>CAMAPE010000051.1:8220000-8682500 GCA_945859875.1 Cuscuta europaea
GTAATAGGCTAATGCTTCCTTTTTTTTCATCGAGATTCCTTTTTTTCCGCCTATACTTATGCGCATTGTCGCACTCTCCAAGCCTTCCTTCAGTCGCAGGTGCCCTAGCTGTTCTCTTTTCTTTTCTTTGTTTATTCTCCTTTTTTTATTTTTTTATTCTCCTTTTTAGCAACCTTCTACTTTAATGTTATATTCAATTATTATGAAAATGAAAATGTGTAATATAAAATATTATTAAATGTTTCAGTTTATTTTTTAGATTCATGTTGAAGTTGATTATAGATATATGAGCACAAACCATGATACTCAATGAACGTTTTATAAGTTAGGTATGCTTATCGGGTACTGATATTATGCTCATTTTCTAAGTGACATATCAATGCATTTTTAAAGTACTATTTTACATTAGATTCACGTATTGAAATTCATAGGAGTTAATTATAAATGTAATTTAATAAGTTTTTATAAAAGAAAAAAGAACAAAAAGAAAGTGAATTAAAAGTTATGAAACAGAGATCACCATTCTGAATATTAGACTCCTAATACTCAACGTAATAGGTCTGATGCTCATTAAAAGTTCATTAGTGTTCATTCACCAGAAATCGTGCTTTTCATCTCAATAGCGGAAATTTAATGCTCAATTAAAATGTCGTGATGTTCAACTAACAAACCTTACACTTTTCATATCAATATGCATTTTGTAAGTTATGTATGCTCATTTGGTACTGATGTTATGCTCGTTTTAAAAATGTCATATCAATACATATTTCCAAAATATCATATTACATTAGACTCACATATTGAAATTAATAGGAGTGAGTTATAGATATAATTTAATTCTGAGTAAATTTTTATAAAAGAAAAAATAAGAAAAAGAAAAAAGAATTAGAAGATATGAAGAAGAGATCGTGATACTCATTGTTAGTCTCTTAAATACTCAATAAAATAGGTCTGATGCTCATTAAAAGTACAATATTGTTCATTTGCGGAAGTCATAATTTTTCGCTTAAATTACAAAAATGCCACCGAAATTTTTTGAGCTGTATTAGTGGTTGGGCTGTCTTTCTTACTTGGGTCGGGTGTACGTACACCCGGTTGCACTATATACGGACTGGTTAATTCACTAGTGAAACGTCAATTTTTATTTGGATATCAAGGGTACTTTTTTTATAATTCAGGTGTCGGGATTTTACGTTCCCACAATTCGGGAGTTAATGAACTATCTCCAAAGCATCTAGACAAGTAAATCCGAATCCGACCAGAGTCAAATCTTCAGTGCTTTTAGAAACTCCCTTGTGTTTCTCCGCTAACTTTTTGCAAATAAATGGGTGATGTGCGGTTTAAACTAGACCACACATTTATCAGACCAAATCAGACCAGTTCAGATCAGATCAAATAAAAAACCAGTCCAAGTAAAAATATCCCTACTCCGTGAAGTTTTTTTTCAAAAATGATGTTTGTACACACTCTTATACACACTTTTGTACACACATATGTCTGTGAAAGCTTTTTTTGTCTGTGAACATCGATTCACAGACAATGTTTTGCACAAACAAAATATTGTCTGTGAACCAGATTCACAGACAAAAAAAAGCTTCACAAACATGGTGTGTATAAGGTGTGTACAAGGGTGTGTACATGAAGAATGGTTTCTTTTTTTTAGAATATTGAACCCAAGAGTTATGGGGAGCAAGATTCCGAGGTCTCTTTTACTCTTTATTCCTAGGGCCAATTTTAATGATGTCAACGGGGGCGGGGGCCCGTGGGGAAGTGCCCCGTTGGGGGACTTGTGGTGGGGTGGGGTGGGTATGAGGATGAGAGAATTATTTCCTCCCCGCTTAAATATGGGGCGGGTGATGGGTTATGCGTCCCCCGTCCATCCCCGTTCCGTCCCCCGTATATATACACATATTAATATGGAAAAATTGATTGTAATAATCCCAACTATTGGCGGTTCGCTCATAATAATCCCAACTATCGATTATATCAGAATAATCCCAACTTTAGGGACCTTCCGCCAATAATGGTACGACGTGATCGACTATAAATAAATTCATATAGTTTCTAAAGAGATATAACAGGTAATCCCTATAAATAATCCCAAATTTTAATTTTTATGCTTAATTTCTATTAAAAATTCACTTGTTAGAGCAGGTAATATGCGGTCATGAACCATTATTGGCGGACGGCCCATATAGTTGGGATTATACAAAAATAATCAATAGTTGGGATTATTGTTAGTGGACCGGCAATAATTGGGATTAGTTGTTTCCTATATAATGAGTTGTGTCTAATAGGTCTATCTAATTCTTGTTTAATAACTCAGCTATCTTGTAAAATTAGTTATCAAAATCATATAAAGTAAAATGAATTTGAGAAAGTTATAAAGTGATATTAGCTTAAACGCTTGAGGCACAGTGCGAATGTTTTCTTCTTTTACAATTATAGTGTATTAATTCTTTTCTTATGAATGTCATTTTTTCTTATGAAAGCATTAATTGCTTTCCGTGAGTTGAGAATAGAGGACTATCTAGGGGTGGACATTTCGGATTTCGGTTCGGTTTTCTTCGGTTTCGGTTCGGTTTAATTGGTTTGATAGAAAATGTACCAAATACAAATCGATTAGGTTTCGGTTTGGTTTCGGTTTAGAGTTTGGTTTACCAAAGTATGAATGTTTGAGTTGAAATAAAAAAAATTAACTCAAAATAATGAACCAAGAAGCGATAATATAATGTTAGATATAAATTTGCAAACAATAACAAAAAACATTTGAACAAAAAATATATAAACATGACACATTTGTAAGCAACAACAACAACGGAAATGAATCAAATTATACTGATTAAACCGAAATTATATTTTGAGTATTTGAGTATTATTGTTGATGAAGAGTTTTAAACTTTAAGACTATTTAAAATTTACTCCCTCCGGTCCCTATTAAAGTTTCCAGTTTGACTTCACACAGATTAAGAAAATAAATTTGACTTTACTATGGAGTGCACTGTTTAACACTGTTTGGACACTGTTTGACACTGTCTGACACCGTTTTGCACTGTTCTGTTTCCTACGGTGGAAGTGTGAACTTAAACAAGGGACATCCCAAAAAGGAAAGTGAGAACTTTAATAGGGATGAGAGGGAGTATTAAGGGGTACAAATTGTTGAGGTATTAGTTCTGAAAAAACACAATATTTTAGAATTATTACTGAATTTGTTTTTATGTTAATCTGAATTAGCTGAGGTAGAGTTCTCAATTAGGGACGGAGAAGAATTGAAATTCCTACTCTAGTCCGTATTACTCTGATTTTTAGAGAAAGTAAGATGGCCGTTTCAGCTGCTAGTCCTGCTACATTAGCTCATCGTTTTCTGCCACGAAATTGCGATCGCAAAAGTGTGCAATTTTACTCTTTAGTGAAGTATCCACCGCGAAGAAGGGCCATTTTCTGCAATTTTGATGCGATTGAATTTGAAGAAAGAATGAGTCCCAACGAGGTATTGATCATGATTTTTCATATTTATTTATTTTCAACGACTGGACGGTAGCATCAAGCATGTCATTCTTCTCTTTGGTTGAGTCAACTAGTTACGGCATTAGTGACTTTGGATTTTGTTCTGCATTATTTGGATCTTGAATTTGCTCCGAAGGGGAAGATTGACCACTCTCCTCAGCTAACAGACAACAGGCAAGATATAGAGGTGGACATTTCAGTATTTTCGAATCTGGTTTGAACTTAAAAGATTAGACCAGACGATAGGTGAACTTAAAAGATTAGAAAATGCAAGCCCAATTAAAAACACCTTTTACTCCTATTTAGGAAATAAAAACATAGTACTTCTATTTTTAAATTCCACAATGGTTTTACTCTTATTTCCAGAATTTTCCCTTTTTCAGTTTTCATTTTGGTTTGAACGAGTTTGGAATAATTACCAACTCTAAAACATATTAGGATTGTGTTCAGTTAGGATTTGGGGTTTATTGAATTTAGCCCGCCTAATGGGAAGAGTTGTCCGAGCATAAGGGTAAGCACTCATATGATCATTCCTAGTTACAGAACCCATAAAATATGGGATGTTTTGTAGGTTCCAAAAAAGATGTCAAAGTTGCCGTCGTGCTGCCTTTTTGAAGTGGCAAAAGAGTCCCATGAGCAATGAACCAAGTTTCCTTAGTTCCGAAGACTAACAATGTTGTATTTGATGAAACAGGTCAAGAAAGAAATGGAGCAATGTTATGAACTGATACATAGGCTTGGAAGGGGTGTTGTGTATTTGGGCTCTTCAAGGGTGGGTCCTGACCATCCTCACTACACACACGCATTTGAATTGGGAAGAGAGGCAAGTTTTTACTCCTCCGTCTTCACCAAGATACAACCTTTCAAATTTATTGAAGTACAACGGTAGAGGACACCAACACACAATTTTTAAAACTCAGTAAAGTACAATGGTTGAAAATCATCATTTTGAAATGTTTTTAATATTTACAGGTTGATTTTAACAAACTTGTGATATTTTTTACTAAGAAAAGCGTAACATAGAAAAGATTTCTTAAATATTACTCCCTCCGTCCCATAGAGAGGTTCCTTATTCGGTTTACGATGCTTGATCAAGAAAATTTAAATTTGATATATAAAGCAAAAGATTAAGAATGATTTAATTGACCATGTGAATATTGGTTTGGAACCTTTGAATGGGACGGAGGTAGTACTAAGCAGCTACCTCATTGGAAAAATGTCAATTTTTAACATTAGGGCAAAAGTGCTACCAATGCAGTTACCAACTGTTAAGTAGCAGTGACCAAATATTGTTGCACTCATCATCACACAGCCCGCCAATCACAGTTTCATTTTTGTCCAAAAAATTAAAATTTATATTTTGTCCTAAAATTAAAAATTAACATATTTTGTTGTAAAATAAAAAATTAACAATTTAGTATGATAAATATGTAATTAGAATTGGGGTAATTTGAGCTTGCACCCCATATTATTGTCTAAATTGGACTTTGCACCCCGTTTTTAAAAATCTTTGTTTTTGCACCCCAACCCCATATGAAAAGACTAAAATGCCCCTCCATTAACAATTTTGTTGACCTTCAACATATTTCTGATTGAGGGCATTTTTGTCTTTTCACATGGGGATGGGGTGCAAAAACAAAGATTTTTAAAAACGGGGTGCAAAGTCCAATTTAGACAATAATATGGGGTGCAAACTCAAATTACCCCAATTCTAATTACATATTTATCATACTAAATTGTTAATTTTTTATTTTACAACAAAATATGTTAACTAGGATCCTTTTTGGGACAAAATAAGGTTTCAGATGGAATCTTTTTTGTGGGGTTGCTGATCACTGATGGAGTATTTATTTGGTGTAAACCATTTTTGTTTTCACTTGATGAAAAAAGAAACAAGGGAATGGGAAAGTTTCATATTAGGCATTGCCATGTATGAAATGCTTGCATTTGTAGGCATTTTTAAGGATATCTATTCCCTAAATTTCAAACATTTGAGTTCTTATTGGAGCAGGTCGCCGCCCTTTTAGATTGTACGTCATGGTCGGGGGTCGGACCAGGCCTTATGGATGCTGTGACACAAGGTGCCCTACAAGCTGGAAAGGCGGTTGGTGGATTTAGGATAGGTAAAGAAGCTGGGGAGTGGACAGCAACCAAGTTTCATCCATACTTGCCATCAGAAACATACCTCACTTGCAGGTTTTTCTCTGCAAGGAAGCATGGGTTGGTGGACGCAGCTGTTAGAACTAGTAGCGGCAGCGGCTTGGATAAGACAGCCGTGGTGGCTCTGCCAGGTGGAATTGGCACACTGGATGAAGTCTTTGAGCTTATGGCATTGATCCAACTTGACCGGATTGGTTCACTTCGCCCGGTTCCTTTTCTTCTGATGAACTATGATTCCTTTTATTCAAAGCTGCTCGACTTTCTTCATGATTGTGAGAATTTTGGTACGATCTCCCATGGTGAGGCTGCATCGTTATGGAAAGTTTGTAACAACAACACTGAAGCTTTAACTTATTTATCTGAATTCTATGGCATTAGCCATTGACTAGGTTATGTGCCATAGAATGATAGAAATACACTCAAAGTCATGATCGGCAGTGTTATTACTGTTACTATTATGATTGCTGGCATTAGTGGCATGTATGCATTAAAGCTGTTGATGTTTTGTTCGTGTTTCTTAATCCAATCTAAGTAGGCGTTGGTGACATTGAAAGTGTCAAAATTTTAGAGCTAATTAATTAATATCTTAAAACTAATTGAATATAATTTCATTCAAAAAGTGCAATAACGTTTTATTTTGAATTTGCTTCTTATAAGGGACCTCCTAAAACTTTGGCATTATGCTTTTTATCGAGGACCTCTTAAGAAGAAATAGTTAGATGAAAAGTCTGGGCTCTAGCATTATCTCTGTTTTCTCCCTCTCATGAAAAACATCATGAAATATAGGTGATATGTGAAACTGTGAAAGGTGTAAAGTTTAGATGAGTGATAAGATCTTAACCATCGAGACACTACTGAAAAAGCTACTGAATAATCAAGCAAAGGAAAGGAAGAGCAGAGAGAAGCAGCAGCCGACGAGCAGCAGTCTGCTCCTCACTCCTCAGCAACAACCAACCACTGAAGTCCCAGCCCCATCTAGCTCTTCAGGTACTTAAATCTCCCCTTCCTACTATTCTTAGTTCTCACATCTCCCCAGAGCTTGCAGCAATAAGCCAATAAGAGCAGCAGATGACAATCTCATCCACGAGTTGAGAATGATCCCGGAAAATGGCAGAAGACTTGCAGCTCTTAAGGAACAACACCAATGAAGAATCAGCCAACTTCCTAAAACATTATGACCATATAAGAAAACCAATAGTGAAATCATTTCAATAGTGCCAACACAGCTTCCTCATCCCCGATAACAAAATCAAAAATCTGACCAAGATTGTGGACCAGACCTCCGCTCAGGCCCCAATCCAAGCTATCTGGAAGAAGATATCAAAGGGGGCCTTAAGATTGAAGTCATTGATCTTAAACTTCAACTGGAGCTCCTAGCCGAAGAGCTGGAGCAGTATGATGCCAAAAGGTGGGAAGGAAGCTCGAGACCATCTGCATCTCAAATTAAAGGGACATGGCAGAAGGGTCCATGGAAGAAGCCTGATTTCAGCTAAATGACCAGAGGAGAGAAGGCTTCTTATACAAGAAGAAATCTGGAAATACAAATTGGTGAACAAGCAGCTAAAAAGAGGAAAGCTGGAGAAGTTAAGGCAGCTGAAGAAGGGAATCAGCATGCTGGAAAAGAAAAACAAGGCAAGGACTCAGATGAATACTTCTTAGATTAAGACTAGTCCTTTCTTTCTATAAACTTTAAAATTGTTATACATAATTTTGGCATTATCAAAAGGAGAGATTGTTAGATCCCTTAGAGTTTGATGATGACCCTGTATCAGACTCTAGCACTTTGGTTTTACGGAGTATTATTTTGTAATGATTTTGATGCTTTAATTCCTTCACAAAAAGTACTCATAAAAATGAAAAATGAAAAGAGAGCTATAAAAAGAGAAATCAAATTGAAAAAACAATGTACTAATAACATGAAAAGAAAATCAAAAGATAATGAGAAGTCAGATCGAGTAAAAGAGAAAATAATATGCCTATGATCGAGCTAAACTTGCAAGTATACAAGTGCCGATGTAGTGATAAAATACCGATAAAATAATGGGTTGAACCACAGAGAAACGTTGTTTTATAAAGTTCGAGTTTTAAAAAATAAAGTAGAGGATGGAAGTAAAGTGCATGAGTTTATGTTTGATATTCTGAATATGTAATAAAACGATCAAGGCATTGAGATTCACCTAAATGTTAACTAGAGTTAAATATAAATTCTTTATTAATTATTATGAGTACGGTATCGCTATTATATTCCCGACTCCAATTAAGGCAGTGATCGAGAGCTTGATTTTCTCTACGTGTGAGTTTCGTTACGCTCACATTCATCTAGAGAAAATCTCATTAAATATTAAGATCACACACGTACCATACAAGATCATGTATAATTCTATTTTCAATACATTGTATGTTTATTCTTCTAGAAAACGATCTATATTGCAACTTTCTTTGACCATATAAACTTCTAGATGTTATGCAATGTGGGTGTATGGTTTTAGATTTTAGGTGAGGAGAGTAAAATGTGAATTACTCTTCTAGTGCCCAATTGATATTTCAATGTTGGTTACTTCATACCAATACATATACGATAGTATTACACTATTACGTTGTATAACATATATCGAAAGTTAAATTCAACAAGAATAAATCATAAAACTTGACTTAGAACAAATATAAAAAACTTATCGGGCATGAGGGTTCTCCCCGAGCCTTGGCTTGTGGACTTAACCTCTAGCGCTCATATTAATAAGGATTATAATGTTTTGAATGTATAAGAATATGAAAAAAAATAAAGGAAATGTTACCTAAACATCAATGGTTGGAAGTAATTAGTTTCTACACCTCAAGAACACCATGAAGAACGAAGAACAAATATAGAAACCAGAAACTAACTCAAGATTGAATGATTCATTTGTGATGGATCCAGGGGTTTAAATAGGCTAGGATATGATTTTGACTAGAAACTTGCACGTTGTGCTGTTTTCTGCATAATAAGACCACACCGGGACCATTCTGGGCATGTGATTGGCGCCGGTTAGGTGGTTGGACCAGCGCCGATGGGTTCCCAAAGCGCAATTACATAGTTTCAGGTGCATTTTGGCTTCAATAGTTGACTTAGAAGTTCAGTTTTTTTATCCCCTTTGACTTCAATTTCTTTGCTTTTGACCTTATTTCACATTTCTGGCACATAATAGGGTTTTTACCCGATTTCCTGTCTTTTTTAGTACAAAATGCTATCATTACTTTTGCACAACATAGACAACTATTGTGCTTGATAGTTTACAACTAAACACACAATACTCGAGTACTGACCATATACGATAAGAGAATTTGAAGACTCAGACTCACATAGATAAAGAGTTGAGAAAGAGTTCAGGTTAAGGTTTAGGATGGAATGGAGAGGCATTGAAGGGATTCCCGTAGTTTGTGATCAATGTGTATATATAGGATGTATGTATATATAACTAAACGACGGCGTTTTAGTACTATAGATATGTATACATATATAGTTGTGGGTTGAAAGGAGGTCGGGTAGAAAATAAGTAAACCCTACCTGCTACTAGTGCAATGGTTTAACGGTTCGAGTTCCCCCTTTTGGATTAGGTTATTTGACCCACGAGAAAATAAATCAGGTCAACCTGATCGCTTTTTTGGGCTAAGGTTGGATTGGGTTGTGCGCCACCAACACCTGCTCAACAGCCCAACCACTACACTAACCAATCCCCCACGACTATCTCAGTGACCTTACTCATCGTCGCTCTATTGCTGGATAACCACTGGTAACCCCGCCGCCTGAGTAATTACACTCGATTCCTTTACCAACAATACACCCACCATTGCAGCTGCCACTATCGGCCCAACCCCAACCCCGCCACCCGAACCCTCGCACTGTTGATACCCATGCAAACCCTACCTTCATAGGTGGCACCACCAAAGTGCAAACCTAATGGTTGCACTGCCATTCTCGCCCCAGTTTGAAACCATGTATGTCTTTGTCTCTTCGCCATCTCTGCCTGGTAATGTTAGACCTAAATACTCCAAACTGCTCATCTCAAAAATCACAAACTCGAAGCGATTGCCGCTGGTGTAGCCCTCAAACTTCTATGCCCATTGCTCGCCTCTCCAGAATTTCATCGGCGATTATCAAACGTGTTCACCATATCTGCAAAGGAGTCATTGCCCCTAGTTCAGAAACTTGTTGCTTTACATCGATGCTCATCAATGGCCCAACAAAGGTCATGCATTCCGAATGCTTCCAGAGAGGACGATGTTGATGCTACTGCGGTCTTGACATACCAACATATGGGAGCTATCAAGTGCGAGTGGAGAAAGGCGAGAATCTTCTTCTCCACGGAAAGAACTTGACGTGGAAGGCATGCTCGATGGGAGATGCTATGAAATCAGGCATGAGATGACTACGACGATGAAGGGGTTGCGCGATAAGCCGAGGAGTGTGGGAGTTTCAGCTTCAAAAGGAGAGGGACAAATGTTGAATTAGGATAGACTTATTAAGGCGATTTTTCTCCATGTATAAATGTTTGGTCTCATTTTTGTCCAAGTTAAGATGTGTCCTGCTTTGTTAACTAAAAGAAAAAAAAGTACTCCCTCCGTCCCTAAAAGAACTTTCAACTTTCCCTTTTCGTCCGTCCAAAAAAGAACTTCACTTTCCCTTTTTGGCAAAGAATTTGTGCTTCACAACATTTCTCTTTCCTCTGCAGAACTCTCCACCACACAATTCTCACTTTCTTAATCAGCGTGCCACTTTATTTTGGAAAAACATTTAGGGACGGAGGGAGTATTATTTCTATCACATTTTAATTCTAAATTGGTTTATGGTTTTAATAAGAAATAATTACGACTAAAATATATGTTATCTCGTAAGTATAGTTGCTATTGTAGTAATTTTAGTCAAAGTACTGTATTTTCAATTTCTATATTTGACTGATCATGATACAATATTCATAAACATTTTCATCCTATTCTTATAAAAATAAGTTTTCTTTGGATAATATTTTTTGAAAGAAGTAACCCTTTAATATCTCTAGCTGCCTCAAATCCCAAACTAGTACTGGCCACTGGGTCAATGTGCTAGCATTTTACATCATTTTCACGTCCCCAGTATTCTACCTCCTTTTCTCCGGGGGACCCAATCCTCTAACCAGCCATCACCATGCCCAAACTCCCTCCCTCGCCCCCTTCTCTCTCATAGCTCTGCTACTAACCCTTTTCCCATGTCCACCGCTTCTCCAACAGGTAAAAAACTCTCTCTACAATCTTATCTCTCTACTATCTGCCAAACCTTTAGTCTAAACGTAAAGCAAAAGCTTCTCCTTGAACCATCACCACCGGGCGTCTGACTTGAATCCTTATCAACATCTAGCATTTCTTTCCTAAAAGACAGTTCTTTTCTGTTGCAGGCTGCTGAACGCTGCATTCTTGTGGCGATTCGTAGAGGGGCTAGACGTGAGCAAACTCCAGCAAGTGTCAAGGGATTTTCCAACTGGAACCTCTTAATTTCTTGACTTTGGTCTCTGATTTGTCGCAGATCTTTGAGATTCTTTGTCTTTAAGGAATGTCCTCGGGTTTTCCGAGGAGCTAGACTTTCTTTCCCCAGCTTATATGATTGTGGCACCAATTCCTGTTGGCCCTTAGCATCTGGAAATCATCTGGCGGAAAGCTGTATATATGGGCGTTTCGCCTCTTTATAGCTATGGCGAGTGAAGATATGTAGGTCTTAAGGAGTAGGGAACCCAGGTAGTTTAGAACTTTTTGCTAGTTGAGGGTTTGTGAACGGCAGCGATCTCTCAGGTTTTAGGGTTTCTCTGAACTTATGACTATATAGGGTTCGGACTTAGTCTGCTCAAGAATGGCTGAAGATAAATGTTTTGTTGAATGGAAGGAACTGTTTGTTTCAAAAGAGAGAGGCAATCGTGTGGTTCATTATTTCTTGAAGGATAGTTCAGGGGAATCCGTGCTTGCAATTATTGGCACCGAGAGAAGTGTTCGTCACATGTTCTATGTGGTTTCGGAAGAGTTCTTGAAAGTACACGGTGCTGAGACTTCAGTTCACTCTGGTTTCAGATGGAGATCGCGGAGAGAGGTTGTGAATTGGCTCACATCTATGCTATCCAAGCAAAATAGGCAAAGTTATTACCGCTCAAGTATGCTTAGCCTTCCCTATTTTATTTCTCATAGATTTGGATTAGTTTACTGTTTCTTTATGTGAATCAAGAAGATTTGGGTATCTTTTCCTTTGTTCTGAATGTGAATTAAAGGGATGGATCATTGATGGGAAAGTAGCAAGATTGCCCTAAGATGCTAAAGACATTTTGTTGCTAATTTGTCATGCATTAGTGGCAGCTCATTTTTTACTTGGTTTCTACACATGAATCATGAATGTCATCATAGAATGGCCATATTTAATCCCGCCCTAGCTTTACTATTTCAGCAAACCTTTACTTTTATTGTTATCTTGCATTAGTTTCAATCCGTAGGATATGTTTAGTTTTCAAGTTGTTGCCAGTGAGTATGTGGACACTTACACCAAAGTGCAAGTCAAATTTAGTATTGAGGTGTTGGTCAGATCATTACTAAGCCTTTCTGGTTATTTCACCTTTTGAGTATTTGCAGAGTCTCACCAAATAGTTACCATATCAAATTGAGCGAATCAGAGATTCACCACAAGGTGACATGGTTCTATTTAATCAGTTGTGTATTTAAAACAACATAGCACCCTCTATTTACTTTATAAGGATATAAAATATGTAACATCTGATTATATCTCTTTTACTTTCTTAAGGAGGTAACGTAATTATGTTTAGTCTACCTATTTCATTTAATGCCGCACAAGCTGCCTGCTTCGCTTTACTAGTGAACTTTGATGAATGTGATTGGTAATATTTAAGGTGAAACTTGTACATTAAGTATTAATTTCCTGATTCATATGTAATCTTCAAAGTCAGACTCAAACTTATACGTTTCTTTTCAGATCCCTCGTGTTCACATGGATCCTGTCTTATAATATTTGTGATGCATGATTCTTTCATTATTAGAAACCTACTCTTCTATTAGAGTAGTTTATGTTTGTGAGAATTTCCATTTTACGTAAAGAGTACATTGTTTCTGTGCTTTCTTCATTTTGTGCCATGGTATTTGGAAATACTTTATTTCCTTTTAACTTTCTCACCATTTAATTTACAGAAGTGTCTAAAGATGGTCCTGTATCCAGAGTCAATTTTGAAGAAAATGAGATGGCAGATAAGGTAAGATCGTCCTTTTAAAACCTTGTTACTGTTCACGCCATCACTTGTTAGTCATGCTCATCTTTTCTGTGGATTCAGGTCCGTCTTGCTAGGAACTTGAATGGACCTTGTCCTGATATAGTATGGTCAGGAGAACCATGGACATGCGGTAAACAGCTAAAGCATTATCCAGGATTTTGCAGGAATGGGATTGCAATAGCTGTGAGTTTTCTGACCTCCATAAAATATCACATCCTCTACAAAAAATGTTTATACCCCCCCGTCTGCCTAGTGCCAAAATTTTTTGTACACTTTCATTTTGGTCAGTCCCAAAGTTTCCTCCCATTTCCTTTTAAGGAAAGAATTGTCTGGTTCCTATTATTTCTTTCAGCTCTAAGTTAATTTCCTCATGTCTGGTCAAATTGCATCTCCATCTAGGGATGGATGGAGTAAATTTTGAGGCAATAGAAATATTTTTTTCACAATATTCCAGGAAATGATATACTCAATCTGACGTGGGCTTGAAGCATTTTAACTCTCAATGCTTTAATCTTATTGTAAGCTCATATCATGTAAATTGTCATATTCCTATCTTTTGGTGTGTAGGGTCCACCTCCTTAAATGGTTTACACTCTACCTGCTCCTTTTAACAAAATTTGTTGATTGAAATAGTCGTTTAATCATGTTACCTGAATAATGCAGATACACTCATTTGTCTTTGTGATGGCCGAAAAGGAGAATCGTTACCTGGCATATCTGGAGGATTTGTATGAGGATAGGAAGGGTCAGAAAAAGGTTAAAGTAAGATGGTTTCACTTCAATCGGGAAGTCATAGGCGTTGTCGCCTTGCGAAATCTAAATCCAAGAGAAGTTTTTATAACACCTTGTGCTCAAGTCATCAGTGCAGAGTGTGTTGATGGTCCTGCCATTGTATTGACTAGGGCACATTATCATAAATGTGCAGCAGTTTTTCCAAGTGACTTGCTATCAAGACTACACTTTTGCTGTAGGCAATTCAAGAACAACAGAGTAAAGCCTTTTGAGCTGGCTAAAATGCGTGGCTATTTTAATCAACCGATTTTCTCATGTTTCAGTGCTGATTTTTTTGAAGATGAAGAGTTTGCTGCAGGAGATGAAATAAAAGTTGGATCTAAAAGGCCTAGAAATTATGAAGAGCATGAGATTAAGACATTTGAAAAATCATATCCAAAGATGAAAAGTAGTTTTTTTAGTGGTAGGGGATTGAACTCTCACAAACACGTTGAAGGCCAGCGTTGGCATATGTTAAACATTAAGGCTGGTGAAAAGATTGAATTTCTTTGCCAAGATAGTGGAATGAGAGGCTGCTGGTTCCGGTGCACTGTCCTGGAGATATCCAAAAGACAATTAAAAATCCGATATGATGACATAAAGGATGTTGATGGTTGTGGTTACCTTGAGGTATGTATTTTCAGGCACTTGATATATGTGCAGTACTATATTACATATAAATTTTTAATTTGATGACAGTCATATTGACTGAGCTAATAATATTTTTGATTTGATGACAATCACATTGACTGAGCTAATAATTTGATTCAGGAGTTTTTATTTATGAGAAAGTGACTTTCTTTAAATAACAAATTGTAATACATAATAGGAGTGGGTCCCTGCATTTAAAGTAGCCAGACCAGATAGACATGGAATACGAAATCCGTTCCGTCCAACCATCAGACCAGCACAACCTTGTGGAGAACAAGGCGACCTTAGCTTTGAGGTTGGACTTGCAGTTGATGCTTGGTGGAGTGATGGCTGGTGGGAAGGCATTGTTACTGAAGACACTTGCAACGGGGCCAAAGGCTATCAAGTTTATATTCCCGGTAAGTTTTTTTGTCGAGTTCCATATCTGTATGATCTTTTTACTTGAACATATAGTTTTGCTTAATTGTGTTATTAGAACCTAAAAGTTCTTCGACTTCCTCCGCTTTCTGTGTGATCTTTTTAGGAGAGAGCCTATTCTTGACTGCACACAGTAAGAACATAAGAATTTCAAAGGACTGGGTGGGAGATCATTGGGTTGATATAGAGACACCAAATCCTGATATTGTCTCAACAATCACTGCTATTGCCAACCAAGAGACAAAGCCCTCTGAGTCTTTTCTTATTTCTAAGGAAGCCACTCATACCAGTTCTCCTACTTTATTGGATCAAACAGTCACCTCAAGTGGGCTAAGCAGAAATGATGAGGAAGATGCACCTGATTTTGAAGAAATGAAACAAACACCATGTGATATTGTTTTAAAGCAACAACGAGATGTTTTGCGAGAAACAATACCAAATGATGTCATTTCAGAAGATTTCCATTTGGTCAAAAGCTACGAACAAGAAACTGTAGATGACAAAAGCAGAGGAGAGGGGTTTGACAAACTTGATAGCGATGATAAGGTTGATGATGTTTGTACACCAATAGGCACTAACGGGTAAAAGATAGACTTGACCACGGAGATAAAATAGCTGAATATGGAAATGTGGTCAAAGAAACAAAGCCGATGGAACCAATAACCCGGTGCTTGTGTGATCTTTGCACCCCATCATCAGTGTTCAGTTTGTATATAGAGAGAATGAGGAATGCAGAAGTCTGCACCTCTTTTTTTTTTAACTTGAAGAGTCACTAGCCATTTAGTTGTATAGCAATTTATCTAGAATTTGATTGTTAGGAATATGAAAAACCCGAGACCGTTACAACTCTTCATGGTAAATGACTAGTTGTCCATGTAACCCTTGTAACATGCAGTGGTCTGCTGCTGTTGTTTTACTATGTAGTAAAATGTATGAACATTTATATATTACAAGCTAGTAGTGGAATTGTTGCAGGTTCATCTTGCAGTTATGTGCCAATCTAGATTTGAGTACATTGTTCAAAATTGACTAATTCATGTACCTGCTATTAGACTCTTATTAATTCCATTTTTATTTTTTGCTTCAATTATCTTTTTAACAATTTTTATGACTAAAAACTGTAGTGCATACTGTGCATTGGATCTTTATATAAAGCAAGAGTATTTTTACTTTATTGTGGCAAAACCAGAAATGCTCGAGAGCAAATCTGATATATATGAATCTAGGCTCACATGTATGGTTCGAATTTGTTGTAAGAAGTCCTGCATTGATACCTTTAATCACTATTAACCAGAATTAATTAGTTTTTTATGGATGGGATTAATTAGTAGTAATTAGGGATGGACTCAACCGGGCCGGCACGGAACCGGCCCGGAACCGGCCCGGCCCGCTACTGTGCGGGCCCGGACCGGACCGGGACCGGTTGGCCTGTTCCGGGCTTTTAGCCCGTTTGGGTGGGTCGGGTGGGCCGGGCTCAGGCCCAGTTTTGGACAAACCGGCCCGGGCGGTTCGGGCCGTGCCCGGGTCATTTTTTTTTCTTTTCCTAGGGTAGGGTTGGGTGTTTTGGGGAGGTTTGGAGGTGGGGGGTGGGGTCGGGGGATAACAAGAAAGCAAAAAAAAAAATACATTGAATTGGGCCCGGCCCGGTTAGGCCCGGACCCGGTATCAACCCGGGGCGGTTCCGGGCCCAAGGATATGCAAAAAAAAGCCCGCCCGGCCCAGAACCGGAACCGGACCGGCCCGGGTCCACCCATAGTAGTAATGTTCAATGAGCGAGAGTTTCACCTTAAATAGCATCTTAGTATCTTACTCCCTCCGTCCCATAATTAACTTCGGTTTTGACTGGGCACGGAGATTAAGATAGTGAGATTTGTGTGGTGGAGAGTTATGCAGAGGAGAGAGAAATGTGTAAGAATGATTTTGAACCACATATTCTTTATCAAAAAGGGAAAGGAGATAAATTTGGGACAGACCGAAAAGGAAAGAATGAAGATAATTTCGGAACGGAGGGAGTACTATATTAGTGGTAAATTATGCAATAGGACCATGTCGCATGTTGTATTGTTTACCCAACCCAAAATAATGTTAGACCTTATACTAAAATTAAAAATGACATCTTCCGCTCTGTCGATTCCTATATCTTTTTCCTTCTTCTCTAATTCCCTCTCCTTCCATCATTTTCAATGGAATCAAATATTCACTATCTTTTGATTTGAGAATATGACGAATAAAGCAAAATAAATTATTAAACTGTCTACACTTTCGGCTCAAAAAAAATTGTCTGCACTTTTTGCGATTTTCGATGCGATTTTCATCATAGATCGTTTAGAAATAGTCTTTCTGATGTACAGGGGTAAGTCAGTCAGTGTACATTCGACCACCTTACCTGACCGCAAGAGGGAGCCTATATGGCACTTAGGGATGGACTCGGGTCCGGGCCGGGTCCGGGTCGGGCCTAGGCCCGGGCGGGCCTAGGCCCGGGCGGGCCTAGGCCCGGGCGGGCCTAGGCCCGGGCGGGCCGGCAGTTCAGGAGTGGTGGACCCGGGACCGGCCCAGGTAACCACCGGGTCCGGTCCGGATCCGGGCCTGGCCCATTATCAAATTTTTTTCCCTCTTCCTAATTAACCCCCCTCCCACCCCAACCCCCCAAACCACCCCAAATGGCCCAAAATACCCAGCCCAACCCAAAAAATGAAAAAAAATAAATAGTTTTGGTCCGAACCGGGCCCGGCCCGGTCGGGCCTTGTTTTGGGTGACCCGAGCCCGGACCGGAAAACCCACGGGTCGGGCCTACCCGGACCGGTCACTGACCGGGCCACCGGGTCAGGCCGGGCCGGAACAGTACCCGACCCGGGCCATTTCCGGGTCGGGCCACCCGGCCCGAGTCCATCCCTAATGGCACTAGGTTAATGTCGCATGTTTTTCCCCAATAATGTTATAAACCTTATGTATTAACAAACTGCCAACATTTCCGTCAATTCTTATGTTTTTCCTCTTCTCTATTTCTATCCTTATTCTCCAAATTTTTGTTCAAATACTGCGAAATATTTTTCCAGTTCCAATAATAAGTAACTAAATTTATCATTTTTAATTAGTTACATAAACATATACTCCGTATAAGACTTTCACATGCATGTATTCGATCAATGTCATATGTAGTATATTCTTCAATTTCAGTATTTATATTTTACATCCAACTTAATTCATCAAATCCCATTATTATTTACCTAAAACTATACTACGTATTACATTTGCTCATCTTTCATACTCCAAACTTACGCAATACATGTGTATTTCCTAATATATTTATACATGCAAATAAATAAATAATATTATATTTTACTTTTTTCATTTGTCTATAATGATGGAATAATTATGTCACCGCCATGAAGCTAGAATTTAGTATAAGCAGGAATACTCTTACCGACTTCCAAAACCAGATTGGTTCAAGTGTCATAATAGCATGAAACAGAAATCGCACTTGATGGAAACAACTGAATATAACAAGGCTTTAACGCTTCTCAATTAGGTAAGAAGGTACAAAAATTTAATGACCTTTCACTTCTGTATAAGGTATAAGAAATTGGTTCTGGTTCCTCCATGATAGGGCCAAGTTATTTTCTGTTATGTTTCCCGTTCAGGAAAGTAGGTAGTGTGCGTACATGAACTCCAAGTCTCCAACTCTGTCAACTAATTCTTCTGAATGTCAGCACAATATTCTATTTAATGCACTGTCACAAATTATTAATGCGTAAAACGGAACCACATATGAAAACACAGGTTGCCCAAACGACGGAAGTGCCTAAATGGTCATGTTTGATATTAATTAAAAATAACATTTTCTAGTTATTCGAGATAAATCATACGGAGTATAATTAACGTGCTTTGTTGAGCAAGAAACATGTATATCCTTTCATATGTTTGTAATTTTTTACGATTACAAGTTTGTTAAATTATTTCATTTAATCAAAAATAAATAAACACATCGCTCTTATTTATACAGAATTTTTTGAAACATTAACTGAATTTAAAGAAAACATCATACAGACACGTCATTACTGTAGCCTCAAGACCTGATCATTGGTTAAAATTAGAAACTGTCTAGGCCTCTCTAGGATGTTGGAGGATACACTCAAAAGTTCCCTGAACTTTTTCCAACTATTCAAGTATGCAACTCAAAGTGCTGCATGTTTCAGCCATGTTTCAGCTGTAGCTCTCGAGGCAGGAGCACTGCACATAAAACGAAGATTTGTATGCTTACACAAAAAGTCAAAAACTAATCAAACCCCACCAAACTGATGACATGTAAAAGTTAATCAATATAGTTTTGACCTGTGTAAGAATTTAGGTTATAAAACGGGTGTTACTATTGCTTCAGGATTTTTACCATATCTTAATTTATGTGGATTTTAAAGAAGTCAAGACATACAATGTGGACTTACATGGAGGTTATTTGGGAACTTAAGTTTATGTTTCAGTAATCACACTGATTAGAGATGCTTAATATAAAATGCAAGAATTTGAGCTTGCTCCATCACACGGAGAAACTTACCTTCATCCATACTGCATAAACTATTTGGATGAAATATCAAGTCAGGATCAATTTCTTGCTGAAAGGAAAGAAACCGAGCAACGCAACTTTTGCTGGAGACATCAAAGATCAGCATATCAAAATTCAAGTCAATAACTAAAATTGATGGAATGCCAACTTAATGGCCTCATTGAAGAAACATGTGTACCCCAAAAGAACTAGCAGCTTCCCAGCTTGGGGTAATAATAATATATCATCAGTTGAGATTTAAAAATCAAAACAAGAATAATTGTCAATCAGGATTGGCAACAGAGCTTGCATTATAGTTAAAACTTAATTACCTGGCCCATGAGGGAATAGGTTTTTGTGTGGTTTCTTCCTCATCTTCATCTTCATCTTCATCTTCATCGTCTGAACATTTATACGGAGAAATCTCATATGACTTCAATTGAGCTCCCATGGAAGTGAAGTTTTGATCTTGTTTATCCAAATTGGCATGTAGCTTCTTGGAAAAATAAACAAAGCTTGTCAGCACAAAAAGAACTACTCAAAGTCATGCACATGGACCAACTAGGCAAACAAGTCTGAAATTAAAAATTACATAACCTTGTAGGTCCGCTATTTATCAAATTTTTTGGACATGCGGTTAGAGGCTTTGACTTTTGACAGAAAATTCATGCACAAGTCTCCTGTAATGCAGGATTCCAGGAGATCTAGAGGGGTTAAAAGAATTTCACCTTTCAAGTGACAACAGGCAACTAAGGTTTTGAATCGTTCATGTAAGGAAGTATAGCACAGCAGAATGTTTTTAAACCATCAAAAAACAGTGCCTATTATCTTGTTTAGAGAAACGGCCAGAAGAGGAACTGTTTATGGTTAGATGTATAGCAATGCAGCTACTGGATGACTTTTACAGAACCATATTTAAACTTTTAAAGCCTAAGTATGCTGCCATAAATAAAAGAGTGATGTCCACAAATTTGAACATCCACGTTAAAATGATACTACGTATATAATAATCCATTGTTTCTACCGTTTCATGTTGACTTTGATCGTCTGAAGTGTCGAGGCTGTCATGAGAAACTGTGGCTCCTGAGTTGTCATTTTCCAATATTTCAGCATGTATTGGTTTTCCAACCTGGAAAATATCATGTCACAACAGTAACTTATGTTTCATCAACAAGCTGACATAATTAGGTAGAAGGAATCTTACAATAGCAGAGCACTTCTTTTCAACATCTACTTTTTTCACACGGAATTTTTCCTCCTCATTTTGCTGTCTCCGCAATTCTCCAATTCGAAGTCGTTTCTTCTCCTTGTCATTTTTCTCCTCTTCAGCCCTCATCCTTTTCCTTGCTAAAACTTCAGCTTCTTTTTTCTTTCTTTCATCTCGTTTCTTTTGTTTGTTTATTTCTAGCTGTCTTAAATTTTCTTGCTCCAATCGTGCCCTTTCAAGCTTAACAGCTTCTTTCCTCTTCTTACGTTCAATCTCTTTTTTCTCTTCAAGACGTTTGGCAGCCTCAGCTGCCTCCAGAGCCTTAATCTTTAAGTCTTTTTTTCCTGTACAATAATAGATAGACTGGACAAATCTGCACAAAAGGTCCTTAATAATGGATAAACTTGATTGGTCATGCTACATGCTTCCTTGATAATAATTACTTAAATCAACAAAACAAAGTGCATTACGGCAGGATCCCCACAATTTGAACCCAAAGTGAGAAAGGAAATATAGTTTTACCCTAATGAAAATGCATTTTTTTGAAAAAAAAAGTAGAGTTGTTATTATCATGCAATGATAACCAAGTTAACATGATGAAGCTGCTTGGATAGTTATTGAATGATTTCCAATTTAGCAAGAAATTCATATTTATGCTTATCTCTATTGGAACCTGGAAGGACAGGACCGATTAAAAATCTTTGGGAAAGCAAACATACATGTTCTCAAAATCAAAAGGCTTCAACAACCAAGCATTCTAGCCTAGTTGGTTGTGAGGTTACCGTGCCTACTGGGAGGTCTCGAGTTCGAAACCCGCTAGGCACATAAGGGTTTGAAACTCAATGGAGTGAGTTTCAACCCTGATTATTCCAGGCCCCCAGACCCCCCTGGAGTAAAAAAAAAAAAAGCTTCAACCTTGTTTGGAATATATACATAAAAATATCTAGGATTACCTGTACACAGAGTAGCTGCTTGTTTTTTGTGGACAAGTGGTATAAATGAAGTAAGATTTGACACAATGTTGTCATGTTTATGCCATCTCTCTGAAAGTTTCTCCTCCTTTTTCCTCAAACAGGAAGCTGATGATAATTTGTGCTTCTTGGAAGCATTGGAATGTGACAGCTTCTCTTTTTTCTTTCCAGTCATCATTAGAGGTTGGTTTTCCTTTCCCTCACTTACATTTCTAGAATGGCTTCGAAGCTTTCTTTTGACATTATTATGTGTTGCACTCAAATCTACGTCAGATTTGACGAAGTCCATTCTACCACCAGCTTGAACCTTTTTCTTTACTGCAGATACTGATGCAAGAGGATTCAAGCATGCACTGGCTACATCAAAATGTGGATTTCTTTCGGCATCACTATTTCCAACCAAGGAATCAATATCATGTTGGACTTCATCAGCCAGTTTATCCATGTTCTCATTTCCCTCACCAATTGCGGAGTCCTCCTTGATGGGGAAACAAGTAAGCTCTGGGTTTGAGCTCAATTGTTTCTTTAAACTGCCAGAATGCGATGAGGTTCTTTCCCATAGCTTTCCAACAGGAGATGCATACGGACTTCCTGATTTCCACTTGAAAATGGCACCCGAGTAACCTACACAATCCGAATATGACATTTCTTTAACCTCATCCCTGACTTCCTCTGCACAATTGGTACTGTGTCTTAACTGTTTATCATTATCTTCAGTAAAAAATGAGGTGCTTCGTAAGTCCCCTTGTTCAAGAAGACCTTCAGGCAGTGATTGATACAAGGTGTGCGACCTGTGCAATTTGAGAGCAGATGATAGATCAGATGAAGGTCTCTGCATGCTAGCTGATCTACAAATCTGCTCCAGTATGCTAGCACGCTCGATTGTAGTCTCTGAAAGGGCTAACGCTTCAAAGTTAATTCCAGCTTCAGACATATCAAGTTTTCCATCTGCTACCGGGGGATCAATGATGAAACCCTCATACATGGGTAAAGTATCAACCTTATGAGTATTCACTACTTGATCATGTGACGAATGAAAGAAAGAATGTGGAAAAATGTTGTCTTCAACAAAGTTAGAGTTATGTTTTAGAACTATTTTCCCTGTATAACTTATGCTTCCACTATTATCTATTAAACCAGTACCATTCTTATGATTCAAGGCACTTTTGATATCAAGTTCATCAGATCGCTTACTTGCATCAAAATTAGGGCCAGTCGGGATTTCTCCCCCTGTTTTCTCAATTATGCAACCAGGACTATCACCGATTGCTTCTTTCATTTTACTTGACACCTGGAGTACTCCATCATCGAGAACGGTAGCATCATGTACTTGTTCATTTGGTATGTAGCGTCCATCTGTATTTAGTGTTGCACATTCTGGATCTCTTGCCTTAAACATGCAGTTATTAGAATCGACTAAGTTCAAAC
Organism: Cuscuta europaea; assembly: GCA_945859875.1. Classification (NCBI taxonomy): domain Eukaryota; kingdom Viridiplantae; phylum Streptophyta; class Magnoliopsida; order Solanales; family Convolvulaceae; genus Cuscuta; species Cuscuta europaea. The sequence continues at coordinate 8,242,924 of CAMAPE010000051.1, forward strand.
TCAATCCTTCTGGTGCATGGTGGTCCACCATTGGGGATAGTTCACTAGTTAGGCTGCCTACACAAGAATCTTCTTTCAATACATCTTTTACTTGCTTTTCAATAATATCCACATCTATGCTCTCAGGGGACATTTTTATGTTACAATATTTTGGCATCTGGGAATTGTGAGAGGCAGAAAAGCAACTGCTTAGTTGATCTTCAAGCTTTCTCCTCTTCACTTGCGGCCAAGAATAAACTGTAGCAGATATGAATTTCCTTTCGAGCAAAGGAAAATCCTTGGCAGTTTCAGTTTTCTTTGATTCAGGAAGTCTGAGATTTGTATCATTGCATCTATCCCCTATAAAACATGTAATATATAGTCAATAAGCTCTTTGCTAACATTAACTTGGAAAGTCTCGAAAAGGAAATTTGCTTTTTAAGACAAGCTTGATTACCCTGAACATAAAGATGTCCTCCAGGAGCAGATGAACTCGTCATTATATCTTCATTTGGAATTTCATCATCGAACCACTTCTGATGATCTCCAGTAGACATATCAGTCAATTTTGAGATGCAAGACGCTGCAAAAGTTTTACTCTTACTTGCACAGGACATACCTTCATCATGCCTTTCAAATTCAGAAACTCCCTATATAAATGATAGAAATTAAGCTTGAAAGAATTAAAAACATGGTTGGGTAATAATCTACTACATGTACACAACTATATCATTATGGGGTGTAATTATTCTGGCTCCGTCCTAAAAAACATTCCCGCATTGACTTGGCAGATCGCACAGCTATTAGGGAAGTAAATTTGTGTGGTTGAGGTTTATTTATAAAAGGTAGAAACAATATTAACTACAAAATTCATTCCTTAAAAGGATATGGGAAAAATATTTCTGGACAGCCCAAAAGGAAAATAGGAAGAAATTGTTAGAATAGAGGGAGTATTACACAATAATAGCAATTCAAAAAGAACTTTTAAGATAATTATTTCAGGAAAATTGTACTACTCTACAAACACAGAGTTTCTTCTTTTCCAAAATACATATGCAATTCCAAACATGAAACATCTGATGATAGGATAGGTAACTGAGAAGTACTGAAAAGAAGGATAAAGCAAGCAGCATAAAGCAATAACTTATGATCTTAAATTTAATATTCCTATTATCTAACGAGGAATCCATAGACAATCATTTATGTTCACCACCCTGATACAGGGCTAATTTATTGCATATATTGTGATGCACTATAGTGGAGACACAAAAAATAGTACTCACAGAATACTGTTAAGCCTGATAACTAATCAGAAAAAGTAAGAGCACCACAAGAAGTTGCTTCAAAAGTTCCCTAGCAAAGCTATTGACTACACCAGATCTCATGGATCAATGAAGCACATAATTGTCAGCAAAACTTCAGGTTCACTGGGAGAAGATTAAATATGTCTTAATAAATTGTAAATAAAAGAAATATGGATGGGTCATACCACTTCTAGGTATGGTTCAATTAAAGACTCTGATCTATCTCTTGGACTACGCTTCCTATGATGACGCTTGGCATCAGAACTATTAGAAGTCTTTGACAGCATATAATCTCCAGGTGGGATATTAGAATTTCCAAAACACGGCAAGGCCTCTGGATCACCTAGACCTTTTGGAGTGTGTACTTTTATGTCCGATGCACATCTCTTAGATCTGTCATGGTCTTGAAGGGTGAGCTCGACGGGTAAGATTGAAAGTCTAGTTACTTTGTTACCAGAATCATGCTTCAGATTGGCATTCTTTTCTGAAATTGTAATATGTGGACTGCTTGAAGGTACATCCCTCAATGAGAAACGATTTAGTGGAGTACAACTTCTCTCTTTGTTTGTTACGTCCAAGTTTACATCTTCAGAATTACAAGGAGTGTGCCCCTTCAAGTTAAACTCTTCCATGTCATCAAAGTCAAGTTGCTTTGGCTTCACTTGCATTAGGCAATCAGAAGGAAGAGTTGCAGCTAGACATTCCAAGCCTTTTCTTTCACTGGTTTTACTCAGACTATATTGAGGAACACTACACTTTGATGCATCAGCTTCCACATTTCCCAGCTGATTATAGGCACCACACTTCACAGGACTTATCAAGATGACATTATCATGAGGCACATCCTGAACGTACTGGTTTACACACGGTGACTTCTGTGAAGCAGCAGACTTGGTCCCAGCAACAAGGGAAGCAATGCTATTTACATTATCAAGACTTGGTATGACTTCACAACCAGAATAACATTGTGGCTCTGAGCTTCTATTGTCTACCTCAAAAGAAGACTGAACGGATTCCAATTGCTTCTTAGTATCAACAAGCTTATCTGATGTTTCCCTGGAAGATTGAGAAGCTGTGTTCTCAGTCACCTTGGCTAAGTAAGAGCATGCATCCACCTGTAGAGTTTCCCTGATGGAAGAGCGCTGCTGGATAGAACTCATAGACTTTGTAGTCCTCCCACAATAGGTGCCTGTTACCTTTTCCTGCGGACAACTATAGCATTTAACTGTTGCATTGCACCCATCATGGATTTCAGCAGTAATATCAGATGAGCTTACCACTTTCACCAATTGATCGAGCAGTCCAATATCAGACATAGAAGGCTCAGGAAATTTGTGGGGCTCAGTAACTTGTTCAGACCTCGTAAGTCTATCAGCACAGTTATCAACCAAATTTTCACTCTCTGGACTACTCCTTTCTGCTGGGAGCCCATAGTGACCACTAACAGGCATAGATTGCTCAGGAAATTTGTGGGGCTCGGGGATTTGTTCTGACAAAGAAGCAGAAAAATCAATACCAGTAGAGGTGACATCAGATTTATTCTTAATGCTTGAGTGGCTCCTAGTTTTTCCATTTGCGCTATTACGTAGTTCTAGAGCCTTTTGTCTAGACTTAGACCTTTGAATTTTAACTAGAGACTGATCTGGAGCAGCTGAAGTGCTTTCCAGTCTTGTATCTATCTCATCTTGAGGCATGGTAACACCTGCATCCAGCTGAGGAAGTGAACTGAGAGCACATTCATTGTTGCTATTATAGACAACAGCTGGACTACTTGGCCCCGCAGCCCCCACTCCATCTTGAAGATCTGCACTGGAAGCACGAGTTTCCACAAATGCCCCATCTGATAGCTCCGCATTATTTCCGGTGACCACTCTCCCCTTACATATGGAGTAACGAGCATCCTCACATGTAGAAGGCCAGGCACGGGGAAGTACAATATCAGAGATCAGCTGATCTTTGTTCAGCTCTGGCAAACAATAAATACAACAAAACAATTCTTCCGTGTCAGATACAATATACAAAATCAATTGATAACTTATGAACAACGAAATTGAACTTCTATTAATATTTTAATTAAAACTGAATATTGGAAAAATAATTATCCAAAGCCACAAAAGTGTCACCTTTGGATATAGCCTGAGGTCAGAAATCACTAAAAACAAAATTTCATTTCTCGAATTCTTAAACTAGTCCACGACCAAAATGGAACCCTACTACAATAGTAAATCCTAGAGTAATGGCATATATAACCGAGAGAAACTCTCAAACGCTCAAAAGAAAGAATCATATAATGGTGTACCCTTGAGATTCGAATATTGATAGGGGTTCCACAGCCAAGAAGGAGGAGTAATTCCTTGAATGAGGAGTTTGGAAGCGAGGTGTTGGCTGTACAAATCAGTCTGCCGCTTCACTTGCTGGAGGATCGAAGTCTTCCGCTCAAAGATCTGTGCGAATAGCTTCTCAACGGCCGTCATCTTCACTGGAAGCGCACCGGCTGTTACAGGTTCCATTTCATCACAACTCTACCTGTGTCTCTGAGAGAGCCGGCGATTGGAAAATTTTCAGGTCGCACGGGCGCGCATATATTTTCAAATTTGGGGATATGATGGTTGAACAAACGAAAAACGACGACGTCCTCAACGTTCGGCTATAATTGGATTGGATAAATTAACTAGAGGTTATTAATTCAGGTCACCCTCATTTGAGAGGGTTATTTTCAACCTCACCCTTATTTGTCTCCCGTATGGCAAGGCAATACTTCACAATGAGATGGGATGGGACGGGATGGAATGCCACTTGCCAACCATAGAACAAAGGGGGTGAACATCACCCTCCTTAGTGGGGTGTACAAAATTACGCTCCCCCGTGCATACGCACGGGAAAAAGCAGTTGGTGCATACATTTTTACTCATAATCTAATTAAATATTAAAATAAAAATAATTTTTTAGGAATTTACATTTTCGAAAAATAAGAGTGCAATAATCTAATATCATAAAGAGCATATTAGGAAAAATTAAGGGGAATTTTGAGTTTGCACCCTACTTTTTGGGTGATATTGAATTTTGCATCTCATTTTCAAAACTTGTAGACATTGCACTCTGTCTACAACATTTTGTGAAGAAAATTTCCTGGATGAGGTGCAAAGGCAAAGACATTTTAGGGAAAATGGGGTGCAAAGTCTAAGAGTTTTAAAAATGGGATGCAAAGTCTAATATCACCCAAAAATGGGGTGCAAAGTCAAAATATCCCATTATTAATTAGAATTGGCAACCTATTTATTTTCACGATTAAATTTATTTAAAATAAAATACTATTCTAAAAAAGTGAATACAATAAGTGAATGACATGAATTTTAAGTGAATAATATTAAAATTAATGAATATCACTTGAATGTAATTATATAACACCCTAGAGGAAAGCTTGTGCTTTGTAAATGATTCTCAGCAATCCAGGTGAACTAGTCTGAATATCAAAGATTATAGAGTAAAAGAAACGTCAAAATAAAAGCAACTTTCTTTAAAATGTCTAGAGCAAATTTGTAATCTTTGGGACTATTCATAGAACTCATGTTAGGTTTTCAAGTTCTCAAATAATGAAGATGTTTGGATGGCACCCTTTTACTCCAAAATGCCAACTTTTTATAATTACAAACGTTGCAAAATGCAGCGTTTTTGCACCCACATGCCGAAAAACAAACACGGTAATGTTTAGAAAATATAACTAAATTAGCTTAAAGAAAACTCAAACTATTAAGACATTTTAATTTGTTACTGGCGCCTATATCACAACATGAATACATCCATACAATATCAGTATAGCATTCTATAAATTGCTATCATATTTTAAAAAAATGAAAGAGAATTTCCGCTCAATTGTTGGCGTATGCTTATCTTATCTTATATACTAAACAAAACAACATATGAAATAGAAATTTATCCCACTCAATTGTTAGCAAGCATATCTTCTAATACCAAGCACTACATATGAGAGAAAAAATTCTCTCGCTTAGTTATTAGCAAGCTTATCTTCTTATATCTAAAATCACTACATATGAGAGAGAAATTTATCTCATTGAATTGTTAGTCGACTTACCTTATATCGAAAAGCACTACATATTGCATAGAGAGGGAGTTCTCTCGTTCAATTGTCAGGTGACTTATCTTCTACCTAATAATATTATACTGTCCTCCGTTATTTTTTAGATGCAACTTTTCCTTTTTCACGCTACCTAATGCACAACTTTGACCATCATTATATTTAAAAATAAATAAAAATCAAATTATGAAACTTTATAATGAGATGAATTCAACAATATTTTTCAAAAAAATAATTCACATACAATAATAAATAAAAGGTAGTCAAAGTAGTGTACATGAATAGTGTGTAAATTCCAATGTGACAACTAATATGATACGGAGAGAGTATATGATAGAGGAAATTATCTCAAGCAATTGTTAGCCTTGTTCATTATGACCTAATCTTCTTATACCTGAAATTTTATTTTATACACAAAAGCATTATATATGTGATAGAAAATTATCTCACTCAATTGTGAGATGGCTTATCATATACCTCAAAGCATTACATATAAGAGAGAAAATTTGGTCACTCAATTGTAAACCGACTTATTTTATACTTCAAAGCACTCCATAGAGAGAGAAAAATAGTTCGCTCAATTGTTAGTCGGCTTATCTTCTATCTAAAAATACTATATATGAGAGAGAAAATTATACTACATCAGATCAGAAAGATTCAGATCAGATCAGATCAGAAATATTCAGATCAGATCAGATTAGATCAGAAAGATTCAGATCAGATCAGAAAAATTCAGATCAAATCAGATCTTAAAACATTCAGATTAGAAACATTCAGATCAGACAAAGAGAACAACTTCTAATTCATACGTTTATCCACTATCCCTATCTTGGTCATATATTAGGAATTTTTTCTTTATTTAGTACAGAATAATTCGTATTGACGCTATAAAATTAGAAGATTGTTTAATAAGTGTTCAGATTTTTTTTTTTTGAATTTTATATAAGCAATATTCATGTCATATGAAAGAACATAAAAAATCACGAAATTTGATATGATTTTTGTAAACATTGGATTAAAAATAAAAAAGTTATAACACTTTAAAAATAAAATAAATTTTTCATATAATGGGACCCACCAATTACCTTCCTCCTTTGATGTTTTTGGCGTTCTAATTCTAATTAGAATTTGGAATTGAAAAGAGAGTTATATACGTTGCCACTTGGCAGAAATTAAGAAAAGGAGTAGAATATGGAGAGATAGCCACGTGTCAATTTTTGAGGACAAAATGATAATGGGAAGAGCTATCTCTTTTCTTATATATAAATAGAATAGATGGGAAAGACAGGAGAAAAAATGGTCATCCCATCTAAAGTAGCGGCTCAAAATTGGGTCAGGTTTTAGGAGACCGACCTTTGTAGAGCATCTCCAATGGGACGGTGCATTGCAGCTGATGTGGCATAAGAGAGAGATAGAGATAGAATAAATATTTGGATGAAGTGCTATGTTGGAAAAAATGAAAAAGAGGAGAGAGATAGAGGTATAAATGGACCAAGGTCTATGACAAGGTCCATATATAAACCTTACACAGGATCCGAGGAGGAAAAGTTGATGAAAATTGGATTAAAAGTGATATAAAAAATTAAAAATGAAAATAAATTAGGAATATGTGGGTCCTACACATAAAAATTGTGAGATAAAAAATGGGACTCATACGTAAGAGTGTGTAAGAGACCCAGACCCTTGCATTGGAGTTGCTCGTTGTTGGTTGACCAAAAGTACGGTTCATTTGATGCTAAATTAGGGTTAAATGCACCAACCCCCTTGTGAAATATAAATTCGGCGCATTAGCCCCCTGTGTTTTAAAAAATGTGTCAAACTCCCCTGTGTTTTAATTAATCATGCGCAAAACCCCCTTCAAGAACAAATTTAACAATTTTGAAATCACTTTTTTTAATAATATGGTTGAATATGTAAGTAACTTTGTCAAAATTTCTAAATTATACAAAAAACTAATCATCTTTCATCTTCTCTGAAATTATTTTTGTTCTTGGAGGGGGTATGGCGCATGATTAATGATAACACATGAGGGTTTGACGCATTTTTAAAATCATTGAGGCTAATGCGCCGAATTTATATTTCACAATCGGGTTTGATGCATTAAACCCTGCTAAATTAATTATGGAGTTGTACTTGTGGATAAATTACACCATACAGCCGGTTGTATTGTGCGCACGGTACAGCCGGGTAATTTTGTTGTTTACTGCTATGTCTGATTTCAGATGCGGCGCGAAGAACCTAGGGTTGCGATGGCTGGACGACCGTCGCTGGAGTTTATGAAAGAATAATTGTGGGAATAGAATGGCTTACCCTCTTTGGGAGCCCTAGCATCATATATATACTAATAAATAAATGAGTATTTACATAAGAGTCCCTATAATATTCTATTACACCCGCTCAATCTGTGCAGGGGAAACCACGTGCAGATTGGAACGTAAAAACTCAAAACGCTGACTACTTAAATTTTTGGTAAAAATATCGGCCAACTGATATTGAGTAGAAATGTATTTAACGGCCAAATCTCCATGTGCAACACGTTCACGAACAAAATGATAGTCTATTTTGATGTGTTTGCTGCGGTCATGCTGGATCGGATTAACTGCAAGATAGGAGGCAGACACATTATCACAAAACAACTGAACAGGTGTAGAGATGTAAATGCCCATGTCCGCAAGTAGCGAGCGGATGAAGAGAGTGTCCTGCACAGTGTATGCAACAACACGATATTCCGCTTCTGTGGAAGATTTGGATACCGTGGGCTGTTTCTTTGATCTCCAAGAAATAAGATTCCCACCAATGAAAATAGCATACCCAGTGGTGGATCTACAACTATCCGGACATCCTGCCCAATCGGCATCAGAATATGCAACAATGACTGAAATACTCTGTCCGGATCGAAGCCATAAGCCGTGAGTGGTAGTGCCCTGCAAATATCTGTATATTCTTTTAACAACAACAAGATGAGTAGTACGAGGTGCATGCATAAACTGAGAAACCAAATGTACGACATAAGTAATATCAGGACGAGTAATAGTCAAGTATTGTAAGGCACCTACCATACTGCGGTACTCAGTACCATCGCTTAAAAGATCCCCATCTGTAAGAGATAGCGTAGTGCGTGATGGGAGAGGTGTACGGACAAGTTTTACCGTATGAAGATGAAAACGCTGCAAAAGATCAGTAATATATTTTTGTTGAGAGAGAAACATGCCTTTGGGAGTACGATGAGCCTGAATACCAAGAAAATAATGTATGTCCCCCAAATCTTTCATAGCAAACTGACTGGATAAAATATGACTAAAATGACGAACCAAAGAGGAGGAGCTACCAGTGATAAGAATGTCATCCACATATAACAGTATATAGATAGTGTGGGACTGGTAACGATAAGTGAACATGGAAGAGTCAGACTGACTTTGGCAAAAGCCATGAGAAAGAAGGAATCCAGTAAATCTATGGAACCAGGCACGAGGAGCTTGCTTAAGTCCGTATAGTGCTTTGCACAGCCAGCCAACATATATGAGAGGGAAAAGATGGGTGAACAAAACCTGGCGGCTGACGCATATAAACTTCTTCTGTAAGATGTCCATGGAGGAAGGCATTTTTGACATCTAGCTGACGAACTGACCAACCCAAGGAGATAGCAACAGACAACACCAGACGAACGGTAGTGGGTTTGACCACTGGACTAAATGTTTCAGAAAAATCTACCCCAGCTTGTTGGTTAAAACCTCGAGCTACTAACCAAGCCTTTTGCCGCTCAATAGAACCATCAGAACGATATTTAGTCTTGTAAATCCGTTTACACCCAACAATATTTTTGCTCTTGTCACAAGGTACTAGATCCCATGTTTTATTAGCAATGAGAGCATTAAATTCTTCTGCCATAGCAGCCCGCCAGATTATATTTTTATTGGCTTGTGAAAAACAAGTAGGGTCATTAGGAACAGCCAAAACATTTAAATTAAAAATATGTTTGGGTTTAAAAATACCATCTTTAGCTCATGTTTGCATGGGATGCACATTCGGAGCCACGGAAGTGGAAACGGGCGGCGGAGATGGAGATGGTGTAGGGGAGAGGATGCGGCTGGGGGAAATGGGAGAAGGTGGGGGAGTAGGGCTACGGAGTGTGGTGATGTTATTTGCTGGGGATGATGGTGATGTAGGGGTTGACGACTCCATTACCGAACCTGGTGAGGTTGGCATAGAAGAATAGGAAGGAGTGGATGGTGTTGCATTTTGTGAGATCACATGAGGCGAGGGAGAGTGGCGGCTGGTGAGGTTGGGCATGTGTGTGGAGGGAGGCATACGGGGAAGGGTCCATGGGGGAAGGACAAGTGGTCGAGATGGTGGGGTAGAGGTTTTTAGAAGTGTTGGGGTAGGGAAAGGTGGTTTCGTGGAAAACGACATCTCGGCTGACATAGACTCGACCTGTGTCGGGATCAAGGCAACGGTAGCTTTTATATCCCGGAGCGTAACCTAGAAAGACAAGGAATGGACCGTGGGGACAATTTATTTGAAGAACTAGCAATAATATTTGGAAAGCACGCATAACCAAAAACACGTAAAATTGATAATCAGGACTTTTGTGAAAAAGTATCTCAAATGGAGACTGGCCGCGCAAAGTAGGAGTAGGCAAACGATTAATTATAAACACAGCAGTATAAAGTGCATCTACCCAAAATTGAGATGGAAGATTAGCATCAATAAGCATAGTACGAGAGAGTTCTAATAAGTGTCTGTGTTTACGTTCAGCTACTCCATTTTGCGCGGGAGTATCCGGGCAAGATTTTCGAAAAAGAATTCCACATTTGAGAAAATGAGTGTGAAAAGAGGAATTAACGAATTCACCACCTCCATCACTCTGAAAACACTTAATTTTGCGCTCAAATAAATTTTCAACAAGAGTTTGAAAATTGCAAAAAATGACTAAAAACTTCAGATTTTTGGCGCATGGGATAAACCCAAGTATAACGAGAAAAATCATCTATAAAGGAAACATAGTATTTAAAACCTAAGTTGGATAGCACAGGGGATTGCCAAACATCAGAATAAATTAACTAAAGAGGAGCAGTAAAATTATGAGTAGCATCTTGAAAACGAAGACGATGGGACTTGCCCAGTTTACAGGAAACACAATCATGAGAAAAAAATACTATTACAGGTAATTAAATTATTTTTCCTAAGAGACAGTAAAACACGATCCCCACAATGACCAAGACGTTTGTTCCAGACTGGGCCAAGAACAAGTGAAGTCTTTAATGCAAAGGTTGGTGGTGGCTGGTGATATGCTCTAAAAGGATAGATGGAGTCTTTATTGGAGGCTTGGAGAAGTGTGGCTCCCGTTTGATTGTCCTTAACAAAAAAAGAATTTTTATTAAAAATAACAGAGCAATCATTATCCGCACATAAACGCTGAATTGATAATAAATTATATTTAATGTGCGGAACATGATAGACTGATTTTAATAATAAGGGGCGACTGGCAGTGGATAAACTCACATTACCAATATTAGAAACAACAAGATTAGTACCATTAGCAACTTGAATAGAAAATGGTCCGGTGTACCTAGATTTACAAGATAAAATACCTTCGTGCGGAGTCATGTGAGCTGAGGCCCCAGAGTTGGGATACCACACAGAAGCATTGGTTTCACCCGTAGGTATAGCCGCCAAAGCTGGGGTGGTATGAGCAAAGCGAGAGCAAGCTAAAGCGGAGTGACCTGACGAAAAACAAACCTGACAAACTACTGGTGGAGGAAGGGACTGATAATTATTCTCATTAGATGGGAATGCTGTAAAAAATGGATGAGTACCATAATATGATAAATTCTAAATACAAGAGAAACTATCACTAATATTACTGTACGCCGTACCTGGGAATCCAGCCGGAGCATGGCCTCGCACTGGGAACTGAAAACCTGCTGGAGCACCTCCCTGCTGCTGCCATCCATTCGGTCCAGGGGGTTGGGCGAAGAATGGAGCCCCCTGCTGTTGCTGCTGTGGGACGTGCTGCTGACAATCGTAACCACGGCCGCGTCCCCGATGTCCACGAGCTCTACCACCACCGCGATAGCCACGACCCCCATTACCATGAGCTTGGACACCCCCTCAACCCTGGGGTCGTGCAGCAACAGCAACTTCATATGCTGCAAGCCTGCAAAAGCCTGATGGCCTGGGACAGATGCCTGTGAACGGAGATATAGAACTCTTTGTTCTAATGCCATCAGTTGCGGACGAAGTGAGTCAATGGTAAAACAGTCCGGGAACAAAGTGATAGATGTAATAACCGATTCATACTCCGGTCCAAGGTCTTGAATGGTGGACTGAAGTAGTTCACAATTACTAACAGGGCAATTTATGACATTCAAGGCATCCCTCAAAACAATGATTTCTCTCAAATAATCATCCATGGACTGATCTTCCTTTTTCTTTAAGGAGGATAAAAGACGCTTAAGCTCCATACTACTAGCAATACTGGCAGCCATAAACCGAGTTTCAAGTCGTTCCCAAATTAAATGAGAAAATCGCAAAGAATGAACCTCGATTAAAATATTGCGAGAGAGAGTAGCAAACAACCATGATCTAACAGTTTGGTCAATTTTAAGCCATGAATGATATTTAGGATGAGATGTTAACGGGGCAACAATAGAACCATCAACCATACCCAATAAACCATGCGACACTAAAAATGATTCAAATTGTGTGCGCCAAGGTAAATAATCCTCCACTTTATCTAATCTTGTGGTAACAATATTGGTAACATTTGGGGTTGAGAATTGTAATTGAGAAGCTAAAGAAGACAATTGAGATGATGTTACCGTGGTGGAACCAGAAGAATGAGAGGATGAGGGTATGTCCAGCGGGAATATGCCCGGCTGGCCTGTGAAGGTAGGGCCAGAGAACCGTGCTGCAGCTGGGGGTGCTGGTCCATGTGGTGATGGCACGATCGGCGGGAGAGCCGGCGTAGGGGAAGTACGTGTCCAAGAGAAGGGTTCCGGTATGTTAAATAGGCGATATGAGCTCAGGGAGGGCAACTGCATGTTCTGCCTTGCTGAAGACAGATGCGGCGAGAGAGTAACGCCGGAGGAAGGCTGCTCCATGCTGTATGCGGGCGCCTGAGATGTCATCGCGCTGGTGGTGTGCGGCGGAAGACCGGTATACTGCGGCTGCACCATAGTGTTGGGCGCCGTGGGTGGTGGAGGGCCGGTCGACATTGGATGCTAGGGTTTTAGGGAGAAAACCTAGTCTACTGATACCATATAAAAGAATAATTGTGGGAATAGAATGACTTACCCTCTTTGGGAGCCCTAACATCATATATATACTAATAAATAAATGAGTATTTACATATAAGTCCCTATAATATTCTATTAGAGTTATCTGACAAAGTGGATGTGTGATGCTGCTACCTGGTAGAGCTGATAAGCCTTGCGATGATTGCCGCTAAGCTGCCGCACGTGAAGAAGATGGTTGTTATGCTGCTATGCGAGGACATCTGCTACTCAACAACTTATGATTTTTTGAGATTTGAGTTGAAAGCTTTTAGTTTTTGGTGGATTTTTGGGTTTTGAATTTTGCTTGACAACTGATAGGTGTTTTGATGTGTCGATGTTTCTTTATGTTGTCATTATTATTGGTGAATATTTGAGTTTTTGAATTTTCGGTCACACTACATATATCAAATGAGTTTTTGAATTTTCGATACTCATTTTGTAAGTTATGTATGCTTATTTGGTACCTCTTTATGCTCATTTTAAAATGTTACACATTTCAAACATATCATATTACCTTATGTTAAACTCAAATGAGTATAAAGCCCAAAATGAGTGAGCATGCACAAATGAGCTTTTGAATTTTTTGATACTCATTTTGTAAGTTATGAATGCTTATTTGGTACCTCTTTATGCTCATTTTAAAATGTTGCACATTTCAAACATATCATACTATATTAGATTTACATATTAAAATTAATTGGAAATGATTACAAACATAATTTAAGAATTTTTATAAATGAAAAAATAATAAAAAGAGAGCGAATTATGAGATATAAAGTAGAGAACATTGATGCTCATTTTTAGGCTCCCAATACCTAAAAGAACAGACCTTATGACCAATAAAATTGCGTTAATGCTCATTCAAGAGATAACGTGTTTTTTAACAAAATTACAAAAATGTCATCGGCTGTACGGCTGGCACCGTATAGTCGGTTGTACAGTATACGCTTCCGTACTTATGTTCCCCAAAATGGGGTACTCCATTTTTACCCAACCATTGTATGGTTCAAATGAGGTCATCATTCAAATGAGTTGCCCCATTTAAATGAGTTACCCTATTTGAGCCGCACAATAGGAGGGGTAAAAATGGGGTGCCCCATTTTGGGGGTACCTGTAGTATTTTTGTTAATTATGAATCCATGTTGTTGAAGGGACATTTAATGCAACCTTTTATACGAATATCAGAGTTCTATTATCCAAGGTATAATACGTAGTAAATGCAAACGAGTTGTAGGTATAAGTCGTCCTTATAACAAAGCAAATCTATTTTACTCGGATTCTGAAGTACGAATTTATTCAGCATTGTGTTATCTATTCAAATATCATGTCATTAAAACTTAAAAGACCTCGCATGTTATTAATCATTGGGGAATTTGCCATACAAATTCAAAGCAGTTCAAAAGTTTTAGTATAAATACGTCCAACTTAATCAGTTGGGCACCCAGAGCAACACACGCCATAGCCATGGCATGGAAGCGAGTGTTGTATGGGCCTTAGAAGTTGGACCACATTTCAGGAGAGGTAAGACAGTAGAAGTTATTTTCCATGATGGATAGGTATATCATATGCTTATAACTCTTTTCGGAAACTATGCAAATAGAATTTCATATGTCCTTAGTAGTGTTTATTGAAGATTAACAATCACCAAAATGACATGAAGGGCATATTGATAGTACAATGAGTGATTACTAACAACCAACACATTCGTCAAACTCAATCTCTATAATCAGTTCTTACCATTCCTATTCTTGTGTATGCTATCTAACAGTGTTTAAACACATATATCATTTGCAAGCTTGTGGAAACTGTGTTTGTCAAACACATAGAATCAATGGCAAGAAACCAAAGATAAATCTCAAAGGTAAAAATAAAATCGTTTTAGTAATTAGTTTTATATATTCCCTAGGATTTCAAAACTAAAATTGTAACATCCCGACCCCGCAGGTCCCGAGGTAGTTACTTCTGACCTCTACTATTGTCCTCACAAATCGTCACTAGCCTTTTCCACGCACTTTGTCCTCACTCGTGCGCGCCCTGAGAAACTTCCCAGGGGGTCACCCATCCCAAGACTACTCCCGTGCAAGCATGCTTAACTTTGGAGTTCTTGGCTAATGAGCTTCCTTAGAAGGAGATGCACCTTGTTGGTATGAGTAGTACTATTAATCCATTTAAATTAAATCTCAAGTATTACAATCACCCCCACTTAGGATCGCAACGTCCTCATTGCACCCATAAGCCAATTCAATCTCAATCATATCCCATAATCTTTCCTCTGCTAAGTGCCCGCCCGATATCCAATGGATCAGCACACTGTCGCAGGGTTGCTCTAATACCATTTGTAACACCTCGGCCCCGCAGGCCCCGATGTAGTTACTTCTGACCTCTAGTACTGTCCTCACAAACCGCCACTAGCCTTTTCCGCGCACTTTGTCCTCACGGTGCCACACAGGTCCAGGAGTAGTGATGGAAGATAAAGCTAAAGATGCAGGCTGATTGAGGCTGATAGGGAAAGATTTGGCCATTATGACGCGTCTGAAGAAGAACTGCCCCCGAAGATTTGTCCTTTACAAAAAAATATTTTTATAAAAAACAACAACACAGTTGTTATCAGCATACAGTTTTTGACAACACAATTGTTATCAGCGCCTGATTTTTTTTTGCCCTAGGCTCTAATACCATGTGAGATTTTGGGAAAAGGTACTCCAATAGGATTCCTGGACTGAGACCTAGGTCCCAATATTATTCGGTGCGTTTCGGAATTTTACAGTGCAAAATGCAGGCAACACAAAAGATTTGGTCTTATCACGATTTCCTCCGAATCCAATAAAGGAGGCAGCTTTTTGAAAATTGCTAAGGAAAGGGGGAGCTTCATACTTATTACCATGGGACCAAAAAATTCAAGCCTGCTTAATTTCACTAAAATTTTGTCTAATTTTGTAGGGTTGCAAAATTCATTGCAGGATGACTCTATTTCCCTTCAGCGTCGCAGCCATAGCTTCAAAGTCGAGGAATATACATCAATCTCTAAATTGATATTTAATTCTCAAATCCAGGAATCTTGTACTCAGAATCAACAGGTTCACTCTCCTAACAGACAACCCCAACTGTCCCCGAGACAAGCTTACTCGGATGCCTCCGATGATTTTGATCATTCCGATGACTCGTTCTTCTCAGATGATTTTTTGGGACATGCAATCGAAAGTGACCGTCAACCTCCTATTTCTAATCAGGACGAAATCATGAGATCCAAATTCAACAAAGCGATTTGTCGCAAAGCTAACGTCGTTACCTCGGAAAACTGTATACCAACAGAAAACCTAAACACGCGACTAAAGATTTACAGGAAATCTCAGAAGAATAAGAGACGACGCAACATGAGTACAAGATCTCAGACCAGAGATTTCCCTTGGGCTTAATTTTAATTTTTTCTTTTCTTTTCTTTTTGTATTTCTATACGTTTTTTCTCGCATTGTACTTTTTGTTGTCATCAATAAAATCTGCTTTTCCATAAAAAAAGGATTCTTGGACTGAATATATATAATAAGAGAGTTTGAAACATACTAGGAAACAATATGTCAAATTAATATTCTATTACTAACCACTGGATGTGGAAGTGGATACCCATCGTCACCCCGCCACCTAGGGATTGCACGCTTTTGGATTGTGATACCCCCAGGAATCCAGGGTGTATATGAAATTGAAATTGAGGGTTGTCAAATTGACCAAATCATTTTTGACATCTTCTTCTCCGCAGACTTGTTAAGAATTGCACGCAATTGGATTGAAGGATTGCAATAGCTTCAAGCTTTGCCGCAGACGGCCATGGATGCCGCTTCCCGGTGGTGGAGTTGGAAAAACGGCTCAGGGGTGTTGGTAGAAAATATCTCGGGTAGAGAAACTAGCAGCATTCCAGTATAGTAAAAATAGCGTAGAGAATACAAGGGGGTGATGGCCTATTTATAGGCATCCAACACAAGTCCAAAGTCTAACCTATGTGGGCTTGGCCCAAATACATAATACATGTCCAAGCTAATGGGCGAACCGACCCGATAAATAAGTTAATGAGCAAGGGGCGATTACTGCTCGTGAGACTGCGTCTAGGGCCTACTTGGGCCAAAGCTCGGGGATAACGGGCCGATGGCACTGGGCCTGGCATATTATCCCAACACGAGTCCCCCACTCCCTTAGTCGAGTAGTAGACTCGGCTAAAGGGAGTAGTTGAGCTGCTTTGACATCAGCCTGGTTGCCAAGCTAGCTAGCTAGTTACACAGATGATTGTTGATGATGACGATCTGCGGTGTGCCTGGAAAGGTTAGTCATGTAACCGTCTGTTGTGATCCCACAGTGTTGCGCAAGGATGAGACCCTTCTTGTCTAGGTAGCATCCTGGGGTCCTGGTTATCTGGCCAGCTGCCATGTCTTCTTTGCTCCAATCAGGAAGACCTCTTCCTTTGTTCATGATGAGAGGATGCCTCGTTAAAACCTTACTAGGAAAAAATCCGGTGGGAAAAAATTCTAGTGAAGGAAAAAGAGTACACCGGTACCTCAAAATAAAACAGAGGAAGGTCAGTCTCGTCGGTTCTTCATTGAGCGTCAGCTTTACTGGTAAGTCGAGATATGTTCCGGGAAGGCCAGTCGCTTGTCTGCTTTCCAATGGTGGCGGTCGAGCCAATGCATGCTCGGGAGAGACCACCCGCATAACTGTTTGTCGATGATGCCGAGCTAAGGTATGCCCATGAGAGGCTGGTCGCAAAGCTGTCCGTTGATGATGCCGAGCCAAGGTATGCTCGGGAGAGGGTAGTTTTATAACTATGCACATTGATCCCCGCTGCTTGTGAGAGGATATGGTTTCCTTCGCCTAGGTAGCAGTTTTAGGTCTTGTTTATCCGATTAGCCTCCCATGGTCTCGTTCTTCTGATCAGCAGCCCAGGGTCTTGTTTGTCTGATTAGCTGCAGCCCAGGGTCTTGCTTTGGTGGAGAGATCTCTTCTTTAAATGCACCCAAAATAGAGCTAAAGGATAAGCTCTTAGGCCATTGTGTGCAGCTGCAACTGTCGCCATCCGTCGAGGGGATAGAAAAGATCGGTCTTCACTTCTGAGCAATGCTCGCCTGATGTTCTCGAGATAGATGCAGTGAGTAGTCCGCCATGATAAGTAGTCCCTGTTGATTGCTATTATTACCTGTTAGAGAAATGGCAGGTAAAAGAGGTGCTCTCGCTGCTTTAGCTGCAGTGCAAGATACTAAATTTTGGCCTTCAAAGTCAGATGAAGGTCTATCTCAGGTAAGGAAGAAACCCGGAGCTTCTCCGCCTGTGCTGGGGAAAAGATAGAAGCTTCCCTACTTTGCGAAGAGCGACTTTCCAAGAAGAGCAAATGTATAAACTGCTCCTTAGGCCGGGTAAGGGGAGATAACCCAACCGACAGAATCCTCGTTTACGTTGTTTGTTTTCTCGCAGGTATGGCTGGTTGGACGGAGAAGCGCATTTGCTGCCCTGCCCTGACCTTTATTTCCTCATAGGTATGGTAGGTCGGAGAAGTGCACTTGCTGCCCTGCCCTGACCTTCGTTTCCTCGTAGGCATGGATGGTCGGAGAAACGCATTTGCTGCCTTGGATGTGACGAAAGATGCTAAGTCTCGACCTTTGACATCCGATGAAAGTCCATCTAATGTCGGAGAGAAGCACACAACTTCTCCACATGATGTCGGGGAGAAGCGCGCAGCTTCCCTGCATAATGTCAGGGAGATGCTTAGAGCTTCAATGTCTGATACCGGGGAGATGCACGCTCATTCCCTGCCTGATGCTGGGGAGAGGCACTCACCTTCCCTGCCTGATGCTGGGGAGAGGCACTCACCTTCCCTGCCTGATGCCGGGGGATGCTAAGAGTTTCTCTACCTGATGTCCGAAGAGATGCCCAACTTCTCTGATTGATGCCAGGTAGAAGCATGCACCTTCCCTGCCTAATGTCGGGTAGATGCTAATAACTTCTTCGCCTGATGCTGGGGAGAAGCACTCACCTTCCCAGGCTTGCGATGAAGAAATAGTCGTTATCCCTGTGGACGGCGGGCTGGCCCGATTATAGAATCAAAATGATGATGTTTAGTCTGGTCGTGATGAATCCATAGCAGCGGTCATCATCCAAGTGAAGGGGAATGCGACCGGTCTTGAAATGAGAATGGTGGCACTGAGATGATCCTGACGACTGTGAAATCAAAGCAGCGGTCATCATCCAAATGAAGGAGGATCTGACCGGTCTTGAGAAAGGAATGATGGTGTTGAGCCGGTGCTAACATAGACGACGACTCATTGGCCAATCATGAATCCGAAGCAGTGGTCATTATCGTCATCCCGCCAAGGTCGAATCAAGAGAGCTGTGCTTGGATGGCTCCCTGGTGCAGGTCAAGAAAGCGATGCAAGGTAAGAGAGTGATGTTAGATCCTTTCCGGTGATTTCAGAGTTTTGCAAGCTTTAGGCTCGAGGCCCAACCTTCGGAGCACGTTCCAACGTCGTGATGTAGTAGATGAGGTAATTATCATGTTCAAGGCCTCCCTAAACGTTTTCAGAGCTTGTCACTTCTTAGGTCGAGGATCGGCATCCGGAGTATGTCCACGCTTAGTTGCGCAGGATGTTAACCCCGGCCTTCAATATCAGATGCAGGCCCGGTCAATGTTAGAGAGAAACACACGTCTTATCCGTCCAGTGTTGTAAGAAATGGTGCAGTTTCCCTGCCTCGTGAAGATAGACTTGCTTCTCAGGTCGGGTTAGGGAAGGCAATCCTACCCGTACAGCTCCAGCTTACTTCGCTTGTTTTCTTGCAGGTATAGCCGGTTGGGAGAATCACGCAGCTTCCCTTCCTGATGTCGGGGAGAAGCATGCAGCTTCCCTGCTTCACAAAGTACCACCTTGTTCGTTTCTTTGCAGATGTGCCAGGTTGGAGAAGCGAATTTCTTGCCTTGGCTGCAAAGAGAGATGCTAAACCATTTTCCATGTCATCTGATCTTTTTCCCTGCAGGGACTGACGGATCCGTCCGCATTGCTCCGTGCTATGAAAGATCAGCATACAGAGCTCCAGCGTCAAGCTCATTAAGCCCGTCTTCAGGCTACCCAGGCTCGGCAACATGCAGATGGAGTGGAGGCAGCCTTGAGGATACTTGTCGCATGCAATGAAGAGGATAAGAGAGCCATGATCGATCTCCAATCAAAGTGTGACCAGCTGAAGTCGAGTATAACCAAGCAGAGGCGTCGTTTGTGGATGCAGAGCAACAAGCAATTGCGGTGCTCAAAGCTTCTCAGGAGTTCTACGAGCTTCTTGCTTCCCGGACTAAGGAAGTGGGGCACCAAGCATCCCATAAATTCAAGAAGCCCGTTTCTTCCCAGACGTATGCTCTCTGTGCAGAGAAAGTTCATGATTGGCTTCAGACCAAAGAGGGTTGTAATTGGCACAAAAAGATGTCTTGTTCTCTTTTAGTTGTGGCTGGCATGATATACAGACTAGCCGTGATGGGCGGAGAAGATGAGCAATGTTGATGTTGAACTTGTTCTCCGTGATTGATTTATCACTTGAGCTTGTATGTATGCATCGTTCGTTCTTTCAATTTTCTTAGTCGTTTTTTATTCAAGAATACTTGGATAACTTATTGGGGATCTCACTTCCCACCTAGGCCGTGAGGGGCGGAAGGTCGATAGGGTCGACCTTGACCGCGCCCTGCTGGGTAAGGCGGGGCTGACCCACACACTGTCGGTCTAGAACCGACGAGTTGTGCAAGCTGTTCGACCAGCGATTGGACAACGGATGTACGAGAGGGGCTCAGGGCACGACCTCTCGCATACCTTCGACCTAGAGGTTGGTCTTACACCACCTTGACTTGTACAACTAGTTTCATACTTGGGAAATATTTTGGTTGTTCCCTTTCTGAAAGTCAAACTGAAGTCGGCCAAACGTAAGGGCAAGGCCCTGCATGATCAGACCGGAACGGACCCGCACCGTTGATATGGCCCCCATAACTCATTACGAGAAGGGGCATCATCTAGATTAGTTTGGAGTTTCATCTCATTTAAATCCTTCATTAAGTAACCCGAGGGGGGAGTAGATCCTCTTCTTTCATGATGTGCACCTACACAATTAAAATCCCCTAAAACAGCCCAAGGTCCAAGAATATTTGTGTTAAGTCTAATCAAATGATCCCAAAGAACCCTTCTCTCCATAACCGTATACAAAGCATACACAAAAGAGGCATAGAAATTAACTTGCGTAATCTTACACCTAAATCTAGCATGCACATGTTGGGTATCAATTTCCAAAATATCCTCTTCCACATAACAGGATCCCACATGATAGCAATTCGCCCCCCCCCCCCCCCCCCCCCCCCCAATTTTATCAAAATTTGTAACATACATCCAATTTGACAATCTAAATTTCATAAAATTAGCAAAACTAGTTAAAGACATTTTGGTTTCAAGAAGACAAATAATACGTACCTTATTAACCCTTATGAAATTTATTATATTAGTTTGTTTTGAGGCTTGATTCAGCCCCCTTACATTCCATGATGTAATAATCATAAAAACAATTTAGTTTTTCCTTCCCTTCCTCTTGTTCGGCCTAGCCACCTTCCATTGTCTTCTCTTCCACTCCCGGTACTCTTCACAACCCCTATACCTAGCAAGGAAAAGATCATACACATTAGTAATAAAAGTAGAGGAGAATTCATACCCTTCCTCCGTTAGAGTTGCCCCGGGAAGAGCCTTTAGGCATTCGGTGGTGAAGGTTATCCCTTTGCGCGCCAAGCTTTCCTCCTCATCCAAGTAGTTTTCTAATCTAGTCATCATCACTTTCACCTCATCACAATGCATCAAGTGTATCTTCGGCCTTTCCCCCTCTTTGAAGTCTTTCTTTGTGATAACATCATCCAAATAAGCCTCCTTAATGTCTCTTACCACCCGGACTGTTTTTCCTTTGAATTTTCTCATATCTTTCACTTTGCTTCCATTACCCATAATGTGGCCATCCTCAAAGTACTTATAGAGGTAATGCCTAAACACACTTCTCATGAAAAGTGATGAGAAGACATATTCCTTCTTCTTTCTTCTTACCCCCGGGAGCTTCTCCAAACAAGTTTTAGTAAAGTAAACCTCTGGTTTAGTTCCATCCACCTCTTGTAGAAGGTGGTTTAATCTAATAGTGGGCTCGGTTACCTCATCTATATGCATCACTTTAATGGTAGGCTCCCCAAACTCTTCCGCTTCCATCTCCACTATGACTTCATCATCAAAAAATTCCTTGAAGCTAGAAATCTTTCTTGGTTGATCATCCTCTTCATCATGTTCTTGTACGGTTTCATAACCCGAGGATGCTTCACCTTCCTCTCTATGTTGTTGTTTCTTCTTTGGCTTCCTCTTCTTTTTCTTTAGACGGGCTGCCTTTAGAAATGGGTGTTCTTCTTTTGGAATGTAAGTAGGAGTCTCGGCGTTAGACTTTTTTGCCGCGGCATTAGACTTGGTAGCCGCGGCTTTAGGATGTGCCCCGGTTCTAGATGTCTCTCCATGGAATGCCGCGGCATTACCCTCCGGTGCTAGGCCTTTGCCTTTGTCCTCTTTGCCTTGATCCCCCTTTCCTTGCTCTTGTCTCTTTTTCTCCTCCCTTTCTTTTTTTCTCCATTTCGGCTATGGCTTTGCAAGTGAAAGCATGGTGCCCATAAGCCTTACAATGGAAACAATAGTTCGGGAATGTTTCATAGATTAGTTTTTGGAAATGGAATCTACCATTAGGTAATCGCACCTTTAGTGTAAGGGGAGGGGGTTTTGAGGCATCAACTTCAATCAAAACCCTTGCATACCGAGATATAGCCCTCTCTTGTGTCACTCTTTCCGTTGTAAGAGACATGCCCACCCTTGATGCAATCTCACTAATGACATCCTCATTCCAAATTTGCATTGGTAAATTTGAAAATTTCACCCAAATTGGAACTTTGAGGAATTCCTCACTTTCAAAGGAAAAGTCCTCCGAGAGTGTTTTGTGGTATAGCGACTTGCCAAATAAGGAATATGGCCCTTCCATTAGGACCTTAGCTCTGTCTTCTTCCCCTTGGAACTTGAAGATAACTCATCCTCTATCATGAGTCCTCACTTTGCATGGAACACCCCATTTGGATACTAGTTCTTGAATATCTTGTAATTTCGTTTATAGTAAGAACCTCAGATCCGGTTATTTACTTTTGGGCAGTATTTTTTTTTTGTTTATTCCGCTGCGTTTTTCTGCCCGAAAACCAACAGTGGTATCAGAGCCTACGATTCTTTATTATATTCGGGTTACCTGATTTAATATAAAATCAGTAATTTGATTATTTTGGGATTTTTCGGAAATAATTTTTATTAATTTCGGAATTAATTTTTTTTATTAATTTCGGAATTTATGTGTATTTATATTCCGAATTTTTTGGTAAGGATGTGATATTCGAATATTTCGAATTTGATCCAATATATATTCACAATTATATTTGGAATATTTTATAATATTATTTATTCTTTTTCGGATCAGATCTGAATGGAATTAGGAATTGGATAAAATCCTACTGCCTAATTATTCGGAACAGATCTGAGTGGATATCAAAAATTCAATTTTTTAATCAGATCTGGTTCAGAATATTATTTTAGTTTTAGGAGATTTGGTTTCTAATTTTTCGGATGAGATCCGAATTATTTTGGCAACCGCCGGCTAATGAGCTGTTTTTGTGGATCGGACAATCTTGTTTTGGCCGTAACTTTTGACTCGTTAATCCGTTTTCGACCCATAAGTACTTTTCGGAAACGGGAAGATGAGCTCTACACAAATCAAGGCAAAGCCGTGACAAATCTTCCATATTATAATTCGAATGATTTGATCAAGTGTTCTGCCAAATTCGAATTTAAGTTCATTATATTTTATTCGTATTTATATACGTGTAATGATCTATATTACGGATATGATCTGTACATGTGTATATATAATACGAATTATTTTAGAATTCATTAATATGTATGTTTATTTTTCGGATGAGATCCAAATTAATTACATATTACTTGCGGATTTTAAAATTTAATTTTCAATCCGTGCATGCACAATTATTTTGTTTCGTCACAGGACAGATTGAATTGGTGGTATAGCATGATTCGAATGTATGTTTTATATTATGTTGTTTTACAGCCTGCGTGTCGTTATTCCGAATATCCCCTGTAATGTTTTCAACCCCGTAGATATTTAGTAGTCTACTGTACAGGTTGAAGATGCTAAGGAGATATGAAGTATTAGGGGTCATGCTATATCACTACACTAGTTTTAAATTATTTATTTAAATCTATGATTGCTGCATGTGTTTAATAATTAGTCCCTATTAAATATAAGTCTAAATTGCTTTCCCAATATGACCACCATTTATACTATGCTAGTCGTGTTATGTGTCTGCCAAAGCCGAGCATTTCACACTATCTTAGGAAGATGTTTTGAATGATCGTCATTCTCGGGTCTTAATATTGGTTTGGACTTACAAGACCATCAAAATGGTTTTGGGCCTTGAAGCAAGGAATGTTTGGATAATCATATGATGGTGACAAAACAAACCAAGAGTCATATAGGATATGATTAACAAGAGTTGTTTACCTTAATAACTAATGTTTAAGTGATAAGCCAAAGCTTACTTAAATTTTAGTGAAATATGGATCTTGGACCACCATATTTGGGACTTTCTATTTAATATAGTGGGAGTTATTTTGAGCATTATTTAAAATTCTTTGCATTATTTGTTGTAGTTAATATGGCCACCAACACAACTTTTTCACTGCGATCAATCCTTGAGAAGGAAAAACTTAATGGAACAAATTACATGGACTGGGATAGGAATCTGAGAATTGTTCTCAGGCAAGAGCGTAAAGAATATGTCCTTGACCAACCAATTCATGTTGAACCAGCAGCCAATGCTCCTAGAGCCACTATAGATGCTTATGAAAGGCATGTCCATGATGAAGTTGATGTCACTTGTCTGATGTTAACCATCATGGAAGCTAATCTTCAGAAACAGTTTCTGAATCGTCATGCACATGACATCTCTAATGAACTCAAGAACTTGTTTCAGAAACAAGCACGGATCGAAAGGTTCGAGACAACCAAGGCTTTGTTTCACACAAGGCTTACTGATGGGAGCCCAGTTGGACCTCACGTATTCAAGATGATTGGGTATAGGGACCACTTGGAAAGACTTGGATCTCCAATTAGTCAAGAGTTGGCTACTGATGTGATTCTCGCATCACTCACCCCGGCATATGACCAGTTCATCCTGAACTTTAATATGCATGGTCTTGAGAAGACCTTAACCGAATTGCATGGAATGCTCAACTCCGCTGAGCAAAACATCAAGAAAAATCGGAGTGACGTTTTGATGATAAAAAAGGGAAAGGGATTCAAGAAGCCTGTAAAAGGCAAGGTTGGTGGAAACAAGAAATCCAAAACTCTGGTTAAGAACTCGGGTAAAGGCAAATCTGTTGCCAGCTCTACTTCTAAAGAAGAGCAAAAATATTTCCACTGCAACAAAACCGGTCATTGGAAGCGGAATTGCAAGGCATATTTGGAAGAACTGAAAAGAAAGGGGCATGGTGATTCTTCCAATTCAGGTATCTATGTGATAGAAGTAAATGTTACTACTACTACTTCATGGGTATTAGATACCGGTTGTGGTTCTCACATTTGTTCAAATGTGCAAGGACTGACAAAGAGTAGAAGGATGGCTAAAGGTGAAGTTGACCTACGAGTAGACAACGGTGCAAAAGTTGCAGCATTAGCAATAGGAACATTTATTTTAAGTTTGCCCACGGGCTTAGTTTTAGAACTTGATAATTGTTATCATGTACCTGCCATTAGTAGGAATATAATTTCTGTTTCTTGTTTGGACAAGAAAGGATTTCATTTTATAATAAAGGACACCACTTGTTCTATTTATTTTAATGAGATCTTTTATGGTAGTGCTAGTCTTATAAATGGACTTTATGTTCTAGACCTTGAAATGCCCATCTATCACATAAATACAAAAAAGGTTTAAATCTAACGACTCAAACCCAACATACCTTTGGCATTGTAGACTAGGCCATATAAATGAGAAACGCATTAAAAGACTCCATTCTAGTGGATTTCTTGACTCTTTTGATTTTGAATCAATCGAGGAGTGTGAATCTTGTTTATTAGGTAAAATGGCCAAGTCACCATTTACTGGTAAAGGTGAAAGAGCTCACGGTTTATTGGACCTCATACACTCAGATGTATGTGGCCCAATGTCAACAATGACCAGGGGAGGTTTTCAGTACTTCATAACATTCACTGATGACTTCAGTAGGTTTGGTTATGTGTACCTAATGAAGCATAAACATGAAGCTTTTGAAAAGTTCAAAGAATTCCAGAATGAAGTTCAGAATCAACTTGGCAAAACAATAAAGGCCATTCGATCAGATCGAGGTGGTGAATATTTGAGTCAGGAATTTAGTGATCATCTAAGAGGTTGTGAAATTGTTTCACAACTCACTCCGCCAGGTACACCATAATGGAATGGTGTGTCCGAACCCAGAAATCGGACCTTGTTAGACATGGTTCGTTCCATGATGAGTCTCGTTGAACTACCAATCTCTTTTTGGGGTTATGCTCTTGAAACCGCTGCATTCATACTCAATAGGGCTCCAACAAAGGCTACAGAAAGGACACCATATGTGATATGGACAGGAAAAGTTCCTAGTCTAACCTTTGTGAAGATTTGGGGGTGTCAAGTTTATGTAAAACGTTTACTTTCAAATAAGCTTGAACCCAAATCAGATAAGTGTTTATTTGTGGGTTATCCTAAGGAAACAAAAGGATATTACTTTTACAACCCATCAGAGAACGAACTCATTTTATGTTAATTATTATTGTGAGTTTTCTTTATTAATATTTAGTCCCTGAATATTATGTTTAGTAGCTAATTAAGTACGTGACTTGATTTTGGAATGCTACACTTTAAAATAAACATAATATTCTAATTGTCCATGGTCTAATATTATTAATCTGGGACATTAATAATTAATAGACCATTATGTGGATTAACTGATGGCTATATTCCACTAGTCATGGGTATAGAGATATCCAGTTAATAACATAGATGCTTGTTAGTGAACAAGTTCATTGGACAGACCCAACTTGAGGACACTGTTAGGTTATATGTCATCAGTGTTGTCCTCAATAATGATGAGGTGCTATATTCTTATACTTGAGATAATCATGGTTACTTGCATGCGAATTAATATGTATTAAACCATTAAATATTATTTTTAAATGGGTAATTATAAAGGTGGTGATTGTACACATTATGAACCATGTAGTGGTATGTGAATTATCAAGATAGTTTTTGTCACTCTCGTATAGCGAGAGAAAGATATCTATTGGGCCCCTTGACAAGTAAGATTAATTAGCATGGCCATGCTCAAATGAGGTGTCATTTGTTCAAAATAAATCTTACTTGGTAATCAAGAAATATTATATGAGAATAACAAGGATGACATGACCTAACCTTATCTCAATTAAGATATCGTTTGACAAAAGAGAATTATTAGCACAAATTAATCATTAAAAGGTTATGTCAGATTTAATTGACATTTATATATTTTGGATAGTCATAATGCCTTGCTAGAGGCCGCTTATGATTTGTGAGGCTTGAATAAATTTTTTAGCCCACTGCCAATAATATATAAACCTACAGGGTCACACACCTAAGTGATTTGGATCATTAATGTTCTTTAATAACATTAAAATAGCCTGATTAGCCCAATTCGAAATAGGGTTTCGAATGGTATTGGGCTAGGGCCTCTTGGAGGGTTTTATTAGCTATAAAATTCCTTCTTTCTTCCTCTTATAAATAGGGCTATATAGACCCGCGAATTTTAAGAGTTAAAATTCACTTCTAAAACCTAGAGTAGAGAGGAAGAAAGAAGAGAACGCTAGCACGTTCCCTGCGGCCGATCCAATCACGTGCGTGTGGATACCGGTAGAGCTTGGGATCGTTTTCTCGGACTGTCTGACATCCTTGATTAAGATTGCTATGTAAGTCCCTCGTATATCTTGTAATTTCGTTTATAGTAAGAACCTCAGATCCGGTTGTTTACTTTTGGGCAGTATTTTTTTTGTTTATTCCGCTGCGTTTTTCTGCCCGAAAACCAACAGCCTCTACCTTAAGGAATCTTAACTCCTTAAAAGAGGCTTCCATTTATAAGAGGGTGAAAATCCCTTGAGTTTTCCGGTGTGGTATAAACACACTAGAAACCATCTTTTTCCGAGTTTTTCCATTTCAACGAGTGAACTTCGAGAATCAATTTCCCATTCACCCGTTATCCGTTTTGAGTGTACCATATATCGAATTGTAGCCCTTAACAAGGACAATCCGAAACCACTTTGACCCGACCGAAATCGGAAGTGGACCCCACTCAAATAATTGCCCCAAATGACCATTTAATGTAATTTTTAACACATTTTCCCAACAATTACTATAATCACTGCAATAGGATATGATCTAATGTCACCCCTTGCTACGCTCCAACTTGAGAATTGCTCAAGCAATTTGTTTTTAATGACACGTAATTAGAGAACAAACTAAACGTGCAAATTAAGTTTTTACTAATATTATAAAAATAGATATAAACTAAACTCTTAATCTTTCTCGGCCAAAAACCTTTTCCTATTACTCACCATAAATGTATTTAAGATTAAGAAAAATATTTAAACTTTTGATAGATTTATTTGTGACAATTTAGGAAATGTGTGGGATACATAAGTGGTTTTTTTGTTGATTTATAACTTGATATTGGAGAGAAAGTTATCCGAGGAGATCATGAGTTTTGTTTGTTTGTTATATATATATAAACCCATTTGTTGGTTCTCCATAACTATATCTTTAGGCTCTTTAATTTGAGAGTAGAAAATATATGATACTTGAGTTTAGACGGTGATTTTTTTTGTTGGGTAAGAGAACGATTTATACGGTATAAGACTAATGCATTAATCTTATATTTTACTTACGAAATTTTAAAAGATCGATTAATACAGTGTAAGATTAATGCATTAATCTTACACTTGGGAAATTTCAAGAGATCAATTAATACGGTGTAAGATTGGATTTCTTTTGCACAAGATTAATGTAAAATGAAATTGAGTACGTGAATGATGAGTTAATTCGCGTATAATTAAGAGTTTCAGAAGCAAATTAAACATACTTCGTACTCTGGCCAGGGGCGGAGACAGGGGAGGGTCAGCCCTGACCCAGCTTAATTTTAAAAATGTCTTAATTTTTAGTGTCAAAAATTTCGGCCAAAAAATTTTCAAAAAAATTTCTTTGCATCGGTCCAATCTGGCCCAGTGTACAGGCTCCGCCCCTGACTCCGTCAGTTCTTATGAAAACCACAAGTGACTGGGTTTGATAACGAAGATGATGATGATATATGATGAAATATATATGATCAAACTTATGAATGGTCTAGCTAGTAGCTATAAAAGTAGCTGAACTTTAATTAGTACGTAAATGTTTATTTCCAAATGCGTACCATTTTGAATAGTTTTAAATAATACAAGTTGAACATTTATTCCCACTTCCAGGAATAATGTGGCCGAAGAATCACAAATTATGAAGCCTAGGGAATAATGTAGGCTTTTGGTTCATGTATAAATGAATTCATCATTTATTCCCACTTACAGGAGAGTTGTTATTGTCAACCTCCCAAGAGAAGGAATAAGGATGGTACTCTAAGCCACCGGGACTAGGACTATGGAGGCGGTCATGTGTTGGGGCCGTGGCCTGGAGTGTCCCTTGAGACACCCCGCGGGCGGAGATTAGTGGTGGCGCCACCTCACTACAAGCGTAACGGATTAGGTCCGTGTTTGCCAAGTCGAGCTCCTTTTCGAGGCGCTCGACTTGTTTCTGCAGGTATGAGATGGCTCCAACACACCCGTAGACGGGGTCTCTCACCCGTGCCTCGGCCTCGTAGGCAAGCGAACACATGGCATCCTCTCTTTGGTGCGGGAGAAGTTCGTTCAACAGCTTCGTCACGTTGCTCGCCCCGAATATTTTGTGGACATTGGCGAACTTTTGCGGCTCCTCCGGTGGAAAGTACGGCGCAAAGATGCACCCTGGCAGGCATTTTCTTCTTAGGAACTTGCACGCCGCGCATGGTGAGCTGTATGAGCTTGATGATGATGCCATTTGTGTATTTTCACAACTACACAAACAAATAAGTACACTGCTCAATTGTCATTTGTGTGTCGGGTAGTGTAAAAATGTTGAGTAAATGCTCAATCTAAGAAGAGTACCGAATAATAACATATTAAGGATATGTTTACTTTGACTATTTTGGGTCACATACCAAACCAAACTAGTTTAGATCGTACCATACTTGAACAACTTGGACCATACCAGACTTAAATAAACCATATCTACTAGAGTAATTAGAGTTGAAACTCACTCCATTGAGTTTCGAATCCGAGACCTCCCGTAAGTCGGCGCGCGAGTGAATCCGCGACCAACTGGACTAGGAGAGTGAATCGGCGATATTTATTACTAATTTACTACTAATAACTACTTTTATATACATTGTCTTTGTAGGACTGAATAAAGCGTATTTTAAAGTGCATCCTCATTTTTAGTTTTATTTGATATGGCAGATTATTTTAAAGACTACGATTCAGGGTAGGAGACTATTTAAGAGTGTTTGCAAACGTTTAAAAAACGTTTCTCGGTTTTTGGCTTAAAAAAGCTAAAAAGAGTGTTTTAAAGTGATAACTTCTGATTAAATAAACACTAAAAAGTTAAAAGCTAGAATCTATTTTTCACTTTTTCTATTACACAAAAACACATATTTTAGCAAACGTTACCAACTTTTATTTTTCAAAATCACTTTTTTCCGAAACACAATCAACTTTTACTATTAAGCAGTTTTTTCAAAATCACTTTAAAAGGTGATTTTTTAAAGCACAAGCTATCGTAAACACTCCCTTGAACAGATTTTCTAAAATGATACTCTGGTATCGCGACTACAATGCCAAAATAAATAATTTTAGATTGTAATTATTTAAATACAAGTATATTTATTGCATGTCCAAAAAACTTACTATCCCAGTGCCATTGTGAGGGAAAAGTTTTACATTTTGAGATTATTTGATGGTAAGATGTGAATGCGGATCAAGAGAAAAACAATTGTGAGAATTATCAAATAAGTTCTCGAACTTTCATAAAAAGTGTAAATAAACTCTTTTACACGAGGTTTTGTCCGCCTGTCTCCATTTGGGGCGGTTTTCGGTGGAAGATTTTGATGAAATTTTTTGAACATCTTCTTCATTCAGTCTAGTTTACCCATACCATATTTCAGCTAAAAATTCAATCGAGAAGGCAGTCAAATGATTTTCTGAAATATACCGCGCTGCCTAACTGCGCAGTTATCTTCAAAAATTCATTCCACTGCCTTCCAGATTGAATTTTTATATGAAATTTGGTATGAGTAAACTAGCTAGACTTAATGAAGAAGATGATCAAAAAACTTCATCAAAAAATTCAACCGGAAATTGCTCCAAATGGCGATGGTCGGACAGAGTCTCTTATATATAAAAGGGCTTATTTGCACTTTTTATGAAAGTTCGAGGGCTTATTTGATAGTTCTCCCAAAAAAAATTTAATTATTTGAAAAACTTGAATAGAATTTGTGTAAAACAAAAATGTAATTGTCCTTAATAAGACTAAAACATACGGAGTACCATTTTTCTCAAAATAGGAGTAAACTCCTAATCATCCCCAAATAGGAGTAAACATTGATTTTTTTACACCAAATACCCCTATTCCAATTAATTAATTGCCCCTATAGTTCTCTTGAGCAACCGGGATAGGGCGTTGGTGGGGGGGCATGGAGTCTATGGAGGCGGCGGTGGCAGAGCTACGGCGACTGCGACGGTGGCAGGAAGAATGGGGGGAATCTGGATTTTTTTACCTCGTCGGAGCTTTGACGGCGGGTGGCGACAGTAGTCCGGTGAACTCCGTCGACCGGCGGTACGGTACCATCAGGCAACAGCAGACAACACCAATGGTAGGGGCATCCTTGTCCATTTAGAAGAAAATACTCCTGTTTGGGAATTTAAAAACCCTACTCCTATTTTTACACAACTCCTATTATTTTACTCCTCTTTTAGGAATTATCTCAAAACAAAATAAAATTGCTCTACTTTATGTGGGGGCAAATTACACGGTACACCCGGGTGTACAGGTACACCTGGTATTTTTGTGATTATTTGCAAGATGCAGGTTATAAATTATAGAGTCAAGTATTTGTCTCCTCCGTTTTTTCGCTTCATCTGACGCACTCTCTTCCGGCTCTCTTTCACTTTTTACATTTTACATTTTCTCTCACTATACATTTTCTCCCACTCACTTATCATTCATCTGTATCTCTGCTTCTCGTTTTTTCTTTTTCTTTTTATGCTTCTATTTCCCTTTTTCTTTTCTCTTAATTTTGACCTTTAATTTTTGTAACATTGACTTTTCTTTTGCCAAAAAACGCATTAACTTTTCCTTTTCTTTGTTCTGCTTCCGTTTTTTTGTTTTCCTTTAATTTTGAACTTTAACTTTTCTAACTTTAGTTCTTTCTTTTTCTTAATTTTTATTTATTTTAATCTTTATTCAATTATAAACTATTTTATATATTAATGTTTTGTTTTTCTATATCTCATTTTGTAAGTTACGTATGCTCATTTAATATTCATTTTATGCTCATTTTAAAATGTTATATCAATACACAAATGAATATTGAGCACATATTGAGCACAATAGAAATGAGTTTTATGACTTTATGTTATATTCAAATGAGTATAACGTCCAAAATGAATGAGCACACAAAAATGCATTTTTAAAATTTTTTATACTCATTTTGTAAGTTATGTATGCTCATTTGGTAGTAATGGTATGCTCATTTTAAAATGTCATATCAATAATGCATATTTTAAAATTACTATACTACATTAAATTCACATATTGTTTTAAATTGAAATCGATTATAGACATAATTTCAGAAATCTTTTTTAAACAAATAAAAAAATGTTACATTAGAAGATTTGAAGCAGATTTCACGATACTCATTTTTAGGATCCTATTACTCAAAAGAATAGAGATGATGCTCACCAAACCTACATTAATGCTCATTCGAGACAAATCACGATTTTCATCAAAATTACAAAATTGCCACCGAATTTTTTTTTGACTTGTATTAATAGTTGGGCTTGTCTTTGTTACTTGGGCCGGGTGTACGTACACCCGGATGCACCATATACGAACCCTTATGTGGGCCATGTTCTATTTAAATTTATAGGCACGTTTTTAAATTATCTAAATAAAAGAATCTAACCATCCAAGTTCTCACATAAAAATAAGATTCAACCATCCATAAAAGATAAATTATAATCACTTCTCAATTAGTAGATTCAATTACGAAGCCCCAAAAATATAGTTCTCTTTTAATTGTAACATTGGACTTTTTGCACTATTCACATTTTTTACTTTAAAAATATTTTATTTATTAATGTATTATAAATTAAATTTTTAAAAAATACGGAGCATTTTTTAATTCCTCTACTCATTATAAATTTTCTAAATCTGATTTTTTTAAACTTTTTTACTAATAAGGAATGAAAGATATTAAAGGTCAAACTTCTGCGTTGACAAGCGTGAAAAGTGGACCGTTGCAATTAAAAAATGACGCAGGAAGTACTAACGTAAAGAATGGTGTTAGCACAGAAACTCTTTCCAAATAATGTTTTACAAAAAATTTTGAGCACATGTACAATGCTGTAGTGCGCCCTTAATATAACTTATTAGTTATACAAATACTAGTAGTTTTTTTAGAATGGCGAGAAATATTTTTGAGTGGGGGCAAGCTTGCATTATAATTTATTCACATATTTCATAAAAAGCATATCACATGGTCCATGAATATCACATAGTAAAACTGAGTTATAAATGAAGTAGTTCACATGGTCCATGAATATCTATTCACATTAATGGAGCTTTTTCCCAAAGAGGATATTTTTCCCAGTCATCGTGCCATGTCAGCACCAGAATTTTTCCAGGTCATTTACTTGCCACATCATATGTCAATGTCATCTCATATACATTATCTTTTTATAAAAACAAAAAGATGACCCGTTGCGAATCGAGCCGAGGCAATCACTTTAAAAGTCCAAGTCTAAAACCACCCCACCACTCTCATTACCAACTCCTATATCATACATCCCGATGTATGTACACCCTGCCCAACTAAGGGCCGGAAGACAACCCAATAATAATTCAAATAAAAAAAATCGGTGACATTTTTGTAATTTAAGCGAAAAGTCACGACTTCTGCTAAATGAGCAGTAGTGTACTTTAGTGAGCATCTGACCTATTTTATTGAGTATTAAGAGGCTAACAATGAGTATCATGAACTCTGCTTCATATCTTCTAATTCGTTTTCTTTTTCTTATTTTTTCTTTAATAAAAACTTACTCTCTCTGGTCCTTAATTAACTTTACACTTTTCTTTTTGGGTCGTCCCATATTAAACTTTACACTTCCTTATTTGCCTTATTTGACAAAAAAATCTACACCAAACAGTGTCAAACAGTGTCAAACATTGTACTCTACAGTAAAGTCAAATTTATTTTCTTAATATGTGTGAAGTCAAAGTGTAAACTTCATTAAGGACCCGAGGGAGTAATAAATTATACTCCGTATCTATAATCCACTCCTATTCATTTCAATATGCGAGTATATATATGTGTTTAACCCTACGTACTATATTAAACTTTAGCTTGTTTAACAAGTTAACTCAAATTTTATCATTTTTTCTCATAATAGTAATGCTGTACTGTATGACGTCTCCTTTAATTTGCCGCCCTCAGAGGCTTAGATTAATTAACAATTCACACTCCGTATTTATTTGATTAACTAGTAAATTAAAACTATTAGTTAAACAAATAAATGCAACTAAGTACTCCTTAATAGATAATCATTTTATCAATAAAAGGGTTACATATACAATATATACGGAGTATATACTACGTATATGTTTTTGTAGAAAATGATAAACGGAGACAAAATTTCAAAGTGTTTTAATTGCATCGGGTCTGGTTTGCTTGTAGAAGCTGAAAGTTCCTATCACATTTCTCTGCTACATACATACGCCCCACAGTCAAGGTACAAAGAATTTTGAAACAAATTTTCAGTACATGAACTCTTCTACACTAATAATTAGGGGGTTTTCCTTAAAAATATTACTAATAAAAATATTATGGACAAAAAATGTGACTTAGTAATTATTACTGACTATAAATGTGTTCAAAGTTTACATCATAGTAACTTATAATTTGTTACTACGATATAAATTTTGAATACAATCGTAGTCACTAATAATTACTAAGTACATGGTAATATTTTTATCCATGTAATTATTTCTATTAATTAAGATATTTTTAAAATTTCAGGTGGATCGGGGCCCCGCTTAAGTTGCCCCTCATTGTGCTATTGTTTTAGGCTAGATATAATTGGCATGCTAATAGTAATTAAAATTAAAATAATGATCGGGGATGCTTTCCATTTGGTGTGCTGGCTAATTAAATGGCTTATATAATGTCTACACACACACACAAACACATATGGACATCATCATTGTTATTATTATTAAGAGAAAGTTACATAAATATGTCTAAAACATTACAAAATTTCCCAAATATGAGGTAAATTGCTTTCTTCCCAAAATATATAGGATTGATCACTAACGCACTCCATTTAATAAGGGAAGTTTTTATCATTTTAATCTTTTAATATATAGGACTGTATAATTAGTCTTTTTTTTTTGAAGAAAACACATTTGACCATATTTTAGAACTTTGTCTATGTTT
The DNA here is from genome assembly GCA_945859875.1 of Cuscuta europaea. Classification (NCBI taxonomy): domain Eukaryota; kingdom Viridiplantae; phylum Streptophyta; class Magnoliopsida; order Solanales; family Convolvulaceae; genus Cuscuta; species Cuscuta europaea. The sequence goes on from CAMAPE010000051.1 coordinate 8,278,523, forward strand.
TGGTCTTTTCTTGAGCATTTTATTAATAGATTTATTCCAAAATATTACTAAAATAAAACTTATTATTTACAAAATATTACTAATTAAAGTTACTACGGTTATGGTGTCATGGTAGGTCACTTAAGTGTAAAAGTTGAATACAATTAAATTATTACTATAATCACTACATTAGGATCTAAGGTCACCTTATTATACAAATAATCTTTATTTTAGTCCTAAATACGTAATTATTGCTTATATTAATTGTATCGTTATTATTCCATATGTTTTTCTTTCCTCGTGTATACATCATACTAATATTAAAAGCACGTTTTCATTTCCTGAAACCTGCAGGAAACCCTAGTTAGCTGGCTTTTGTTACTACGTATAATACTACGTAATAAAACTGTTAACGATGCAACCGTCCTTGGATAGAATGATAACTGATAACTCGTCCCAGATATATAATTAAGCTTAATTAATAAAAGTAATAAAAATAAAGATAAAAGAGAAGAACTAAATAATGGCTATGATTGAACATAGCTAGTACGTTACGTTACGTACCTTGTACGTCTTTTGGACTCTGAAGATGAAGTAGTTCAAAGTTATGCAGTTCAGAGCCTTGTCAGTGCTTGGATCATAGGGAGAAGTGAAACCCTATTTGAAGAAGAAAGAAGACAGTAGAAAAGAGCAAAAGGCCGCTTGTGTGGCTCATGAAACTTCAGCGTGTGTGTATAGATAAACATATTTTTATGTCTCTAGATCTATATATGTATGTGTTGGCAGCCACTATATATTACGGACAAATTAAGAAAATAACTATTCCTACACACCGATATGTGTGTCAGTGACCAAATTCCTACGCTCACCCGATAAGAGTTTTGAGAGGTTTTAAGTCACGAAATCTCAGTTGGTCTAATATTGGTAGACCTTTTACATCTAGGTCACTATTTTGCAGGGACCTTCGTTGCTCTGTCCGCAATAACCTCGGGCAACCATGATGCTGAACCAGCGGCGTAAACAAGAGCTAAAGTTGTGCGGGGAATGGCTGGTGGCAGCATCCGGCGAATGTGTTCCTGTCAGCGACATCCTCCTTCCCGGATCTGGGTTTTCCAGGTTTCTTAATTATTTTTGGATTTTCAGAATGATTTTTGACTGATTTCTTCATTTTGGACGAATTTTTGGGTTTTTGGGAGGTTTTCTCACTTGATTGTGTTCAAACCTCTCAACGAGAGCACCATTTGATGGATAATTGGAACCCATATTGTATAAATTATGAGAGATTGAACAAAAAGGGAGAAGGAGATAAGTAGTGTACTATGAGTGAATTTGTTAGATTTACATGCCTCCTATAAGGAGTATATATAATGAAGTGGAAAAGGGCGTCAGGATTTCTATGCGACTGAGGTATGCCGACTAGACTGAAGGGTAAATTTTATAGGACAGCATTTAGGCCTGCATTACTGTATGGCGTAGAGTGTTGGGCGGTGAAACAATGTCACATTCAATAGATGAGTGTGGCAGAGATGTGCATGCTGCGTTGGATGTGTGGGCATACTAGGAAGGACCGCGTGAGGAATGAGACAATCAGACAAAGGGTGGGAGTAGCACCTATTGAAGACAAGATTCGGGAGTCGCATCTACAGTGGTTTGGTCATGTGCGTAGAAGACCGAGTGATGCACCTGTTAGGCGAGTTGAGATGTGTGGAGAAGAGGCAAGAAAGAGAGGGAGAGGAAGACCCAAATAGACGTGGGTTAGGGGAGTTCGAAGTGATATGCTTCTTCTGGGGTTGGATGAGGGCATGACTTTGGAGAGAACTAAGTGGAGGGCGGGTATTCACGTGAAGGAGTGATCTTGATAATCTTTTTCCCTCATCTTTTTTTTCTAGTTTTTTTTATCCTTATATATATATATAAGCATTATTTGCAGCCTTTTTATTTTATCATTTTTATATATATTCATCTTTTTTATATTATCTTTTCATAATAGTTTATCTTTTTATCTTTATTCCTTCTTTTCCTTTTGGTTGTGATATCATGTATCGATTCATGTTAGCCGACCCCAATATCTTTTGGGACTAAGGCTTGGATGTTATTGTTGTTGTTGTATAAGGAGTATATATAGGGAAATCCGGGTCTGGGCCTCTAATATGGACCCAACAGACCCGTTACATAAATGGACTAATAGTATAAAAAGCTAATCTAGTACATACAATGAATATGTAAATTATACAGTAATACAAATGTTGTCTGTTGGTGTACGTGAATCGCTGTCCAGGCCCAATAATCAGCAGGCCGGGGGGTCCATATACTCCATCAATCTCGTTGATGGGCTTTACTGTAATTCAGTCTTGGGCCATGGTTGTAATCCATGGTACCATCACGAGCCCCCCTCCCCCCACTCTCTAAAATCAGTCGGGTTGTATTTTAGGAGAGTATCGAGATTTTCGAATTTTGAAATTTTCATTTGTGGCGCCGCTTCGCATTAAATGCAAGTGGCACGTGCCTAGCTTCACAACTTCCCACTCCACCGTCCCATTTTCAGGACTTGAGTGCCTTAGCTTGGTAGCAGTTCCATAGCGGTTTGAGACATTGGGGTTTCCACTATAAAAGATTAAAAGGTACACTTTCATCTTCGTGCGAATCTTCTTATAGTCTGCGTTCTTCAAACCCTAGACAAAAAACTTCTTTCATCGTTCTGACTTCCTTTCCCATGTCAGTTCCATCTATGTCTTCTTTCAGTTCTGTTCCCCTTCACAACGTTTTCCCTGACGATGGGGCTAGTTCCAACCGACCTAAAATCCGCGTGGACTCTCGGGGGATGGAAACTCATTTCTATCTCTCCGCCGATTTTGCTCGTGCGGTTTCGACCGTCGCTATCTCTGCCGCTGAATTTATTGAAGCGGTGGCCCTTGTCGGGCCCAGCGTTGTCTATTTTCGCCCTACTCCTGGGCAGAACATTGTAGAGGCCCCCTCCTTTTCACTTTGGAGTCCATCTGTCTAGTCTCGAAACGAGCCTCCGCTTTCCTCTCCACCCCGCTCGTTTGCATGTTATGGTCCACTATGGGGTTGGTCAAATCACCCCACAACACATTTGTTCATCGCTGGGTTCATAGCCCGGTGTCTCTCTCTCAAGATTAGGCCAACCCTAAATATAATCTGTTCTTGACATTCCTCCATTTGGTTCGGTCTAACGCCTCCGAACCTCAGGGATTATTCTCAATCTCTTAGAGGGCAGGCCATCGCCTGTTCGCTGCCAAGTCGTACCCTGACTCTTTCAAGAATTGGAGGTATAAGTGGGTGTGGGTGACTCCGGCAGATGGAAAGCTTCAATTGAGAATAAGTGGGGACAGCTGATCCGACGGAGGTCACATGTTCGAATCTCATCCCATTTAAAGGATATTAGCGTTAACATATAACAAATACTATAATAGGTTAGAATGTTTTGCAAATATATATATATATACATACATATATATATATACATATATATATATATACATACATATATATATACATACATACATATATATATACATACATACATATATATATATATACATACATACATATATATATACACATACATATATATATATATACATATATACATATATATATATATATATATATACATATATATATATATATCAACCATCTTCCATGAACCAAGAATAATAAGTACTTTAAAAATAACTTTTAATAATAACAACTATTTGAATATATATCAAAAGTGATATAAATCAAATTTTCATTAAATATCCTGTCATTTAACTCAAAAAATAATATCAAAATATCAAATAATTAAGTGACCTTAAATACAAATATGATTTACTTAATACTTTAATATTAGTTTTTGATGTCTTAAATGACCGAATTTCTTGTAGAAAAGTGACTTCATATTATTTTTGTTCTACACTCAGATAGTTGATATTATAAAAGTTATTTCTTAAGTACGTATCATTATTGATTCGTGGAAGACAATTAATATTATTTAAAATTATTTTCCCTAATTTAAATATTAATTACTCCGTATTACTCCCTCCGTCCCTCAAAAGTTTGCCAAGTTTGACCGACACGTAGAATAATAAGTAAAAACTGTGTGATATATATTTGTGCAAAGGAGAGAAATAACATGAGCCACAAATTGAATGATTAAAATGGAAAGTGGTAAAGTTTTTGGGATAACCCAAAAGGAAAAGTTGACAAAATTATAAGGAACTATAATGAAAGAGTTGGCCATTACAAACAAACAGTTCAAAACTATAGCTAGGCTAATTATTTTTTGTATGAAGAAAAGAGTATATATGTTGTGTGTATAAATGTAGAAGAAAAGTAGTGAGATGCAAGGGAAAAAGAAACCGGCAAAGGGCATTTAGTACGTGATTGAGTAGGAATAAAGGCAAAACTAGAAAAGACAAATGCTAGCAATAAACGCAAGGTACGGACGTGTACTCACCTACTATTGCTCATTTTTTAGACCATTTGGAGTGGTGAAGTGTTAAAATGTAAAATGGAATCAGTCCATATTAAAACAGTGTTTTGACTCTTATTTTGTTGCATTTTAACATCATCAATAAAATATACTTTGTATTATTTTTACATATCAATTTAATAAAACATTAATTAAATTATTATAAGTAATGTTTTCCTTTTAATTTTTTCCTCTGAATAAGTATCAAATGACAAATACACATTTTGATGTAAAAATAAATAAATTTCATTAATTTTTTTAATGTTTTCGGTTAACAAAAAATGAACTTATTTCAAGTAAAGTTTGATTATGGAATATTCAGTTATTTGTGAAGGCTCCATGATTAAAAATTTGTATTTCGTGTTTTTTTTGCTCAAGAAAACTTCAACAATTAAATCTGCAGATTTTTTTATCATCTTATATATTGCATATTGGTGTCATATTCTTTTCATATTCTTTTTTACTGTTAAAACACCCTCTAAATTTAACTTCATCCCTCCCCATGCCCATTTTTACTATCCTCTTTAAACCACCAATGTATGAAATTGGGAGTCCAAAAATGTCATTTTTAACATTTTGAACTCCTAATACCTCATAAGTCCAACTAGTCTTATGTGTCCATCTTCCCATTACCTGAATCCTATTAACCCTACACAAGTACTCCAATCTTGTCTAGCTAGTAAACCTGCACAAATAGCACATTAATGTGGGTGGGCCCGATCTGACTTGCAAAATGGGTTTAACAACATGTCCATACTCGCCCGTAAGAGAGGACTGAGTACTCCACCGGACCGTCGGGCCAGGAAAACTTTAATATTTCAAAATTAAATGAAAATATATTTTAATTCTTTTAAAATAATAGTAGAACATTTAAAAAATTGTCAATATGATTATAATGTTTGTAAGCATCTCACCACAAACAAAAATACTTGCACAAAAATAATCATGAGGAACTACAACTAAGATTTAAAATTCAAGTACAAAGTATTATCTTTAAGTATAAAAACAGATATTGTATTGGTTATACTATTTGTTAAGAACTACAAACTTAAACTTAAACATGATAAACTATACATATATAAAGATAACTAAGTTAATATAAATACATATTTATATTTACATTTAGTATATATATACTACTAGTAAGTTATTTACATGTAAACATGTTTATTTATTTTCTTGTATTGGTCAAACTATTTGTTAAGAACTACAGACTTAAATTTAAACATGATAAACTATAGATATATAAAGATAGGTTAGTAACTATAAATATATATTTATATTTACATTTAGTATGTATATACTACTAGTATTTTATTTACATGTAAACGTGTATATTTATTTTCAAAAAATAAATACACACGTTTACATGTAAATAAATTAACCCAAATGGGCATACACCCTAACTTAAGCCCGTTCATATGCTATTGCAATCAAGCCGCCCCGGTCGGTATGTATATATGCCCAAGCTCACCCATTTATGCGGTCGGCCTGACCTGTTTTTGTGTAGGTTCATTATCTAGTTAGAACTGTTTCATCTTTCGTTATTAGTTCATCTCACTAAAATCGTACCAAGACAAATTTGGTAAAGTTTGTGTAGTTCTAAGAATGTTTTCTAGTCTGGTCTCATTTAGTTAAGGATATGTTGAGTTGAACTAGTATGAGACTGAAATAAATACAAGTAAAAACATTCTTGATGGATAGTGTACCCGGGGGTAGCTTATCCGAGGGGTTATTGCGGAGAATAACTAGAGAGAAGTCAGAGCAAACAAGTAAGAGAGAGAGTGTATATTCGATATGCATTAAGCGTGGTTTACAATGGGGGAAAGGGGTGCTATTTATAGTAGTAATAAATGCTAGATAAGGACACGTGTCAGTTTTCTGGTGGTCGAGGGGTCATCTCGATCGGGGTAGCACTGGCACTCGCATGTGGCCGCATTAAATGCGGTGGTTGGATGTGACGTTTGTACTTGGTACGGTGATCCAGGCGCATGTGAAGAGGATATTCTGTCGAGGTGGATGCCTTCGGCTGAAGGGTGCTGGGCCGAAGGCTCTTCTAACCGAGGGCTCCTACCTGCCGAGGGCTGCAGGTGCCGAAGGCTTGGTTTTCAAGCCTTGTTCTCATGTGATGCCTCTTCTAACCGAGGGCTCCTACCTGCCGAGGGCTGCAGTTGCCGAAGGCTTGGTTTTCAAGCCTTGTTCTCCTGTGATGCCTCTTCTACCCGAGGGCTCCTACCTGCCGAGGGCTGCAGTTGCCGAAGGCTTGGTTTTCAAGGCTTGTTCTCCTGTGATGTTTCTAAGCTCGATTCCGTCACTGGTAGCCTTCGGCCATAGGGCCGAAGGCACCCCTTTGCGTATTGTGGGCTGCTTAGACCTCCATTTTGATGGGCTTGGTCCGTTTGGGCCTGTTGGGCCTGATTGTAGTAGAGGAAGTATGTGGGCCGGGGGTCCCTGGGCCATATACTCCGTCAGGAGTCCCCCACTCCTTTTGCCGAAAGGTACTTGAGGGAAAAGGAGTAGTTGTGGTGATTTCCCCGAAGGCTTCCCTGTTCTGTTGGGTGCCTCATTTTCTCAATTCCCCCATATGTCAAGGGCTGAGAATTTCCTGAAGGGAGTGTAAGTGTGTTGCTCGTATGTATTTCTTTGTTGTAGTTTGTAAAGTAATGAGAGATCTGCATTTGTGTGCTTTGCCGAGGGCATTTGTTGACTGAAGGCTTTGTGTGGCTGAATGCATCATGTGGCCGAAGGCATCATGTGGCCGAAGGCATCATGTGGCCGAAGGCATTGTGTGACCGGAGCAATCATGTGGCCGAAGGCATTCTGTAAGCCCAAAGCATCATGTCGAGGGGAGTAGATTGCCGTTGTGATCTTGCCTCAGCTTGCTGTAGCAGAGAAATAGAAAATTTTTAACATTTGTGTGTTTTGCCGAGGGGAGTCCCCCAGTCTCCCACTCCTTTTGCCGAGAGTTTCTCGAGGGAAACATGAGTAGAGTGATGCATGCCTTCAGCAGGAGCCGCCGAGGGGTGACGCCTTTTGTTCCACAATGGGGAGATGCCTCGTTAAAAACCTCATTAGGAAAAAACCCTGTGGGAAAAAAATCCTAATGAGGGAAAAAGAGTACACCGGATGCCCCCAGAATGAAGCAAAAGGAATGCACCCTTCGGCCTAAATTTTTGAGCGGTGGTTGTGTCCGTCTACTGAGGGGATATCGAAGACCAGCCTTAGATCCTGCATGAAAAAGCTGAGGAGCTTATAAGGACCCCCCCCCCCCCCCCCCCCCGTTATCAAATAAAGGTGACGGAGGGGTGCAAGGCCAGGTGGGCTTGTGTTAGAGACCCTGACATCAAATACAGATGCCGGAGGGATGGAGACCGAGGGGTCTTCGTGATGGCCCCCGACATCAAATAAAGATGTCGGAAGGATGAAGGCCGAGGGGCCTGTATGATAGCTCCTGGTATCAAATAAAGATGCTGGAGGGCTGAAACCCGATGGCCTGTGTGATGGCCCACGACATCAAATAAAGATGTCGGAGGGATGAAGGCCGATGGGCCTGTATGATAGCCTCTGGCATCAAATAAAGATGCCGGAGGGATGAAGGCCGAGGGACCTGTGTGATTTCCCCCGACATCAAATAAAGATGCCGGAGGGATGAAGGCCGATGGGCCTGTATGATAGCCTCCGACATCAAATAAAGATGTCGGAGAGATGAAGGCCGAGGGGCCTGTGTGATGGCCCTCGACATCAAATAAAGATGCTGGAGGGCTGAAGGCCGATGGCCTGTATGATGGCCCACGACATCAAATAAAGATGTCGGAGGGATGAAGGCTGAGGGACCTGTGTGATTGCCCCCGACATCAAATAAAGATGTCGGAGGGTTGAAGGCCGAGGGTTGCTGTGATGTGGAATCACGCTGAGGCCGAGGGCCGTTGTGATGTTGAGGCCGAGGGCCGTTCTGATGTTGAGGCTGAGGGCCGTTATGATGTTGAGGCCGAGGGCCGTTTTTATGTTGAGGCCGAGGGCCGTTGTGATGTGGAATCACGCTGAAACCGAGAGCTGTTGTTGATGTAGAATCACGTTGAGGCCGAGGGCCTTTGGTGATGTGAAATCATGTAAGGCAAAAACTATTATGACATAGAGTCATGTTGAGGCCGAGGGCCGTCTGATGTTGAGGCCGAGGGCCATTGTGATGTCATCACGCTGAGGCCGAGGGCCGTTGTTGATGTTGAGGCCGAGGGCCGTTCTGATGCTGAGGTAGAGGGCCGTTGTTGATGTTGAGGCCGAGGGCCGTTCTGATGTTGAGGCTGAGGGCCGTTGTGATGTGGAATCATGCTGAGGCCGAGGGCCGTTGTTGATGTTGAATCACGTTGAGGCCGAGGGCCTTTGGTGATGTGAAATCATGTAAGGCAAAAACCGTTATGACATAGAGTCATGTTGAGGCCGAGGGCCATTGTGATGTGGAATCACTCTGAGGCCGAGGGCCGTTGGTGATGTGAGATCACGCTAAGGCCAAAACCGTTATGACATGGTGTCATGTTGAGACCGAGGGCTGTTCTGACGTTGAATCATGCCAAGACCGAGGGCCATTGGTGATGTAGAATCGAATTGAGGCCGCGGGCCTTTCCTTGATAGTTCCGGGAGTCCTTCGGGTGTATGTTCCTTCTTTCAGGCATCGACCGAGGGGGTTGATTCCCCGCCTCGGCCGAAAGGGGGTCCAAGTGATCCGTCCGGGGGTTCGTCTGTTAGTCCCCCGGCACTGGGCCGTCCCTTGATTGTTCCAGGAGGTCGTATGTTAGTCCTCCTGATGTGTGTTCCTTCTTTCAGGCTTCGGCCGAGGGGGTTGCTTCCCCGCCTCGGCCGGAAGGGGGTCCAAGTGATCCGTCCGGGGGTTCGTCTGTTAGTCCCCCGGTGCTGAACCGTCCCTTGACCTTGGGGGGTCCCATCGTCTATTTACGGCGCGGGCTAGGCTTGGTCGGTTTCCGACGACTGTCGTTTCACCCCCAAGTTTGGGGATTTCGTCACCTCAGCCATTCTTTCAGGCCTGTCGCAATGCGTTGCGCGCCGGCGACGCGGCGAGCGTCCCGCTCCAAAAATGCGGGCCTTTTGCAGGCCCCTCTTCTTTAGAAACCATCAGCCATACCTGGGCATTTGGCCTCGAAGGGGCCGATAAGATGTCTTGATTGTGTTGTAGTTTACTTAAATTCATAGAAATAAGCAGAATACAAGGGGTGCGTTGTTTGACAACGGCTTTGTTAAGATTCACCGCTCAAGGCCGAGGGCTCTACGCCGAGGGGATGGTAATGTGCCTCGAGGTCGAGGGCCCAAGGCTGAGACAAACGCCGAAGGCGAGGAACATGATTAGCGGAGGTGGCGCTTCTTCGGATGGGGCTCCTCGAACTCCTCGCCGTCGCTGAGCCTCCCGATTTCATGTTTCTTTGTTGCGATGTCCCCTTCTTCTTTATCGGTATTCTCCCCGGTGTTTTTCCTTGGGGCATTTTTGATGAATTGGTGGAGCTCACCCCGTCGAATTAAGAGTTCAATAGCCTTCTTTAACGAGACACAATCGTGTGTATTGTGGGAGGTGCTTTTGTGGTAACGGCAATAAGTGCCGCCTTGGTGGATGGCGTAGATCTCCCTCGCCGACCGAGGGTCCTTGGGGAAAAGGTCATGCTCTTCCGCATAGTTGAAGATATTGCTCACCGGGTGCGTGAGGGGAGTCCTCGGCATGTCCAGCCGAGGGCGCCATTGGCATTCGTTACGACCCTGCTGGGTGTGGCTTCCATGGTCTCGGCCTCCGGTCGAGGGCACATTTGGGGACGGCGTGTTGTTTGTCTTCTTCGAGGGCTGGCCCTTGTTCTTCTTGAAGGAGTGGAGGTCGTCGGCGTCGGCGTATAGGCTCCCCCGCTGGAGTGCTCTGAGGTATGATCTTGGGGGGTCGGTGATGAGGCTCCGTGCGTAGGGGCTGCTGCGGAGAACCCCCTGGAAGAGGATGAGGAGGGTACGCTCGTCGGTGCCCTCGACCTCGTCTGTCTCCTTCATCCACCGGTCAATGAAGGACCGAAGTGTTTCGTCAGGCTGTTGCTTGACGGAGAGGAGTTGGGAGAAGTGCTTTCTTGCACGCTTCCTTCCGGCAAAATTGGTGAGGAAGCGTTGGGCAAGGTCTTGCCAAGAGTCAATGCTGCTCTCGGGCAATCGGTTGAACCATTCGTATGCTGGTCCCTCCAAGGTGGAAAGGAACCAACGACATAAGTATTCATCTGATGCCCCCATCATCATCATGCTGTTTTGATACCTGTTGTAGTGCTCCTGGGGGTCAGTTTTTCCTTCATAGGGCTTGATGAGTTGCCCTCGGTACTTTTCCGGGATTTGGGCCGCCAATACCCTTGGGGTAAATGGCGTCCTAGTTCGGAGTTGGATGACGGGTTCCCCGGAGCCTTCGGCAAATTTCCTTTGCATCTCCTCCATTTTTGCCAGCATGGCCTCATACTTGAGGTCTGTATGAGGGGCAGAAGTGGTGGTGTGTGCTTTGGTGGCCTCCATCTCGTCAAGCCGGCGCTGGAGGGCCGCGATGATTTTGTCTCGGGGGTCCTTTGGGAGGGCCTCCGCCCCCTGCGAATGGACGCGGGCTGAGTGGGCCTGGTTGATTTGGTGGCGGGCGTCGTTGGCATGGAGAGTTGCCTTGCCTTTGTCCTGAGGGGGACGCCTTTCATTGGCCCTGGAGACGGATCCGCCACTTTCCTGAGGCCTCAGAAACACCTTCCCCCCGAGGTGGTCTTGGACCCCTCGGCGGTCTTGTGCGCCTCAGAGTCTCTCAAGGGCGGAGGTCCGGAGTTGTTCTTTGTTTACGTTGTGGCGGTCCCGGGACTGGACTTCCTGGGAGGCCGTATCCTGGGCCACGACCCCCTCGGAGTTCCCAATCCGGAGGACCGGGTTCCTGAGGGGGTGTGGATGAGGGGGAGGCATAATATTCTCCCCGACCTGAGGTTGGAGGGGAACCAAAGTGCCGAAGGCACCCGGGTTTTGGGTGAGCGTCTGGATGAAGGCGGAGAGCGCCGATTGTACGTCGATTGTGATGACCGGAGGGCTAATTTGATTCTCGCTCCAGTCCTTCTTCTTAGCCTCGATGCCGAAGCGGGCATCAGGTGCATTCTGTTGAATCTGATGGCGTAGGTCGACAGCCGTCTGGTCCAACCCGGCGATGACGCCGCCCCCGGGAGCCCTGTTAGAGGCTTCGGGGATGTCGACCTCGCCGAGGGCCAGGTTCCTGTCCTCGACATTCTTGGAGTTGGCACGAGTTGTTCTCACCATTTTAGCTAGGTGTTTTGTGTTTGGTCTAGGGGGAGGGTTTCTTACTTGATTGTTTGACCTCTCAACGAGAGCACCAAATGATGGATAGTGTACCCGGGGGTAGCTTATCCGAGGGGTTATTGCGGAGAATAACTAGAGAGAAGTCAGAGCAAACAAGTAAGAGAGAGAGTGTATATTCGATATGTATTAAGCGTGGTTTACAATGGGGGAAAGGGGTGCTATTTATAGTAGTAATAAATGCTAGATAAGGACACGTGTCAGTTTTCTGGTGGTCGAGGGGTCACCTCGATCGGGGTAGCATTGGCACTCGCATGTGACCGCATTAAATGCGGTGGTTGGATGTGACGTTTGTACTTGGTACGGTGATCCAGGCGCATGTGAAGAGGATATTCTGTCGAGGTGGATGCCTTCGGCTGAAGGGTGCTGGGCCGAAGGCTCTTCTAACCGAGGGCTCCTACCTGCCGAGGGCTGCAGGCGCCGAAGGCTTGGTTTTCAAGCCTTGTTCTCCTGTGATGCCTCTTCTAACCGAGGGCTCCTACCTGCCGAGGGCTGCAGTTGCCGAAGGCTTGGTTTTCAAGCCTTGTTCTCCTGTGATGCCTCTTCTACCCGAGGGCTCCTACCTGCCGAGGGCTGCAGTTGCCGAAGGCTTGGTTTTCAAGGCTTGTTCTCCTGTGATGTTTCTAAGCTCGATTCCGTCACTTGTAGCCTTCGGCCATAGGGCCGAAGGCACACCTTTGCGTATTGTGGGCTGCTTAGAGCTCCATTTTGCTGGGCTTGGTCCGTTTGGGCCTGTTGGGCCTGATTGTAGTAGAGGAAGTATGTGGGCCGGGGGTCCCTGGGCCATATACTCCATCAATTCTAAATCATTATTACACCATTTTTATTTTATCAATTTAATATCAATATCATGACCTCACTCTCCTTAATAATTACATCACTTTCTCATGTCACAATGTTAGGATGTTTTTACTTGGACTATTTTAAGTTCAAGATCAGACCAGACCTAATTAAAGAAACTAGACCAGACTTAAACAAGTCATACCTGACCAGACTTCCATAATTATAAAATACAAAAAGATCAGACATTTATCAGATCAGACCAAATCAGTTCAGACCAGACCGGATTTGAACAGACTAGACCAGCAAAGTTCATTTCGAGTAAAAGCATCCTTAGTCAGTATAGATGAAGTAATATTTAAATATTTATATCCTTCTATCTCAGTTCAAACTTCTTATTGAAAATAACACAAATAACTTAGGCTAAAGGGTCAAATAGGCCATTGTACTTTTCCGGATTGTTCAATTTGCCCCCCGATCTCAAAAAAGCTTCAACTGACACCCTGAACTCCATAAAAAGATTCAAATTTTACTTGTTGCAGGTCACAAGCCGGTCACCGCCACATCACCCGGTAGGGTGTCAACTGTGCATGTGACATGACAACTTAGGGGGTCAAATAAGCCCCTGAACCCGACTGAAATGTTCAATTTACCCCCTCAACCCTTAAATTTTTTTTGACATTTTTTAGGGTTGAGGGGGTAAATTGAACGATTCGATCGGATTCAGGGGCTTATTTGATCCCCTAAGTTGTCACGTCACATGCACAGTTGGCACCCTACCGGGGTGACGTGGCGGTGACCGGATTGAAACCTGCAAAAAGTGAAATTTGAATATTTTTATCGAGTTCAGAGTGTCAATTGAAACTTTTTTGGGTTGAGAGAGCAAATTGACCAATCCAAAATGATACAAGGACCTATTTGACCCTTTAGCCAATAACTTACAAACAACTATTCCATCCGCCATCCTTCTTAATTTGACGTGTAGGGACGTTGACTAACACAATAATTACTCCATCTCCCATAAAGTAGAAGTCTTTAAATAACTGAAAAGGGGGTGAAAAGTTAGGGTTGAACCGAACAATAAAAAATCCAAACCGAAACCGAACCGGTTTGAATGGGACCCGAAAGTCGGAACCAGAAACTCGGAACCCGAATATAAATCGATTTGAACACGGTTCATTAAGATTTAATATCGGTTCAAACCGATCCGACTTTTTATTAAATACCAAGTAATAATTATTTAATTGTTTTTTTTTATTCGTAGATTCTAATGTATTAAGCATACGTTGTGTCCATTATGTAGCAACCTTCTAACGTAGCTAAGTGGCCATGAATCTTAAATTGATTCCTTCCCACCCTTGTTTGATTCCCCACTTCTCTGAATCCTTCCTGTTTTTTTTCTTCAATGCGGTCTCCATGCTTTAACAATTACCAGGTGGCTATGATGCTCAGGTAGGTCTGTCAATGGATCGGGTCCGGTTCGGAATGTAGTGTTCCGGATCTAACTCGTTTACCCGGCGGATCTGAAATTTTGGAACTGGATCCAGACCCAACGAGTCTCGAAATCGGGTCGGGTAGACCCGCCCGTCAAGTATGATACGCACACCATTATAAACTTTGTGAAAATAACAAGACATGTATGTGAAATATAACGCAAAGTGTACAAATTTAAAAACAAAATTTATCTTCACTTTTCAAACAAAATCAAGGTCTCTCATAGAAAATTAGTACTTTTACCTAATAAAGTATCGGTTCTTGTACAGGCATATAGGCCCACACTTTGCGTCGCTTTCTCTCGCACAAAAAGCTCGTAGAATAAACAAGAAATTAAGTCATTAAAGGTCTCTTGGACTACTAAGAGTATAAAATCATATGTAGTATTATATATGATAATGATATAATAATAATTATTAATAATAGTAATAAATATTGTGTTTTTCCTACCGAACCCCACACACACTTTATCAGTATGTATTTACGGCTAAAATGGGCATTCGTTTTAGGGTACCTTACTATCTCAATCAATATGATACGGAGTCGTTATGTATTAATGTGTATATTTTTATTGAAGACTCACAACTAATAACTTTATGTATTATTATGTATATATGAATATCCGTTTCTTTTTTATTTAAAGTGTTATAACTAATCACTTTACGTATTAGTGTATGTGTATACCAATAAGAAATTTTAAACGGGTCCGGGTCCTTAACGGGTCGAAATCATATGTACCATACCCGACCCGTTTATTTAAAATACTAACGAGTCCGGATTTGAGTCCGGGTAAATGAAATAAAATATAGACTCGTATCCATTAAAAACAACCGGGTCCGAGTCTAGACCTGACCCATTGACATGCCTATGCTCAAGGACCCTTTTTTTTTACCGTGAAGCTACTGATATAGTCAAATAACGGAAAAAATAGTCAAATAAGGAAACACCAAAACTGTGATATAATCGGCCCCTTGGTAGCTATTGATATAGTCAAATATTTTGTGAGTGTGGGATTTTATTCGAAATTCATTCGGGTTTTTTCAAAAAGCGAAAAACCGAATCGAAGGTTCGGTTTCCGAGTAATTGGTTGCCCAATATAATTGGTTCGATGTCGATTACATTATTCCTCAAACCGACAAAGTCAATTTGGGAACGGAATCGAATCCACCCCTAGTGAAAAGTATGAGTAAGTTGTTGTCAATGTAACCTAAATTGAAAGTGGAAAATCATTTTAGAACACTCAAAATAGCAAATTTTACAAATCAAATTGAAACAAAATAAATGTCATATGTATAATAAATCCATATCCTCACATTGGCTTTCATGTCAATGTATGTAGATTAAGGATGGCAATGGGGGCGGGGGTTCGTGGGGAACCGCCCCGTGGGGGGGGGGAGTTGGGGTGGGTATGGAGATGATGAATTATTTCCTCCCGCTTAAATATGGGGCGGGTGATGGGTTATGCACCCCCCGCCCCGTCTCCCCCCCTGTATATACACATATTAATAATATTATTAATAATAATAATAATAATAATAATAATAATAATAACAACAATAATACTAATAACAATAAGGGTTTTTTACAAAAATATTACTAAAATAAAATTTATTTTACACAAATATGACCATTAATTACTGCAATGTAATGTCATGGTAACCTAAGTTTATAAATTGAACATAAGTTACAATAATTTCATTACTACTGTGGTCACAAGTCACATTTTTGTAAACGGCCTTAATTTTAGTTATAAATATGTAATTACTAATAAGAAGTAATTAAAATAGCATGGTGGCCCGGTGGGTTTAGTTGTTTCCTATCTAATAGGTTGTGCCTAATTGGTCTATCTAATTCGTGTTTAATAACTCAACTATCTTGTAGAATTGGTTATCAAAATTATATAAAGAAAAATGAATTTGGGAAAATTATAAAGTGATATTAGCTTAAACGCCTGAGACACAGTGTGAATATTTTCTTCTTTTACTATTATAATGCATTAATTTTTTTTCTTATGAATGTCATCTTTATAATTGTAGTTTGAGCTTTTAAAAATCTGGTGACCATAGATCGTCCTAGATGTTGTCAAATGACCATGGTTGATTGAATCAAGAGCTTAAGAAAATATTATAGAGCTAATCAATGCTAATAAAGTGTTTGATAAAATGACTAAATCAAAACGTGTATAATGTGTTCTAGATTTGATAAATGGGATGTAAGATTACATTTACAATTAAAAACTAATAGGTTTTTTTGCTACATACTAGAAGTGTTGTTTAATTTTTGAAAAACTATCTGGTTCTAAAATAGTGTTAATTTTTTACGAATATTTCCTCTGTTGGGTACCCGTGGATCTAGCAGGTCGGGGATGGGGATGAGACGGGTCAAATAGTAGTGGGGGATGGGGCGGGGGTGGGAGCGATCTTGATTTTTTAGACATGGGGTGGGGATGAGGGAGTGTACCCCGCCCCAATCCAGCCCCATTGCCATCCCTATTGTAGATTAGTGCATAAATAAATGTCTAAAGATATAGAACTTAATATTTCTTCATCCACCATAATTATTCGCGTGAACAAATTATGGGTTTTGAGATTGTTTTTCACATACAATAGTTATTTCTAGCCGCACAAACCAATGTTCTTTACAAACAATAATTAGCCATCTTTTCAATTTACAAGTTTTCAAATATATTTCTTCCACCGCCAGCGGTTCGCGTTTACTCCAAATTCACCCGTGGAAATAAATAAAGGTCGGTCAGTGAATAAATCTGAGGTGGATTAGCAATGGAAATTTATCATTGAAATTCCAATTAATGGCAAAAATATTACCTACAAAGTTTCGATCGACAAAAATATAACCATTTTTTTAACTTAGACAAAAGACTTTTCACTGCTCCGCATCTGGCTTTCCACTACTCCGCATCTTTCTACGCATCTTCTTTTCTATGCATCTTCTTTGTTCACTTCCGCCATGGCTTCCCTCTCATCCCTTCACGTAGCCGGCCATCGCACCACCACATCCGCCAGCTTTCGGCGTCGCCTCCTCCACTGGCATCTGAAGTCGTCACCTCCGTCAACATCAACATCTCCTCCGCCTTCATCGCCGCCACATTGCCGCCTTCATCTACATTCCCCTGTGATTTTTCTTCTTCATACTTAATCTCTTCCAATCGATGAATCAGTGACAAGATGGACGCCCAAGGTAAAAGGACATTGTTGTCGCCATCCTTGTTTCCAGATCTGTGGTGAGGTTCGGCGATGGCGACGGCTGGAGCTTGGCAATGGCAGCGGCTAGGGTTTTCGCGATGCAACAATGGCTAGGCTTCGGGCTTCGGAGATCGCGACGATGGCTAAGTTAACAAATAGACGTAGGCCATGCTTTGAGGCTGGAGGGGTGGAATGGTGGATCGGGGTCGGGCCTGTGCAGATGTGGGATAGATCTGGCTTGGGGAGGGGTGGTTCGTGGGTTGGGTGGGTTCGTTGGAGCTGGAGCTCGAGCTGGAAGGGGGGGAGGTGGCTGGGGACAAGTGAGAAGGCTAAGATGGGGCTATAGCTGGGTAGGGATTGGGGAGGGTGAGGTTGGGAGATGGCTGAGGTGAGGTAGGGGGCTGGGGTGACACAGGGAGGGTTGGGTGAGGCAAGAGGGCTGGGTGACATAGGGGAGGGGGCTGGTGAGGCAGGGGCTTGGGTGTGTTGGTTGATAGCTGTGGTTGCAGGCGTTAGTCGGGGGCGGTGGCCGGCAAAAGTAATTGGGCGTTTCAGCGGTGGTAATTTCACTGTCAGGCATGGGGGTTGGGGAGGCGGCAGTGGTGGTGGCGTTGCCGTGGCGGCCAAATTTGGTTGAAATTTACATTTCTTGCAATTATAGACTTATAGTGACAACTGCGATGGCAATGACACCGCAGTGAAGATGTCACTGCGGAGGTGTCACTATAGCCAGAGATTGGGGTGGAGATGATTAACGACATAGTGAAACGTTTGACGGCAGCACAGTGACACGTTTGATGGCGACACAGTGACACGTTAACCGACAGTAACATTCAAGTGACATAAAATTAGTGACATAAAAAATAACAGTGACATAAAATATGGCAGAACTATGTTTTCCAAATATACTCCCTCTGTCCCGAAAAGGTTGGCCAAAGTTGACTTTCACGTGGATTAATAAAGTAAAAACTGTGTGGTTGAAATTTATGCAGAGGAAAGAGTATTAATTTTAGCCACATATTCCTTACTTTAAATGGGAATTGCAAATCTTTTTGGGACATCCAAAAAAGGAATTTTGGCCAACCTTTTCGGGACGGAGGGAGTATGACCTCTTTGGTCACATTTTTGTCCTTTTGTAAAAGTGGTCACATTTTTGGAAATTGGCTCTAAATTAGTAATATTCATGTAAAAAGCCCTTGAAATTCGGGCTTTTGCCTTGAATATTACTAAATTAAAGTCAATTTCAAAATTTTTGACCACTGCTAAGGACTTGTGGGATGAAATTCATCAGATTATGCAGGGTACTGATGTTGGAATTAAATTCAAAAGAGCTCACACCCTATCCGCTTATGATTCTTTTACTGCTAGATTTGATGAAGAGTTAGAAGACACATATCAACGCTTCCTGATGGTCCTTAACGAGATGAAGAAGATCAACATTCGGAAAATCAACATGGAAGTTAACCTTCACTTCCTGAGGTCTCTCAAACCCGAATGGAAGAAAATAGCAAAGCGAATCAGACAAAATAAAGATCTGGATGAGCTGACCATCCACAATCTCTATGACTGTCTAGGAGAATTCTCTGAGGATATTCGTGAAAAGATAAATTCTTCAAAGGGAAAGAACATTGTTGACACTCTTTCCCTTCTGTCGACTTAAAAGAAAAGAAAAGAAAAGGTTCATAAAATTACCTTTGAAGATGACTCATCCGATGAAGAGAAAAACATGTCTGATTCTGACCCAGAGATCAATGAGCTGAAGAAGGAGCTGAAGAAGGAGCTGAAGAGAAAAACCATGACAAGAAAGATAAACAAGAAGTTCACAAGGTTAAAAAATCCTACAACAAACAACAAACAAAGAACTTCTTCTTCAAACTATTCTAACAAAGCTAGCAGGCCTTCTGATAAAGTTGTGAGTGGCAATTCAATGAAGTCCTTTAAATGTGGGAAGCCTGGTCACTTTGCCAAGGAGTGCCGTTCTGCCAAGAAAAAGGACTTCAACTACTACATGCAAAAGGCTCAAATGGAAAAGCAAAGAGAGAAAAGAGTGGTCCTTATGGCTGAACACGATATCTGGCTAGAAGACACTGATGAAAGTGAGCAAGAGAACATGGCACTGATGGCGAGAGTGACAGATTCTGAAAGTGATAGTGACAATTCTGAAGAAGAAGACAATACCTCTCGATCTGTTGAGAATGAGGTAAGTAATCTGAACTCTATTATTTTCAAACAAAGCGAAAAGATAAATGAACTCATCTCTTCTCTAAAGAAGGAGAAAGACAAGATTAAGGAACTTGAGGACAAACACATAAACAACACTAAGGTTCTGGAACGACATATGATAGAAGGAGCTCATCAAAATGTCCGCTTAAAGGATTCACGCGATAGGGTCACTAGTTTAGAATCTAAAGTGAGTAAATTTAAGCAATCTATCTCTGACCTAACTAAGGAACGAGATGACTTTAAACAAGAAAGGACAAACTGAACAAACAATTCATCTTTTGAACAGTAAAATCAAAGACACTCAGTTTTACAACCCTAGAGAAAGTCTTGGTTATGATAACCCAAAGAACTTAAAAAGGTTGATTGTAAACAATTGTATGACATTAACTATTGATGAAATTCACTAAACTGATGAAATTCACTGGTGCTGATGAAACCATTGAGGAGGAAGAGGAGAAAAGAAAAAATAGGGCTAAAGCTGAAATTAGTTTTGACTATACTCCTCTAAATGACTACGTGCCCAGTGAGGAAGAAGCCTCAACCTCAAAGGTTTCAGAACCATATGTTCCTCCTCTCATAAAGAAAATTGTTGGTCTTCATACTTCCTTTGAAGAGGAACGAGAAAAGTTTAAAAATGAAAAGGAAAAACTTTTGATAAAACTTGCTGAACTTACTAAGAAATCCTCTCATGGCTCAAAATCTCCTGAAACTTCTTCTTCTAACAAAAACAAAGAAAGAAATCATTTTGAAAAGAAAAAGAACTCATCTTCTACTCCACATACAGGAAAAGCTTTTTCTAAACCCAATGTAGTTGGGATGATCGGGAGCTCAAAGAAAGATGCAATCAAGGAGACAAGACTAGAGAACCCAAAGAAGATTTCCAAAATCATTAATTTTGTGGAAAAGTCTTGTAATAGATTTAGAAATTGTTTTCGTTCCAATTCTTCTGCTAGTTCTTCTAGTTATGCTTTCAGACAGTTCTCCTAAGTTCTCCTCTTCTCATTCTAGCTTTGATGGTTCAAATTCAAGTGATTGTTTTAAGCGTGATTATACTTATGCCCTTTTTCTCTAAATGATGTGAGTGATGTTGATGTTGAAAATGAATGTGTTACTTTCTCTTCCGGCAAAGGTGTTAGTTTAAAATACCCTTTAAAGGCAAAATCTGCCAAACACTTTGAAAGATTGACAAGAGAGAAAGTGTTCACTAATCAAAGACCATCTCACCCAGAGTTCCAGAACTCAAGTAACCTATCTCTAAAGATCAAACGTGTCTGGGTTCCTAAAAGTGATCTTATCAAAACTAATCCAATTCTCTCTTCACATAAAAAGGATGGACCCATCCTTAAATGGGTGCCTGAGTCTGCTTAATTTTGCAGGTCAGTCATGTGTGGTACTTAGATTCAGGTTGCTCCACACACATGACTGGGAAGAAAGAACTATTGAGCAACTACGTTGACAGGTTTGGTGGAAAAGTGAGATTTGGAAACAATGACTCTGCTCCTATCATTGGATTTGGAGATATCTGCAATAACAGGGTCACAATCAAAGATGTTTCTTATGTCACTGGTTTGACACAAAACTTGTTTAGCATCGGACAATTCTGGGACAAGGGCATGGAAGTCATATTCCGAGCTAACAAGTGTTGTGTGAAGGATGATCACGGGAACACCATTCTGAGGTGTAGACGCAAATCCAGTCTCTACACCATTGTGCTGAAAACTGTGTTTCCCAATACTGATGTATGCCTGCTGTCAAGAGCGTCCTCTGAACTAAATCTACTGTGGCATAAGAGGATGTCTCATCTAAACTACCGTGATCTGCATACATTGTCATCCAAAAAGCTTGTTACTGGTCTGCTAGCACTCCAAAGCAAATGTGATCATATGTGCGATTCTTGTGCACTTGGAAAAATGAAAAGAACTTCTCACAAGGCGAAGATGACAACATCTACTACACGTCCTCTTGAATTACTTCACATTGATCTTTGTGGGCCCATGCGTACACAAAGTATCAATGGGAAGAAATATGTCATGGTGATAGTAGATGACTACTCAAGATACACTTGGATCCGGTTCTTACGCTCCAATGACGAGACAACAGACATCATCATCACCTTCATTCGTACTATACAGAATCTACTGCAGGCAACAATTCTTTTCATTTGATCTAACAACAGCACTGAGTTCAAAAACCAAAAACTCAGTGAATTCTATGAGACTCATGGCATCATTCAGCAATTCTCGGAGCAAAGACCCCACAACAGAACGGGGTAATTGAAAGAAAGAACAGAACTCTTGTTGAGGCTGCAAGAACAATGCTGATCCATTCAAAACTTCCACATTCTCTCTAGGCTGAAGCCATCAACACTGCTTGCTTCACTCGGAATAAGACCTCAATTCATAAAAGGTTTGGAAAGATAGCGTATGAGCTGATCAACCGTTGAATTCCCAGTGTCTCTTTTCTAAGAGTTTTTGGATGCAAATGCTTCGTGGCTAATGATAGGGAAGATGGAAACAAGTTTGATCCGAAAGCTTTTGAAGGCGTGTTTATTGGCTACTCCTCTTCGTCTAAAGCTTACCGAGTGAACATCAGAGACAACAAGAAGGTCATTGAAATCATCAATGTGACCTTTGACAGAAAAGAAGAACAAGCTTCTGGACACATCAGTTCAGAACCCAATATCACTGGTGTTCTAGCACAACTACCATCCTCATCTCCCTCACCTGATTCCAATAAAGTGGATCACGATCATCTGTTTGACCAAATATACGATAACCCACAACCACATGATATATCTCCTCCACCTACTTCTACGTCTACAGCTACAACACCTACTTCTGCATCAACTCCATCATCTTCTACTACCACTGTTGAGACTGGATCAACAACTGAAACTACACCACCTCCAACCATTGATCCTTCATCTTCATTTGTTCCTCAAACTAATAATCCTTATGTTGACCAGCAACCTAACAATAATGCTCAACCACTCCCTCATGTTAGAAAATGGACACGTGCTCATCCACCTGATCTTATATTGGAAATCCTTCAAGTGGAGTGTGCACACGATCTTCAACTGAGAATGAATGTCTATTTTCATGCTTCCTAAGTCAATCTGAGCCTACTCATGTCACCGAAGCGTTAGCTGATCCTGATTGGACAATTGCCATGCAAGAAGAAATCAATCAATTTGAGAGACTGAAAGTCTGGTCACTTGTGCCTCGTCCCACTGGAAAATCAATCATAGGCACTAAGTGGATCTTCAAGAACAAGAAAGATGAAGACAGGATCGTGATCTGCAATAAGGCTCGTCTGGTTGCGAAAGGCTATAATCAACAAGAAGGCATCAACTACAATGAGACGTTCGCTCTAGTTGCACGCATAGAAGCCATTCGACTGTTCATGGCTTATCCTGCACGCAAGAACTTCACCATCTATCAAATGGATGTCAAAACCGCATTCTTGAATGGGATCTTGAAAGAAGAAGTATATGTTGATCAACCAGAAGGATTCATCACTGAGAATTATCCAGATCATGTTTATCATCTAGATAAAGCTTTGTATGGACTCAAACAAGCCCCAAGAGCTTGGTATGAGGAATTATCTGATTTCCTGGTTGATTCTGGATTTTCAAAAGGAACAATTGATACTACTCTCTTCATCAAGCGTCATGGGTCTGACATCATCCTGGTTCACATCTACGTTGACGACATCATTTTTGGTTCCACTGATCCTGCACTATGCACTGCGTTTGGAAGTCTGATGCAATCTAAATTCGAAATGAGCATGATGGGCGAAATGAGTTTCTTTTTTGGACTACAAGTTAAACAATTGCCTGACGGAATTTTCATTCATCAGTCCAAGTACATTCATGATTTGCTGAAGAAATCTGGTCAAGAGAACAGTACCCCTGTGAAAACCCCGATGACTCCTGCTTGTAAGCTTGATACTTACCCATCGGGAAAACCTGTGAATGTTACCACTTATAGGGGAATGATTGGTTCGTTACTGTATCTGACCTTGGGTCGACCTGATATTATGTTCGTTACGTGTCTCTGTGCTCGCTTTCAAGCTAATCCAAAAGAATCTCATCTGCTGGCCGTGAAACGAATTCTACGTTATATGAAAGGAACTCCGAATCTAGGACTTTGGTATCCTAAGGAGGCTGCATTTGATCTGATTGTGTTCACTGACGCGGATTTCACTGGATGCAAAATGGATAGAAAGAGTACTTCTGGTAGTGCTCAATTTCTTGGAGAAATGTTGGTCTGTTGGTCCTCAAAGAAGCAAAATTGTGTGTCCACATCTACGGCAGAGGCTGATGAATATGTCACTACTTTGGATTCTATTTTGACCACATTCCGATTTACAAGTGACTCAAAAGTGCGATTGCTATCTCATGCAACCCAGTTCATAATTCTCGCACTAAGCACATTAACCTGAGATTCCACTTCATCAAAGATCATATTGAAAAAGGTCATGTGGACCTACACTTTGTGTGCACGAGCTACATGTGGCTGATCTATTCACAAAAGCTCTGGATGAGAAAAGATTTCAGTTCTTGGTCTCTAAACTGGGAATGCTTAATTTGGAATTTTAAACCGTGCACAAGTATAGGGGGAGTTTTATTTTAATTTTTAAATTTTTTGTGTCATGTTTTTGTTTTTATTGAGTCAGTTCTTGGTCTGTCTGTCTGTTTCTCTGAAGTTTGCAAACATTGAGAGGGAGCTAAATTAGGCTGGTCTGAGTGCTACAATTAAGGGAGAGTAGTTTAATTTCTTTTAGTATCCGCAATTTTTTTTCAAAAATTAGAAAATCAAAAAAATATTTTTTCTTTTTATTTTGAGTCAGTCTAGGATTTTTAGTCTGTTAAATTGAGTCAGTTTCCAAAAATCAGAAAAAGTCAAAAAAAAATTATTTCTTATTTTCGCAGGTACTTAATATTCTCAAACGGTTAAAATTTTCTATTCTTCCTCTCTTCATTGTCAAGATTACTTTAAGCACTCAAAATTTCTCTCTCCTTCTCGAAATCGTCTTCTCCGTCATTCTTCTTCACACAAAAAAAAGTTCAAAGGTTATTATTCTTTATCACTTGGCTTTGCATGTGTGTGTGTGTGTGTGTTTGTGTGTTGATTTGTTGTAGGTACTCTTCTATAAACAACGATGAGGAAACCGGCCACAACCACCGGAATCCACCCTCGCCGTCTTTAGCCATCACCTCCACCACCATCAACCATCATCCCTAAAATACACTCCTCCTTCACCTCACTTGACCAACCTCTGTTTTTCAAGAACTTCATAGCCAAAAGCTTTTGTTGTGTGACCCTTCAAAATCCATCCGCCGAAATCCAATCTCGAAAACCGTCGTAGCCGAAATTCCCTTCCCAAGAAAATCTTCCGAAATCTCTTTGACGGGGATCTGAAATCATCAGCCGAGATCTATCCCGAAAATCACTCCAATTCCTTTTCCCGAGATCGCCAGTCCCGAAGTCATAACTAGAAATCCTAAAAGACGGGCATCCGAAATCTCCTCCAAAATCATATAACGGGCTTCTGAGATCCTCACCCGAAGTCATCAATCAAAATCCTCACCCGAAATTCATTCTACCGAAATCATAAGCCTTACTTGAAATCTAACTCCCAAGATCCTACCCCCGAAATCCCCTTCCCGAGATCCTAAGGCCCAATAACCACACCCTCAACCCATTAAGTCCAAACTACCCAACAACCAATCCCATTTGATCCATTAAGCCCCATTTACCCAAACCAAATCCCTTTTCACCAAATCACCAAGCCCAAAACCAACTGTTATCTAACGTTAAATGTTCTATTTGTGCAATTCAGGCATAATGGTTTTCCAATCTGAGGAGGAAGTTTACCCTAAGGAAAGTTGGATCGATATCAAAGACAATAATTATTTACTGGATCCAATTGTGCTCAAATGTCAAGACAAAGTGGTGATCTCCATACTTAAAGGGCATCCTTTGTGGCCAACACTTACACTGTCTATCAAAGCCCCGAAAATCTACCTGAGAAAGCTCTGGGGAATCATGAACACCACTACTGATCCCATTCCCACTCTCAAAGCCACACTTGCCAACACCACCATCACCATCATTAAAGACACATTCCGCACCCTCCTCTACCTACCCATATGATCTGAATATGACCCATTTCCGGACAATTCTACAATCTTCTCCGACATGCTCAAAATAGGCCATCTACCTCCTCTGACCCCATTCTCTCAATTCATAAGCAACAAGCTGCCCAGACCGTGGAAAACACTCTTTGGAATTCTCAACAAGTGCCTCTCATCCAAGCAAACTGACCACGATCAATGCAACATTCACATCCTGAAGTTGGTCCACGGTGTTATGTTTTCAAAGAATTATGATTGGGCGCAGCTGATCTGGTTGGAGATTCTTGAACAACTGAGCACAAAGGCATCAAACAATAAGACCAAGTACATCCCATATGTGCGTTAGTTCTCCATACTGATTGATCACTTCATGAAAGAAGATGCCAACATTCCACCAAGGCCAACAACAGAGCCGCAAGAGATTCCTCAGCTAATCCACTTCAAGAACACTAAAAATACCGTTGAGATGCAGTCTATGCCTATTCCTGATGCTCTACTCAACCTTGTTGCTCCAAATGATCCGCACGTTGCTGAATACAAGTTTAGTATCTCTTCTATTCCTATGACGCAGTCAAACCCCACTGTGTCTACCCAGGGAACTTCTAAGTCGAGTGGAAGTAAGGGTCTGAGAGTGACTAAACTTAAAAAGAGGGCAGGTGAGACTCAATCCAAGAGAGCTGATGTCTCCTCCTCTAATGCTATAAATGTTTCATCATACCCAGTCACTTCAATAACCCAAACTCAACCCATAGGTACATGTAACACCCCCATTTTCCCCAACCAAAAATACATTTAAATTATGATTTATTCAAAGGAATTATCAACTTTATTTGAAAACATCAGAGATACAGCGGAAGTCTTAATAGGGAAATGGGTGTTACCGCCACACTCGGTTCTCACATAACCGAATGCACATGCTAAACCACCATCCAAAAATAATCCAAGTATTTAAGTACTGAAAATTTCAAAAAATAATTTAAATGTCTACATGTTCTCAAACTGAAATAAACAATAACTAGGTGATTATAAATACTAAACTACGTGATCCAACGCAGCTCTCATCATCATGCATAATCTTCATCACCTGCACAATTAAAGTGCAGAAAACAAAACAAAGAAAAGGAAACAAAAAACTAGCTTTTTAGCTAAGTAAGGCCCACCCAACCCCGTAAAATAATCACGTTTGGCGAAAATAGTTTTATACATAACTATAACTTTAAAAATTCATTTTCTTCCCACAAAACTAATTTGGTGTTTAAAATAATATTTATAAACTCTTAGTAACTCACACATTCATATACAAGTATCACTTTTCAAAATATAATTTATAGCTAATCACTCTTTTTAAATATACTCAATTGCTCTTTGAAAATAACCTCCATAGTCTTCCTCTTTCCAAAACCAAAATCTCCTACTTTCTTTTAAGATGGGCGGTACTTTCGGATACTTATGCCCGAAGCCCAATGAGTCGTTGTTATTTATGAACTCATCCCGGAATCCGGTTCCCATCACTATCTCTTGAATCGAAACGACCACTAAACTTGTTCTCTTCAAGTAGTAGTAGCCCTAACCATCCTCCACATTTATCCGGATGTGAAAAACCGACACCACGGATTTCTCCCGGGGTGCTCACCTCTTATGAAAATGTTAATTTTCATCTTGAATCAAGATACACTTCAAAATATTTTCCAAACTCTCTAAATAGTCTAAAAGGTATTTAAAAGTATTTAATACCCCAAAAGTACATAGTTTGTATTTCTCAAATACTATAGATTTAATATCTCTTTAAATAACACATATACATAATTTACAATTCACACTTAATCACATAATGCATAATAAGCATATAATACGAGGAAACAATTTTGGATTGGCAGAGAAACTTACAATTTAGGGTTTATCCAAAACTAGTTCCAAAATAGTATTTAATACCATATTCAAAATAATCCAATAAGGATATTTATAACTCCAGAATATATATGTAAATTTTCATACCAAATTATACATTTAAAAATATATAATTTATCCCAAAAGATTTGATCTCACAACACTTTCCAAAAAGAGGGTTTAACCCAAACAACCACTTCCCAAAAGTAGCATTTACTACTACCACCAAAATAATCAAATTGGAGTATTCTGAACCCATAATATATTTTAAATATAACCAGTTATAATAGTCTCAAATCATACTTCAACTCATACCAAAACAATCACCAAAATTTTCCAATCCCAAAAGAAAAATCATCAAAAATCACAATTTTAACCATGATAAACTGATTTGATAAATTCACCAAAAATCACATGTTCATAAATTCCCACAAAAGCATACATCATCATACTAATACTATGATAGCCGAATTATCCATAAAATTTCAGAAAGAAACTCAAATCATAGCACAAACCCTAGTTTATACAATATAGAAGCAAAATAGTAATTTTGGTTGCAATAATCCTTACCTCGAGGCTAGCAACGAATCCTAAACGTCAAACCTAGTTTGATGGATCATTCGCACGTACCTAGGAAGTGATAGGTTCGAAGGATCTCAATTTAGGAGAAAGAAATTTAGGAAACGGATGAACGACGCGAATTAGGCAATAAACGCACTTACCGGAATATTGGATTGTTTGAACTCATCATTGGCATAAAATTTCGTGCTGGATACGTTAATATTGAAGAGCTGGAAGGGATAGAGCTTGAAGAGGCGGTCCTAGGGTTTTTTGGAATGAGGAAAATCGGATTAGGGATGTATTTATAGTGAATTTACGAAGTTTGAGTTGCATTAGGATACAACAGGACGCACGTGTGCGTACCTTCCACGCACGCCGTGCGTGACCCCCAGACGTCCCAAACCTTAGTTTTTGCCCCGTTTCTTCCCCATTTGGACCTCCCCTTTGTCCCAAACACTAAACCAAACATAATAAACGACCTAAAGACCGTGTAAACAATATGAAACACAATTTTAATTATTTCCCAAATTCTCTCAAATTTTCGGGGTATTACGGTACAGGTTCTGACGTTGTCAGTTCCCGAATAGAAGTCGCTACATCGAGTTCAATAGCGCAAAATGAGCCAAGCCTAGACCACTCAAACGTCTCCCAACAGATGGTTGTTTCAACCCAAATAGGGGAACCCAACAGTGAACCGCCCCACACTGTGAACCAATGCACATTAGGTCATGTGTCCGCCATCCCAAATATTTTATCATTTTCTAGGGCACAACCTCATTCTATAGCACACATTGATACAGGCTCATTACCTCCTATCTTACCAACCAGAGGTACGCCTATGATGGTTGGAAGTCCTGCCACACTTAACTCCCCACCAGGCCATGGCACCGCTATTTTTAGTGATGCTGTGAGAACTGATACTTCACATAGGTCAGGTTTTTCTTCATTCGCTAGTTCAACTAGGGAGGATCTAAGGTCTGAACTTCTAGCCTTCCAGCTTTCACTTTTACATGACCTACATCCTGTAGTCCCAACAGGCGTAGCAGACTAAAGATCACACCCGACTCCCCCCATAGGATCTCTTCCATCAACCATTACACCGACCACCATCATACTCACATCCACACCATCTACCTCTCACCCTGACCCTACCCAAATGAATATTCTTGATCTATCCGAGTATTTCCTTGATAGACTCTTATCTGAACCCATCCTCCCACCTCACCTCATTCAAGTACGCAATCTCCTAGCCCTAACCCCACTATTCATCCCTACCACCACTTTTGCCTAAACATAAGCATGATGACACCGATGACTCAGATCATCATGAGAGGGAGAAAAGGCATCATACTTGTGAGCAAACCATTTCACAACCCCTCATTCCATTTTCCACTAGCTCTGAACTATCCTCATCTTCTCAACCTGAACCTTCATCCTCCACCGCACAAAACGACTCACTAGCCTTAACCGTTTTCACCCTTCTGTGCCCCTAAACACTGAGCCAGGACTCTGTGTCTTCTCGAAAACTTCTATAGGCTCATCCTTCATGGATGTTGACCAAGGATTGGAAGGAAGTCCTGACAATGCAACATATGAATCACCATTGTCTTTAGGCCATCAGAACGAGCTAGTCTCTAGTATGATGAAAACGGTAAGTCTTTTTGACTCCGGTGTTACTTTACCCTATGTCCCTCCAATTTCTATTCCACAAGTTCCACAATCACATTCGACAACATCCACTCCATCTGTTGTTATCCCTACATCAAGTCAACCCTCATCATCTAATGGGTTGAAGAAAACAAAAAAGATAAACTACAAGAGATGAGCAATGAACAAGCTCTCATCAAGCTGAACTACATCCGAAAAGTCAAGAAGAAAGCTGCTGAAGAGCTGATGGGACTGGAACCTGAAGAATATGCTCAAGGTGAATTTTACGATGATCCTCTACCTGATTTCAAGCATGTGAAACATCTCATCAAAAGACACCCCAAGGAATCCAAGATTGAACACAAGGTCGAAACACCTTGGGAGAATGTCAAAATCATTGTTCCATATCAAGAGGATCTGAGGCCAAGAATTTGGAGAAATGAGAAGAAAATCAAGAAGATAGACGAGCTGGAGATGAGAGGATTGGAACATCTTGAAGGAACCGTTTCTTCCGGTCACATATGGATGCTGAGAAATATGTCTGTAGATTAGAATGATCCGTATGGACACCGTGAACGACTAAAGAAACGTTCTGATTCTCTAATCATTGGGATCAACTCAATCGAAATCCATAATTGCGGATTAGTGAAATATCCTGGGATCGCATTTGAACGTCAAAATGGAGTTGTACAAAGAGATTCTGAAGCTGATATCTATCACGTTGTTCCAACAGATCTTATTCAGCTATACTTCAAATACATAAACGTGAGACTGAAAGATTTTCCTCAGAAAGACAAAGAACTAGGCTTAAATGCAATCAAGAGATTTATGCTGAGACAAGTCAAATATTATTGTCTCTTTGATCTGAAAATGACCATTGAAAACAATCTTCCGAAAGAGAACATGTTTGCTCCAAGGAATAGAGCTTCCTCGATTGAAAATTTTGAAGAAGGCTCCATCGCAACAGAACCAGAGATAGGACTCGTCTACAAAGATTACAAAGGTGTCAAGCGAATCCTACTCAAGGAAGAAATTCATAAATACCGTGATGGAACACTCAGAATCATAGAAGATCATATGGGAGAAGCTGCACTGAAGCTACAAAATTCAGAAGATCCAGATGACCCGGTCCAAATATCTCTCATTGCTGACTTTCACGAAGCCATAGAAGTTAGACTTGAATTCAGACAAACTCTATGACATTATGAAGTCATCCTAGGATATCGGAAATCATTCTACAAGACTCAGAGATAAATCTTTCTTCATCGACGATTGAACACAAAGGGGGAGACTGTTAGAATATTATTTATTGTGTTCAATTTATTTGTAATTTGTTTAATGAGTCTTTGTTTTAATTAGATTAGCTGAGAGAGAATTAGGCCCAAATATAGTTCTCTTAATTAAATCCCACACGCCTAAGCTGCTTTCCTTATTGTAATAGGGCTGGCCGAACCACTCCCTATAAATACAGAAGGAGTTGGTCGAAATCAGCTCTAAGTCTCTACACATTCTGTTTCCGCATATTATTCTGGTAGAGCACGTAGATAAGGAATTCTCTCTCTAGCTGTTTGAGTACCGTGCATTGTTCTTCATGGATTCATCATTCTATATACACGGTATACGTTATGGGTGAAATTTCTCTTCTATTGTTTTAATTCTTTCTATTATTATTAGATTATTTGACTGTTGAAAGTTGGGCATAATTCACACAGTATGTTTTGATGAAATTTTTTGTGTATGTTCTTAATAAAGTCTAGTTCAGTAATACCAAATTTGATCAAAACATTAATCCGGAAGGCCGTCAAATGATTTTTGAAAGATAACTACGCCGGATTATACATATAAAACGCAGTTTTGTTTAAAAAGTCATTTGACTGCTTTACCGATTGATATTGGTTCTGAAATTTGATATGGAGAAACTAGACTTGATGAATACCGTACACACAAAAATTCAGCAAAACATCCCACCAGGAATCACCTCACGTTAAGCTG
This sequence comes from Cuscuta europaea, assembly GCA_945859875.1. Lineage (NCBI taxonomy): Eukaryota > Viridiplantae > Streptophyta > Magnoliopsida > Solanales > Convolvulaceae > Cuscuta > Cuscuta europaea. The sequence goes on from CAMAPE010000051.1 coordinate 8,310,264, forward strand.
GCCGGACCACCCTTTTGTTATGACGTCCTGACCGGAACTCCCCGTGGACAACACCATCAGAGGGTATTTCCGGTGGATTTTTTTGATGAAATTTTTTGACCATGTTCCTCATCAAGTCTAGTTTATGAATACCAAATTTCAGCTCGAAATTCAACCGGGAAGGCAGTTAAACAAATTCTTGAAACATGCTGCATTTTATATATGTACAAAATGGGACATAAGAGAAGAGCCACCACTTCTATAAGAGAAGAGCCACCACTCGGAGTGGCGGCTTTTGTGAAGTAATACAAAAGCCACCACTTGGAGTGGCGGCTTTCTTTAACCGTGGTTAATTCCAGCAGTATTTTGGGAATTTTTCTTAACCCGACAGTATTTCGGGAATAATTTATTTAATTAGCATTATTCCGGAAAAAAACTCCAATGTATGTGCACTTATACAATTAAGTATTACACATTTAGGTTTAGCATTTTTTCACTGTGATATTTGATCTATTTCATCCATTTTTAAGTGATCAAGAGTTTAGATCACTTCTCACTTTTCATGGGAAAACATCAAGGGGTTTCCCATGAAAAAGGACTCGCATGAGATCAAGGGTTTATATCAGGGTTCTAGTTAGATTGTAATATGTGAACCTGAATTGTGCATTAGACTAGTGAAACTGAAATGCACATTATGTAAGATTAAAATGTGTAGAATAAAAGGTACAACTCAAATTTGCATTAGATGTAATTGAAATGTGCAGGATAAAAGGTACAAAAATGCCCCTGAATCGTACCTTTCACTCTTCACGTTTTAATTTCATATAATGCGGATTTAAGTTGCATCTAATGCACAATTCGGCTCCACATAATGCCAATGTATCACACACTTTGTGCTGCACATTTCAGTTTCACCGAATGCGCATTCAATTTCACATAATACAATTTAACGGTTGAAATTCATTCTCATTCATCTCTAAGATCATTTTCTCATTTAAACTGAAACTCTAAGAGGTCGGGGGATGGGGATGGGGGGTCTGGGTAAACATGGTTGATGATGCCTTTATGAAATTTGGGATCCAAGACCTTCCATATAGGAGAGTAAGTCTGTGACCAATTGAAATATAACACTTCTTATATTAAGCCACCAAAAACAACAGAATTATTTTATTGTAATCGAGACCTTTTATGGAACTAGTCCGATTTTGAGTCATGTAGTTGGGACTTGGGAGAGTCGAACCTTAATCAACTAAGAATATGTTCTCTTCACCTGATCTGAATGTTTTTTATCTGAATTTTTTAAGTTCTTATCTGATCTGAATTATTCCGATCTAATCCGAATCTTTATGATCTGATCTGGATCTTTTTGAGCTGATCTGGATCTTTCTGATCTGGTCAGATTTGATCCGAATCTTTCTGATTTGATCTGAATCTTCACTACAAGAAAAACGATTTTTAACAACCACCCTATAACGATGACACTCACAACTTGTCGTTAAAAGTATGTTTTAACAACTATTACTTGGTTCGTCGTTATTAAATTTATCATTAACGACTATTTATAAAGAGTCGTCGTTATTAATCAATCTGCGGTCATCGTTATTACTAATCAAATTTTTTATATTTATTATTTTAAAAAATGGAAAATATACAATCAATCCTACGGAGTATAACAATCAATTAAGATTGTTATTGTAATATTAAGGCGCCAAAGTTTCACAATTCCAATGAATTTCACGCTCCATAAGCTAGTACTCCCTATACTGGTTAGGTTAAATAAACCCAACGTTATACTCCCTCCGTCTCCCTGTTATTGTCTCATTTTCTATTCACTTGGTCAACACAAATCACTCTTAATATCTTACTTTATGCATCAAATTTTTATCAAATTTGATTCTGGTTTTTGCGACTTTGTAAATCTTTTAATGTAGTTTCTGAATATGTAATTTTATTTTTCTAAAAATAATTTGAGTGCGGACAGGGATCTGTTTGCTTTATCGTCGATCAAGCATCGTAAAACGCAATGGGACAATGACGGGGGAGGGAGGGAGTACCTCGTATGCCCTATTCTCCGTCGCCGCTGTCACGCTGTGATTTTCCCTAATCTCATCCAGTCATCCTCGATGATTTGCCCTAAGCTCCATCTTCAATTGCTACTCTTCCTCCGATCCCTCAAAAATAAAGTTTATAATCTCCGACCCGTGCACCCTTATTTTTCCTAAGGATCTGCAAAAATAAAGTTGGTGCTTAAAGATTCTCAGAGACTTGCCTTGCTCGATCATCCGCATCGCTCTGTCATTTACTTACGCTCTATCGTTCATCTAATTCCATTACCTAAAAATTCCTCGCAGGATTGGCTAAGGGTCCTCTCGCGTAGCTTGATCCATCTACCAGCAGCAGATTTGAGATTGTGGTTTGATTGATCAACCTTCTTGCTCCAGGTAAGTTTAATCGCCAATATTTATTATTCTAAACTTATTGTCTATGAATCAATCAAACAAAAAGGAAGTTTTTTGAACCTAGGTCTATATGTTGCCTGTGAGCCGCCAAGTACCAGTCTTACTGGGAAAGACCACTTAAACTACAGCCACTGTGGTATGCCAGAGTCCCCAGGCCAGCAGCGATGGAGGTCAGCGTACTGTTGCTCAAACAAAAGGTGGGTAACTTAGTATTGAATAAAAAAAGATAGTTTACAGTTTTCAGCAATTATATGGCTGGTTTGCTTGGTTGGTTGTTTTGCTTCGGTGATTTGATTGGCTTATTTGCCACATCTCTTTGCTTGGCTGAATGACTGAATCAGTGAAATCTTATTCTTTATGTATTCTAGTATTTGAAATTATTGAATTGCTAAACCTGCTCCAAGTAATATAAGATATTATGGGTACATATTACTGTATATTTAAAATGATAAAAGGAGTAAGCTGATTAATACACTTAAGTTGTTAAATGTGATGCTATGATGAATTTTATAGTTGAAATATAACCAGTTAAAGTATTAAAAAAGTTCAAATCTAAAGCTTAAATTTGGAAATTCTTGAATGAGGAAGTTCTTGAACTGGGATTATTGGAGAAACTACTGTCTATTCTCTAAACTTTGAAATTGGTGAAGAATATATGAAGTATATGCTTTCTATTGATATTTTCTAAATTCCTACAAAATAAACTTGTTATTATTTTAAGGAATAGTTATTAAACTTTCTTTTATTTAGTATTTTAGTTGTCTAGTTAGCAGTTATTTAACTTAATTAACTAGTTATTAAATATTGCTTCAAATTGTTTTTAATTAGTTATTTTTCTGGTTTTACAGTTTCAGAAATTTAATACGATGTATATGATAAAATAGTGATTGTCATAACTCTTATTGATGTAAATTGTTTTACTTGTTTAAATTATAGCTCGAGTAATTGTGAACTCAAAATTTCGTGATTCTTTTTTTTTCTTTTTTTTTTTAAATCAGCAGATGTTGGATATCTAAGCTAGTGAAGTTTGGCTGAGAGGTATGAGTTCCTTCTGTCTCCTAAAAGTAATTATGGCTTTGAATCCTAAAGTCAATATTTCATGATTCCATCCTGAGAGGTATAGTACTATCAATATTTTACAGACAGTACTATTTCTATTGCTCTTAGACATTTACTTTCTAGTTTAGGATATACTCATTTACTCTACATATCAATTGTATATCTCATTGTTGTTTAAAGTCACTTATGACTATAAAACAATACTTTTATGAAGAAGGTAGGCAGTTGCGATGGTAGATGTATTCTTTTCGATCTAAGAACTGTCGAGGCTTATCATAATGCTAGTACTTACAGAATGCTGGTAGTCAACAACAACACTCTTTGTCTCTGCCTGCACATGAGAAGTGGATACCCATTTGATGGATATGGATACTAACGATCAGCAGTGTACTCTAGCAGCTTCTAAAACTGTTGTTTTTATTGATCATTGTAGAAAATATATGTGCATGGTTCTATTTTCTCTAAAAGAAGTCTCAAACTCAATTGTGTTTTTGTTTGGTTTCAGGCTCTTGTGTGTGATTGTATTCTTGATTGTTTGGTTATGGTCTGTATATTTGCAGGGAAAAGTGAAATTCGTGAGATAATGATAAAAAGGATTCTTCACTTTCTAATGTTGAGGTAACTATTGTTTGAGTAGTGTAAGTAGCACAAAAAGTTTTGTAAGTCCAAGTCCCAGGATTAGGTTTTGGAGGACTAAAGTGTAAGGATATATATAATTGGCCACAACCTAAAGTGATGACACAACTTAGAGTGGATCACAAGGTATGCATTCTCAAATTACAATTGTTATTGTTTTCTGTCACAGTTTTGAGAAAGATTACTTTGTAAGCATCGTTTCATTTCTGTTATATATAGCTATTTATCATTTTTATTTTTTTGAAGGAGCTACTTATCATTTTATTAGAAAATCTGTTTTTTGTTTTTGATTTTTTGTAGGTATATAAAGAAGAGAAGTTAGAGCAGTGTCGTCGAATGATTACTATATTGTATAACCTTACTATATTTATTATATGTACAAGATTATTAATTTGTTTATTGTGGAATTTATTGGAATATTTGAAATTTGATATATGTTGTTGAATGTAAAAGTATTGAATTTATTTCATGTAATTATAATCTATTACAAAATATTATATATATTGATGTTATGAAATTTTGAAAACTTGCTGGTGTGTGTGTGTGTGTAAGTATTTAAATGGGGTTTGTATGTACATTGGTTTTTATGAAAACTTAATGATGCTAACAAATTGCTTTAAAATTAACGACAATTAAACATCTTATCGTTTTAATATGACAATGAAGAATTAGGTCGTCGTTAAAATGTAACGACGAGTTAATATCTTGTCGTTAAAAAGTAACGATGACATCTTATGTCGTCGTTAATTATTAACGACGAACTTGGTCGTTAAAACCAAAAATGACGGAGCCTATAACAACCACTTTGACGACGAAAAAGAAATCGTCGTTAAAAGCTTTAACGACCAACTTTTGAGCCTATAAGTCTACAACGACCATATTTTTCATTGCTAAAAGTCCTTTTTCTAGTAGTGCTTTCTGATATGATTATTCTTGCCAATTTTTCCTAATTATTGTTATACCTATTACACTAATTATAATTATAACTATAATTATAATTGTAATTACATTTTTAAATATATTTATTTATATAATTATAATTATGATTACTCCGTATAATGATAATAATTATAATAAGGATAATAATGATAATGATAATTATTATTATAATTATTATAATAATAAAACAGATAAATCATGTGTGAACTTTTCTGATCTGAATATTTCCGATTTGAACTGAATGTTTTTTATCTGGTCTGATCTGATATGAATCTTTCTGATCTGATTTGAATCTTTCCAATCTAAATTGAATGCTTCTGATCTAATTTGAATCTTTAAGACCTAACCTGAATTTTCCTGATCTGATCTGAATAAAATAAGAATAAGCAATAACTAATAAGAATAAGAGGAACACTGCTTCCAAGTCGGTTGTGATTCTTTGATCAACTCCAGCCTGATAACGGATTATGTCTGAATTAAAACTGGTCTAGCTATTCACATTTTGGAAGAATCAGAATGAACTTGGACCAGTCTGTAGTACCAGCTTTGGTGTGACAAAAAAAGCTTGATTTGATTTCAAAATGAAAAGTGTTTTGTTCTTATCTAATTATGTGTGTAGTACCATGTCTACTCCATATTCATGTACGAACATACATAGTAATTATCGTGTGATGACATGCTATCACTTTTATTTTCATACTTTCATATATTAGAATGTCAAGAAATTGCATTAAATGGGTTAAGAAATTGCATTAAATGGTCATTTTGGGGCAATTTTTTGAGTGAGATCCACTTCCGATTTGGGTCGGGTCAAAGTGGTTTCGGATTGTCCTTGCTAAGAGCTACAATTCGTTATGTGGTACACTAAAAACGGATGACGGGTGAATGAGAAATTGATTCTCGAAGTTCACCCGTTGGAGCAGCCTACTGCCCGGTTGGAGCAGCCCACTGCCTCAGCCGCCGACTGAGTCTGCTGCTCGATGCAGCCGACGGCTGAGGTTGCTGCTCGCGGCAGCCGCCTGCTGAGTTTGCTGCTCGCGGCAGCCGACTGCTGAGGTTGCTGCTCACGGCAGCCGTCTGCTGAGTCTGCTGCTCGCGGCAACCTGTTGCTGCCGTTATGGAAATTAAATGTCCAACGTTCCTTTGCAATTAAATGAACATTTTTTTGGACGAATCAATGCCAACGTGTTAGACATTGATTACCAATGTTCATGTCTATTAAACAGTCATTAACACACAACAAATCTTCCCTATAAAAGGCTGACAGGTGGTTTGCAACAAAGACAACGCACAATACATTCTACACGCATTTCTTTAGCTAAAAACACCTCAAGCTCTCTCTGGAAAATTCTTTCGTGTTCATACGTGTTCTCGTTCGCCGGAACAATTCATTTGAGTGCTCAAACATTTGTTCGTGGTCATCGTATCCTGGGAAACGATCGTTGCAACACTCCTAGCACCTCGGGAGGCAACAAATACGTTTTAAGGACATCGTTGTGTGTTAAATGAAGTGTTAATGGACCTGAACGTTGGACATCAATGACCAGTCCGTTGGGCACTGAATCGTCCATAAACTGTCCATTTAACGAAGCATTAAAAGATAAGAACGTTGTGCATTTACTTCTGTAACGGTTTGGAGGAGTTCTTATGCGTGACCAGAATACCCCAACAGAGATAGGTTTTCGGACGACATTCGTGTCCGCAGGTCGCCCGCGCAAACGAGTCGCGGTTTTTCTTCTCCGTTTCGGGATTTGATCGGCACCCCCCCCCCCCCCTACGCGTAAGAGAGAGCCTCTACCTTTAGGAATCTTAACTCCTTAAAAGAGGCTTCCCTTTATAAGGGGTGAAAATCCCATGAGTTTTCCGGTGTGGGATAAAACACACTACAAACCCATCATTTTCCCAGTTTTTCCATTTCAATGAGTGAACTTCGAGAATCAATTTCTCATTCACCCGTTATCCGTTTTGAGCGTACCATATATCGAATTGTAGCCCTTAACAAAGAAAATCCGAAACCACTTTGACCCGACCCAAATCGGAAGTGGACCCCCACTCAAATAATTGCCCCAAAATGACCATTTAATGCAAATTTTTAACACATTTTTCCAACAAATAATAGTTCACAACGCGGTGCATCTGCTTTGGGAAACCAAAGGACTATCCGTGTGGTTACTGTGCCAAGCAACTCTGTGGAGAAACCCGAGAAATTCAATGGGTTAAACTTCAAGAGATGGCAGCAAAAGATGCTCTTTTATCTCACTACTCTCGGTCTTGCTGGGTTCTTGACCGAAGACGCGCCGGTAGTAACCGGGGGTAAGGTGGATGCACAATCTTTCAACGCGGTTGAAACTTGGAAGCATTCGGACTTCCTTTGCCGAAACTACGTGTTGAACGGGATGCACGAGGCTTTGTACGACGTGTATAGCAAATTAGCTACGGCTAAGGAGCTATGGAATGCTTTGGACCACAAATATAAAAGTGAGGATGTCGGTGCAAAGAAATTTGTTGTCGACCGATTCCTTGATTTTAAAATGGCGGATTCGAAGACGGTCTTGAGTCAAGTTGAGGAAATGCAAATGATCTTCAACGAAATTCGAGATGAAGGAATGACAGTTAGTGAGTCTTTCCAAGTAGCGTCAATTATGCATTTATTCCCGCCAGCTTGGAAGGATTTCATGAACTACCTTAAGCACAAGCGAAAGGAAATGAACTTGGAGCGATTGATCCTTCGTCTGCGGATTGAAGTGGATAACCGGAAGAACGAAGGGAAACTCCCAATCGTCACCAGCGCCAAGGCAAACGTGGTGGAGCATGCTAAAAGCTCCTAAAATAAAAATAATGGGACGAGCAAGCTCGGTCCCAAGGGAGGCATTTCCAAACCAAAATTCAATGGAAAATGCTTCAATTGCAATAAAAATGGACACGAGTCCGCGGATTGCAAGGCACCCAAGAAGAAGAGAGATTCTCACGTCAACTTGATGCAAGCTGGGCAAAAGGATAAAGACATAATCCTGGCAGCCGTAGTGACCGAGGTCAACCTCGTCGGATCCAATTCCAAGGAGTGGTTCGTGGACACCGGTGCAACCCGGCATATTTGCTCAAATCCGGAGTTATTCACTACTTTTGAGCAATCAGATGGTGAGAAGGTGTGGATGGGAAACTCAGCCCATTCCGTGGTGGAAGGCGTGGGCAAGGTGATTCTGAAGATGACTTCGGGCAAAGAGCTGACTCTCAACCAAGTTTTGTTCGTTCAGAAAATACGCAAAAACGTAACCTGATTTCCGGCTCGTTGTTGAACAAGCATGGCTTCCGCATGATTTTTGAGTTGGACAAATTAGTTTTGTCTAAGTCGGGAATGTATGTGGGCAAGGGGTATGCAGTTGATGGGCTGTTTAAGCTCAATGTAATGACTATTATTATTATTAATAATAAAATCTCTTTTGCTTACTTGCTTGAGTCTTCCAATGTGTGGCATGGTAGACTAGGACATGTTAATTTTAACTCTATACGTAGATTAATTAACATGAAACACATTCCTAAATTCACAATTGATGGGAAGCACAAATGTGAAGTTTGTGTAGAGGCAAAACTAACAAAAACGTCTTTCAAATCGGTTGAAAGAAAAACAGAACCACTTGAATTAATTCATAGTGACGTTTGTGATTTTAAATCAATACAAACATGTGGCGGTAATAAATATTTTATTACTTTTATCGATGATAGCACTCGCTATAGCTATGTTTATTTATCAAAAAATAAACACGAAGCAATCGATAAATTAATTCTTTATAAGAATGAAGTGGAAAACCAACTTAATCGACGGATTAAAACGGTTGGAAGTGATCACGGTGGTGAGTATGAAGCACCAATTGGTGACTTTTGCGCGAGCGTGGGTATAGTACATGAATGTACTGCCCATATTCACCTCAATCAAACGGTGTTGTCAAACGAAAGAATCGCACATTGAAAGATATGATGAATGCGATGCTAGTAAGTTCGGGCCTGTCACCGAATATGTGGGGCAAACCAGTCTTGTCAAGCAACTACCTTTTAAACAAGGTTCCTCGGAAAAAATATGATAAAACTCCGTACAAGTTGTGGAAAGGTAGAAGGCCTTCCTATCAATATTTAAAAGTGTGGGGGGTGTCTTGCAAAAGTGCTTGTACCAACACCTAAGAAAATAAAAATAGGTCCAAAACGGAGGATTGTTTTTTTTATTGGATATGTACAAAATAGTAGTGCTTATCGTTTAATAATCCGGATGTACATAAAAACACAATAATTAAATCAAGGAATGCATCATTCTTTGAAGACGTATTTCCATGCAAGTCCAATGAAGGACCAAGCACGTCAAAACAAACATTTGACGTAGCTATGGAAAATACAAGTGAGGGCTCCGAAGAAGAAGCCAAACCGAGACGTAGCAAACGTGCTAGAGTTGAAAAATCCTTCGGACCGGATTTTCTCACCTACTTGGTAGAATTTCTCTTGGATATTCTATCATGTATGGTAGAAAATGAACCGGATTTTCTAACATGTTTGGTAGAAAATGAGCCACGGACTTATACGGAGGCCGTGATGTCTACCGAAGGTCCTATGTGGAAAGAAGCCATCAAAAGTGAGGTGGATTCTATCCTACAAAATCACATGTGGGAATTGGTTGATCTTCCTTCGGGAAATAAACCTTTGGGATCCAAGTGGATTTTAAATGGAAAATGAAACCTGACGATTCCATCGATAAGTACAAGGCCAGACTTGTAATCAAAGGATACAAGCAACGTCAGGGCCATGACTACTTTGACACGTATTCTCTTGTGACGAGAATAAATTCCATTAGGATGATACTAGCAATTGCCGCGTTGTGGAAATTGGAAGTTCATCAAATGGATGTAAAAACCGCTTTTCTAAATGGCGATATAGATGAAGAAATATATATGGAACATCCCGAGGGTTTTCGTGTTCCAGGACAAAAAAGAAAAGTGTGTAAATTAATTAAATCATTGTATGGATTGAAACAAGCCCCTAAACAGTGGCACGAAAAGTTCGACCAAGCAATGTTAATTAATGGGTTTAAAATAAACGAAAGTGTCAAATGCGTCTATGCGAAGAGCACGGTAGACGGCTATGTCATTTTATGTTTATACGTGGATGATATACTCATCGTGGGTAGCAATAATCTAATGATTAATTCTACCAAAAGCATGTTAATTTCTAAATTTGACATGAAGGATATGGGGCTGGCCGATTTAATCCTTGGGATTAAAATTATTAGAGGATCGAACTGTCTTACGCTAAGCCAATCCCATTAAGTTGATAAAATCCTTACGAAATTTAATAAGGATGATTATCAAGAGGCAAGGATGCCATTAGATAAAAACGTACAACTTACCAAAAATCGTGGAGAGTGTATTTCTCAAGTAGAATACGCTATGATTATTGGAAGCTTGATGTATCTAATGAGTTGTACCAGGCCTAATATTGCCTTTGTGGTTAGCAAGTTGAGTAGATATACTAGTAACCCCGGTGATGAACACTGGAAGGCAATAGTAAGGGTTTTGAGGTATTTACGTAAAACCCAAAACCCTGGACTGCACTATGGAAGATATCCAGCTGTACTTGAAGGGTATAGCGACTCTAGTTGGATATCCGACATTAAGGACTCAAAGTCCACAAGTGGATATGTTTTCACTTTGGGAGGTGCAGCCGTGTCATGGAAATCCTCAAAACAAACGTTAATAGCTAGATCCACGATGGAGTCTGAGCTAATAGCCTTGGATAAGTGCACTGAAGAGGCTGAATGGCTACGCCATTTTCTCGAGGATATTCCAAGTTGGAAAAAGCTTGTCCCTCCAATATGCATACATTGCGATTGTCAAGCGCCAATTGGAAGGGTACAGAGCAATATGTACAATGGTAAGTCTAGACACGTTCGTCGTAGACATATATAACACCATTAAACAACTCCTCACAATGGGTGTTATCACTGTTGACTACGTGAAGTCAAAGGATAACATAGCGGATCCGCTAACCAAAGCATTGGATAGAGAATTGTTGGAGAAGTTGTCACGAGGAATGGGGCTAAAGCCTGAAAATTGAAAAGTTCTATAGTGGATACCCACTCTAGTTAGTCCTAGGTTCAAAAGGGACAACTAAATTATAGAGCGAAGGATGGTCACTGTGGGGGTCCCAGACTCCTACCCACTCCTCGTTGAAACAGTGACTCCTGCACGAGGTTAGCAAAAAACGTTTGCTTTAATGATTCTGAAATGTTGATCTACTCGATAACATTAGAAGAGTATGCGGGATACTCGTGAAAGAATCACCTATGTGAGAGAGAAGAGGGCCGCTTCAAAGGAGAACTGTAAAGGCTCAATTCTTTAGAAACTCTCGAGAACCAGGACGGTGAGCCATGGTCAAAACGGGCACACCCATGAGAACGAAACAAAGTTGGAATGGTCCTGTGTAAAGATAGGTCAATGTTTACACGACGACAGTATAGTTCAAGGACATTGAGTCTATTAGACATCAAGTAAATAAACATGTCATTACAGCAGAAGGTTCAAAGGATAAAACCTACCTCTCTGTATGCAGGGATCATCCGGTGAACACAGTGTGCCCTCCTATCTTCGTGTCCTTTTTAAGTCTCGAAAATAAATTTTCATTCATGTGGGGGATTGTTAAAAAATGTGTTAAGAAATTGCATTGGATGGTCATTTTGGGGCAATTTTTTGAGCGAGGTCCACTTCCGATTTGGGTCGGGTCAAAGTGGTTTCGGATTGTCCTTGCTAAGGGCTACGATTCGATATGTTGTACACTCAAAACGGATAACGGGTGAATGAGAAATTGATTCTCGAAGTTCACCCATTTGAGCAGCCTACTGCCCGGTTGGAGCAGCCCACTACCCTCAGCCGCCTGCTGAGTCCGCTGCTCGCGGCAGCCGACTGCTGAGGTTGCTGCTTGCGGCAGCCGCCTGCTGAGTCTGCTGCTCGCGGCAGCCTGCTGCTCCCGTTACGGAAATTAAATGTCCAACGTTCCTTTGCAATTAAATGGACAGTGTTTTGGACGAATCAATGCCAACGTGTTGGACATTGATTACCAACGTTCATGTCCATTAAACAGTCATTAACACACAACAAATATTCTCTATAAAAGGCTGGCAGGTGGTTTGCAACAAAGACAACGCACAATACATTCTACACACATTTCTTTAGCTAAAAACACCTCCAGCTCTCTCTGAAAAATTCCTTCATGTTCATATTTGTTCTCGTTCACCGGAACAATTCGTTTGAGTGCTCAAACAATTGTTCGTAGTCATCGTATCCTGGGAAATGATCGTTGCAATGCTCTTAGCACCCCGGGAGGCAATGAATACGTTTTAAGGACATCGTGCGTTGCACGAGCTTTGGCTAATTCTGCGTCATCTACTTTCTGTTTTCGTTAGTCATTTTAATTAATTAATTTTTATTAATGATTTCTTTGTTTTTCGAAACACACCAACAAACTTAAAACGTATTTTGCTAAACTTGTATCATACAGATACAAACTTAAAATGTATTCCGTGATTGTGTTACTGTGGTAAACAACGGATAAAATCTTAAAACCGTAGTTTGTCACTTTGGTGAACGAACTAATTTTTTTGTGTTTTCGGAAAAACGAAAGAAACATAAATGTCTTCTTAAGAAATTCAGAATGTTGGTGGGCAAAACGTGCCAAACGACACACAATCTGAAAGCGGAGCTCTGGTGAACAATAGCTCACAACGCATTGCATCTGCTTTGGGCAACCAAAGGGCTATCCTTATGGTTACCGTGCCAAGCAACTCTGTGGAGAAACCCAAGAAATTCAATGGGTTAAACTTCAAGAGGTGGCAGCAAAAGATGCTCTTTTATCTCACTACTCTCGGTCTTGCTAGGTTCTTGACCGAAGATGCGCCGGTAGTAACCGGGGGTGAGGTATATGTGCAATCTTGCAACGCGGTTGAGGCTTTGAAGGATTCAGACTTCCTTTGCCGAAACTTCGTGTTGAACATGCAGCATGATGCTTTGTACGACGTGTATAGCAAATTAGGTACACCTAAGGAGCTATGGAATGCTTTGGACCACAAATATAAAAATGAGGATGCCGGTGCAAAGAAATTTGTTGTTGGCCGATTCCTTGATTTTAAAATGGTGGATTCGAAGACGGTCTTGAGTCAAGTTGAGGAAATGCAAATGATCTTCAACGAGATTCGAGATGAAGGAATGATAGTTAGTGAGTCTTTCTAAGTGACCACAATTATCCATTTATTGCCGCCGGCTTGGAAGGATTTCAGGAACTTCCTTAAGCACAAGGAATTGATATATGTATATATATACATATATATCAATTGAATAATCTTCTGGTTAGGCCTTCGTCTTTTGGGGATCTTCACGGTGTATATCAATCAATATACATATAAATTGCAGTTAACTTCCAAAAATCATTTGACGACCTTCTCGGTTGAGTTTTTTGGTGAATCCTTTTGTGGATAAACTAGACTTGATGTAGAACATGCCATAAAACTTTCATCAAAAAATTCCACAGGGAAGACCGTCCGGACGGCGGTCCTGGTCCTAAATTCCTTACCTGAAGATTTCTGTTTGTCTATATATATATATATATATATATATATATATATATATATATATATATATTGATAGAGTAGTTATCTAGAGAGAAGTGCAGTAAATACTTGCAATAAATGATTTGTGAACCCCTTACAACTACCCCCAAGAGGGTATTTATAGGGAAAATGTGGGTTGGGCTCCCAAGTCTTGGGCTTGGGAGGCTCATTTACAATGGGGACACTACTGGTCCGAGTACAAAGTATGTAGAAATAGCTAAGTATGAAATCTTGTTCTGTGAGCTCTCCGTGGCCGACGAGGGTTTGGCCAACAGAGGCATGGTCGATGGATATCATATTATGAGTTGATGTCTTCCTGATTGATGGAGGTCATCCGGCCGACGGAGGTCCCACTAGGTGACAGTCGTGCCTCTTATTCTCCTAACTATGTGGGTCATCGGGCCTGGACCCATATACTCCATCAGGAGTCCCCCACTCTCTAAGCTGAGATGCAAACGAAGTGAAGGAGAGTAGGTTCCTGCAGTTTTGATGTTTTTGGCCGATGCGAGGGCGCTGTGGTTATTCTCTATGTTTGGCCGTTGTGTTCCCCGTTGAGGACGAAAGGGGTCATTGTTCCGCTGATGGCGTGCGCTTGTTTGTTTGGGGACGGTGAGTGTACTGGCTTAGTGGTGCATAGACGATATGATTTTGTTTCAGTTGTGTACTTGTGTTTTTTTGGGTTTTCAATTTCATCCTTGCTTCCGTTTTGAGGCTGGTGTAGTCCCCCACTGCTTCAGGCCGAAGATGAGTGAGGGGTGAAGGAGTAAAGTAAAATCCCTGGCCGAAGCGGGATCCTCGTATTTCCCCTGAATCCAACCCCTTGGCGATTCCTGACAAAGGTAACCCTATGGAAGAACCCTTAGACGCAAGTCGCTTTCAAGAGATTATCAACACTAGGTTTTATACGAGGGCCGATGGCTACTTAGGTTTTGCTCCACTGTCATTTTGTGGCCGTTGAAGGGGTCATATTGTTGGGGAGATGTGTGGCCGGTATGGGCTCTCCTTGAAGCTTTTGGTGCCGAGGTGGCATTCTGACATGGGGCGAGCCGTTAAAATGTAGATGTAGGTGTAACATGGTAACGTGGTCGTTGAATGTTCTGGTCGTTGTAGGTGTAGCTTATTTTGCTGTGCTGAACCGTTGGGTTTAACATTGGGTTGATGGTGCCCGAAGTGAGCCTAGCCCATTGTTGTAGCGGTGGCACCTAATTGGGTCTTGGGGTGGTGGCCGTTCATGTGACCACTGAGGGAGCGCCACGTGTAGTGACTGTTGGTGGGTGGAGTTATAAATACCCCTCCCATCCGAGGTGCGTTCCTTGCATTCTCAGATAACGAAGTGCTGCCGGATTTTCTAGAGATAAAGTTCTCGCAAGTGTTCTTCATCCCCTTCAAAGCTTCAAAGGTTAGTTCATCAACCTTTCTTCCCATTTTCCGCATTCTTTGCTTCCTTAGGCTTTGATCTAGTTTTAGTTAGCAAACCTCGCTTAGATCTCCAACAACCATCCTTAGGGTTTTGAATAGTTGTTAGGATGAAAACTTTGGACGAAGAGTACTACCCGTACGATGATGAGGCCTCTGCCAAGTCCCTTGATTACCAAGTGGTGGAGGAGTGTTGCGAGGAGATTGAGGACTTGAGCTCCTTCAAATCGAGGGAACAGGAGGACGATGGAAGCCAAGGTGAGGAGGCTACTTCGTCGTCCGAGGACTGCCCCGCCGAAGAGGAGGCATCGGCCGAAGAGAGGTCCGACTTTCTCCTACATGGATCTCACCAACGTCTTTATCATCAGGCCGCAGAGCAGCGCGGCCGAGTACTTGGTTGCCTAGATGTATGTGGGGCCGTTTGGTAAGGTTAGGGCCCCAAGCCAACAGACCACGTACTTCATCCCCCACCGGGTTATTTTGGGGTATACCCCATGAGTTTCGCTAAGGGGCTGAGGTTCCCCCCTTCATCTATACATCATGGAGTATCTAGATATGGTGGAGCTTCCTTTGGCCCTGTTGACCCCGAATTCTTACTCATTGATCGTCGGGTTTCTGCTACGTTGCGATGAGTTGGGTTTCCCGTCGCCGACGACGCTCTTCATGAACCTGTACCAGATAGGCCGAGGCAGCCACAAGAATTGTGTCGACTATGCCAACCTTCAGCAGGTGAAGAACAAGTGGACTTTCACTGACCTTCCTACGTCCATCCATAGCTGGAAGAGTAAGTTTGTTTTTGTGTCGTAGGGCGAAGGGGGTACCGAGTTCCCTTCCCTCGGTCATACCGGGAAATTCAATCTTTATGATGCGCCGAAGAGTGCGCTCATTGATGCCCAGGTGGTGGCGTTCCTGAAGGGTGGGCTGAGGTGCGTGAAAGATTACATCATGGAGTATAAGATGGCCGCCCTCAACTTCGTGAGGTATTTTGTGTATGGTGACGAAGAAGACGACGTCGACTTATAGCCGAAGATGATCACGACGTTTGAGGAGGCCGATGGTCCGGACTTGGGCTTGCTTGCCGAAGCCAATGGTAATACCTTCCCGACGTCCTTGATCCCCTTTCTTTTCTTTGCTTTACTTAATGTTTGTTTCTCTTTGGTGCACACTTTGTGATGGACCATAGATCCATTATGAACAGGGCTAAGGCGAAAGCCCAAGCGGAAATGGCTGCCAAGGAGGCTGCCAAGCTAGCATCGGCAAGTGGGGCACAGCCGAGCGCTGAACAGCCGAAGAAGCCTCCCACCCATCCGAAGAAGAAGCGGCTGGCGGATGACGGCCAGAAGAAGTTGACTGAGGCTGGTATGCAGCCTGCCAAGAAGTCATAGGGGGCTTCTCCTTCAATCACTGTTGATGTCGGAGCCCTGACTGTTCCGGTTGAAGACGTTGGAGGTTCCAACGCTGCTGCTGTAGTGGACCTTACCTCGGATGCTTCGTCTATTGCTGTTTCTCAGCCTCTCCCTATCGTCCAAGACTCCCAGAAGAAGAAGTCTACCAGGGAGCTGGTCTGAGGGACCTACAAGCTTGAAGTTGAGTACCCTGTTAAGGGAGGTGTCTTTAACGAAATTGTTGACGGCTACAATGTGATCTCACATGCCGTCCCAACCGAGGATTGGGCCTATCTTGATGGGTTTGGTAACGTCAAGATCTATGACGGTGGAATGGACCTCCTCGTCCAAGTAAGCTCCTTTGCATACTCCGTTTTGTAGGTCCGAGGGACCTACAAGCTTGAAGTTGAGTACCCTGTTAAGGGAGGTGTCTTCAACGAGATTGTTGACGGCCACGATGTGATCTCACAGGCCGTCCCAGCCGAGGACCGAGCCTATCTTGATGGGTTTGGTAACGTCAAGATCTATGACGGTGGAATGGACCTCCTCGTCCAAGTAAGCTCCTTTGCATACTCTGGTATTTTCGTGTTGCTTCTTTTTTTTGCATCATCGTAGATGTCGTCATCATCCTAACCATTCCGTTTTGCAGGGTGCCTTCATGTCGATGGAGAGTCACAAGAGGCAGCAGCAGGAAATCGCTCGGCTAAAAGAAGTTGAGCAGAAGGCTGCTTCGGCCGATGAGGCCATGAGTTGCCTGGATCGGCCGCGGGACGACGTGGCGGTCCTACAGAAGAAGGTTGACGAAGCCGATGCGGCCACCTGTCAGTTGACATCAGACAGGGACGAGGCTCTGAAAAAGCTCGCCGAGGAACGAGAGGCGCATGAGGCCACTCACCTCCGTGCTTTTGAGGCCGAGAAGGCCAGGGCTGAGGCCGAGTAGGCTGCTGAGAAGGCCGTTGATGCTGCCATTGAGAAGTTCTTGGCCGAAGGCTGGAAAGCAGAGGAGCGCCGGCCTTGTTGCTTCGAGGTTGTGGCGGCCAGGCTTGAAGATTGGGGCCAGAACAGTCCCGAAGGGCAGGAGTACTTTGAGAGGGAGATGTCGGTCTATTATGACATGGGCCAGCAGCGGATGCAATGGCTTATCTATCGGAGGCTCCATCAGCGTTTCGCAGAGCTAAAGTTGATGAAGAAATTTGCCGCCAAGCTGAATATGCCCCGAAGATGAAGGATCCGGAGGCTGAGGTCAAGCTTCTTTCGGAGGAAAGGCAACCCCCCATTCTGAGCTCTAACATCAGCGAAGAAGATTGGGGTGATGATGACATATTTGTGAATACCGCTTCCTCCAAGGCCGATGATGGTAGTGACACGTCTGTTCAAGATGCCGACGAGACAGAGGCTTGATCCTTTTAACTGTTCCGTTGAATATGTAATGGCCGTAGTGCCTCCCTTTTGTACTTGGATATTTTGAATGCAAATATGATTGGCTTTCCTAGCTTTAGTGTCTATCTCGACTTCCTCGTCCTTGTGTTACTTTCTTTATTGTCATTCCACTTTGAAATATGCTAAGTGTAAATTGAGACCATGTAGTCGTTTCACACTGTCGTGGCCGATGAAGGCGTCGACCCTTATTATCCCAGCTTAAGTGTCTGCTTCGTATCCTCTTCTTTGCGTTGTTTTTGTTTTCCACGCTTTGAAATATTTCTAAGTAATAGTTGTTTCCCTTTGTCGTGCATGATGAGGGTGACGACCCTCGGTCGGCCAAGCTGGGGTATTCCCTCGAGTCTTTAAGTCCGGTTATCTGCCTTGTGACCTTCGTCGACCACTTTGGGAATTCTCCCAAGTGCTTTTTACGCGTGCACGCCTCGGCCAATAGTTGTCTAGCTGGTGCGCATGGGATTGCTTCGTCCCTGTTGCGTAGTATTAGGCTTATATTCAACTGATATGTACTTAGCCGAAATTTGGGGATTTCATTTTTATTGCTCGACGCCGGCAAGTGCACGGTCTATCGGATTCCCTCTTTTATTTTTGGGGATTTCGTTTGAGGTCGGCGAGTGCACGGTCCTTCGTTGTCCCTCTTTTATTTTTGGGGATTTCGTTCGAGGCCGACGAGTGCACGGTCCTTCGGTTGTCCCTCTTTTATTTTCTTCCTCCACTTCTTTGAGCGAGGAGTATCCTTCTTTCAGGCTTCGACCGAGGGGGTTGCTATTCCATGGGCCGGTAGGGAGTCCTACTGGATCGTCCCATGATCTCGGGTAGGTCCCGTCGTCTATTTATGACGTGGGCTAAGACTTTTGGTCGGTTACCGACGGCTGCCATTCCTCAACCCCGAGTTTGGGGATTTTTTTCACCTCGGCCATGATTTCAGACTTGTCGTCCTGCAATTTAGCGTGTGAACGTCGCGGTGAGCTTCCCATTTCAAGACGTGGGCCGTTTGCGGGCCCCTCGTCCTGGGGACATCGTCGGCCTTACCTGAGCGTCGCGCTCTAAGGGGTCGATACGATGTGCTCTGTCGGCCATACCTGAGTGTTTCGCTCTAAGGGGTCGATGTAAAGTGTTGTGTCGGCCATACCTGAGCCTTTCGCTCTAAGGGGTCGACACAACATGTAGTATTTTCTACTTTGAATTCTCAAAAATAAGAGGAACACAATTCTCATTGATAAGTGGCTCGAGGCCGAGGGTGGTAATCGATCAATAATCCGTTAAGGGGTGAGGGCTTTGCCGGCTGCGCATCCTTCGGATTATTGATAGAACTTCACCAAATGATGTACATTCCACGTTCATGGCACACTAGACCCATTTGGGTGTTTAAGTTTAAAGGTGCTGGGTTTCACCACGGCGCTGACGATGTAGGGGCCTTCATATTTCAGAGCCAGCTTGCCACCTTCCGTCGGCTTGCTCGCCTCCCTTCGAAGGAGGACATAGTCCCCCACTTGGAATTCCCGGGAACGTACCTTGGCGTCGTAGTATGATTTTAATTGACGCCGGTAGTTCTCTGCCCGGGTGTAGGCTTGCTCACGTCTTTCTTCGACCAGGTGGAGGTCGATCTCCATGTTCTCTTCATTAGCCTCAGGTTCATACTGCTCCACCCGTCGACTAGGTATGGCGACCTCTGTAGGTGCTTTGGCCTCAAATCAATAGCATAAGGCAAAGAGTGTTTCACCCGTCCCTCTCCTAGGTGTGGTACAGTAGCACCATAGAATGTTGGGGAGCTCGTCGGCCCAACTGCCTCCTGCGTCCTGGAGTTTCTTCTTCAGGCCTTCCATTATTGTTCTGTTGGCTTTCTCAACTTGCCCGTTGCCTTGAGGGTAGGCAATGGAGGAGAAACAGTGCTTGATCCCCCACTCTCGGAGGAGCTCCTGTAAGGGTGCGGCTTCAAATTGGGTGCCATTATCGGATATGATCTCCTGAGGGATGCCGAAACGGGTGAGGATGTTCTTGTGGACGAACTTCTGGCACCTGGCACCTGTGATGCTGGTCAAAGGTTCCGCTTCGACCCACTTGGTGAAGTAGTCGACTGCGACGATGATGTAGCGGTTGTTGCCGGCAGCTCTCGGCAGGGGACCGGCCAGGTCAATCCCCTATCTTGAGAATGAGATTGTAGTGCTGACCGGGGAGTAGTTGACGGCTAGCTGACCAGGGGCCTTCTGAAGTACCTGGCACGCGGTACACTTCCTTGCAATGTTTGCACAATCCCGTGCCATCGTCAGCCAGAAGTAGCCTTGGACGACGAGACGTCGGGACATGGTGAAAGGGCACTGATGTGAGGAGCAGACGTTGCAGTGGACTTCCTCCATGGCCACTTCGGCCTCATCCTGGTGTAGGCATCGGAGGAGAGTGCCATTATAGGATCTCTTATAGAGTTTCCCATCCTCAATGGTGTAACTTGGGGCCCTGAGCTTGGTTAGCTTGACCCTCTCTTCATCCTAGGTAGCTCTCCCGAAGTGATGAAGGTTATGATAACGGTGATCCAGTCCTCCGACCGATGCTGAATGCACATGAACGAGCTGGCATGGATGTTGGACATGTTGAGCTCCTCGATCTTGGCTATTTTAAAGATGTGCTCCGGAGTATCTGTGCTGGGCTTGGAGAGAATGTCGGCTTCAGTATTCTCCCCCCTTGGGATCTGTGTGATGTCATGGGTTTCAAATGCCTTGAGCAACTCCTCAGCCGCCTGTTTGTACTGCCTCATCCTCCCTTCTTTGGCCTCGTATGAGCCCTCGATCTGGCCCACCACCAGTTTGGAGTCACACTTGATTCTGATGTGTCGCGCTTTGAGGCTGGCGGTGAGTCTGAGGCCGCTGAGGAGGGCCTCGTACTCAGCTTCGTTGTTAGACACCCTAAAGTTGAAGCGGATGGCATAGTAAGCCCTGAATCGTTCAGGGGAGATGAGGACGACGCCACCCCCACATGCTTTAGCAGCTGATGAACCATCAGTGAAGAGGATTCATGCCTCGTCTGGCTCTAGCCCGGGTATGGTAGCGGCCGTCTCCCTTGTCGTGCACTCGGTGACAAAGTTGGCCAAGGCTTGCCCCTTGATTGATGCCTTAGCTTGATTTCAATCTGGAACTGGCCAAGGAAGATTGCCCGCTTCACCATCCTTGAGGAACTAGTGGGGCTCCGCATGAGTGCGCCGAGGGGCTGCTGAGTCAACACGTGGACGACATGGGCCTGGAAGTAGTGTGGATGATGGCCAGTACCGTATTCTCAATGGGGGAGTACCTGAGCTCAGCCTCCCGGAGCATCTTGCTGACGTAGAAAATCGCCTTTTGTACCCCCTCGTTCTCGTGGATGAGCATGGAGCTGATGGACGACGTGCTCACCCCTAAGTACAAGAAGAGCGTCTCGCCGGGCCTGGGCTTCGAGAGCACGGGAGGGGATGAAAGGTACTGCTTCAGCTCTTCAAACGCCTGCTGACATTCCGTCATCCATTTGAAGATGTTTGCTTTGCGCATGATTTGGAAGAAAGGGAGAGACCTTTCAGCTGATTTGGAGAGGAAACGGTTCAGGGCCGCAAGTCGTCCCGTCAGCCGTTGTACCTCCTTCACATTGCGTGGTGGCTCCATGTTCATAATGGCCTGGATCTTTTCCGGATTTATTTCAGTGCCCGTTCGGCTGACCATGTAGCCGAGGATCTTGCCCCCCTGGACGCCGAAGGTGCACTTCTTGCGGTTCAAGCGAAGCCTGAACTTCTTCATACAACAACAACAACAACATCCAAGCCTTAGTCCCAAAAGATATTGGGGTCGGCTAACATGAATCAATACATGATATCACAACCAAAAGGAAAAGAAGGAATAAAGATAAAAAGATAAGCTATTATGAAAAGATAATATAAAAAAGATGAATATATATAAAAATGATAAAATAAAAAGGCTGCAAATAATGCATATATATATAAGGATAAAAAAAACTAGGAAAAAACGACCTAGCATTAGCGATTTTCATATTTCGCTTCATGATCTCAAAAATTTCCCGGAGGTCGTCGACATGGGTGGTAGCATGTTTGCTCTTGACGATCATGTCGTCGACGTGTGCCTCCATCGTCCGGTCGAGGACTGTCCTGAATATTTTGGCTACCATCATGGTGTACGTGGCGCCTGAATTCTTGAGCCCAAAGGCCATGACGAGGTAGCAAAAAATTGCCTCCTGGGTCATGAAGACCGTCTTCTCGGCGTCATCTTCGTGCATGAAGATTTGGTGATACCCTCTGAAGGCATCAAGGAAAGTCATCAACTCGCATCCCGCCGTCTCGTCCACCAATTGATCAATATTGGGGAGAGGGAACGGGTCCATAGGACACGCTTTGTTCAGGTCAATGTAGTTGACACACATTATTAATGTCGGCGGCTTTTGGGCGAGGATGACGTTGGCTAACCAATTTGGATATTTCACCTCCTTGATGTGGCTGATGGAGAGGAGCATGGTGACCTCCCCCTTGACGAAGTCTCGTCTGTCGGCCGAAAGGTAGTGCCGCTTCTGCTTGACAGTCGGTGAGTGATCACCTTCCGGCTAATGTCCGACATGTCATCCGACCCCCACGCAAAAATGATTGCATATGACCGCAAGACTTTGAGGATGCTGTCGCGTTGGTCCTGTGGGAGTTGTGTCCCAATTTTCAGGACTCGTTCCAGTCGAGAGGTGTCTAAGGGGACCTCCTAAACCTCTTCGACTGGCTCAGCATGTGACCTCTCTTCGTCCTTGGCGACGGTGGTGGTGATATTGTCTATTCTTTGCTCGGTGCTTGCGGCCAGCCTTGTTAGCTTGAGGTAGCATGCCCTTACTATCCTTTGGTTCCCCCTGACGTAGCCGATACCGTCGCTGGTAGGGAACTTCAGGCATAAGTGCTTCATGGAGATGATGGCCTCTAAGTCCTCTAATGTTGGTCGCCCCCAGGTCAGGTTGTGGGCGCACTCGAGGTTGACCACCATGAATTCCATGTTAATTTTGGCTCGATGGGAGCCGTCGCCGACCTCCACGGGGAGGACTATCGTGCCTTCAGCGTCGATAGAGTCCCCGGTGAAGCCGGACAACGGTGTCCGGATCGGCTTAAGCACTGCCTTGTTCAGCTTCAGCTGCTTGAAGGTGTCAAGGTACATAACGTTGACGGAGCTCCCCGTATCGATGTAAGTACGGTGGATGATAGAGTTACCTATCTCACATCGGATGACGAGGGCGTCCCTGTGTAATGCGGAACCTGGAGGCAGATCCTTGTCGGTGAAGGTGATCGCCTCCGTTCGTTGCTTCTTCGGCTGAGGGGGAATATGAGATACTTCGCCAATGTATAGGGACTGAGCCCACTTCTTCCTCTCGTTGGCGGTATCTCCCCCAGTGTTGCCCCCCACTATGAGATTGATGTGATTCTTTTTTGGAGGGGGCTCCTTGAAGTCTTCATCGTCGTCGCTGAGTCTGCCGATCTCGCGTTTCTTCGAAGAGGGTTCCCCCCCCCCTTTTGCCGGTGTTTACCCACGTATTTTTACTCGGGCCACCTTTAATAAATTGGGAGAGCCCCCCTTGCCAAATTAGTTGTTCGATGGCTCTCTTCAGCGTGACACAATCATCAGTGTTGTAGGAGGTGTTCTTGTGGTAACGGCAGTAGGTGCCGTCCTGATGGACGACGTAGATTTCCTTCGCCGGCCGGGGATCCCGTTCAATGAGATCATGTTCCTCGGCGTAATCGAGGATGGAGCTGACCGAGTGTGTGAGAGGGGTCCTCGGCCTTTCCATCCTCGGCCGCCATGGGCGATCCTTCTTGTTCTGTCCGCCAGACCCGTGGCAGCTCTGTCCTCCCTGACCTCGGTCCGCGACCGAGGGTGCACCTGGAGCTTGCGCAGTGTTTGTCTTCTTGGAGGGATGTCCTCCGTCCTACTTATGGTTGTGGAGCTCGTCGGCGTCAGCGTATAAGTTCCCTCGCTGGAGCGCCTTCGTGTATGACCTTGGAGGGTCAGTGATGAGACTTCTTGCATACGGGGTGCTGCGGAGGGCTCCCTGATAAAGGATGAGGAAGGTGTGCTCATCGGCCCCTTCAACCTCGTCGGTCTCCCTTGTCCACCGATCGATGAATGACCAGAGTGATTCATCATGCTGCTGCTTGACGGAGAGGAGATGGGTGAAGTTTTTCTTTGCACGCTTCCTCCCGACAAAGTGGGTGAGGAAGCGATGGGCAAAATCCTGCCATGAGTCTATGCTTCCTTCGGGGAGCGCGTTGAACCACTCGTACGCTGGCCCTTCAAGAGTGGAAAGGAACCAACGGCAGAGGTATTCATCTGATGCATTCACCATCAACATGTTGTTCAGATAGTGGCTGGAGTGCTCCTGAGGGTCGGTGCGGTCGTCATAAGGCTTGATGGCATTTCCCCTGTACTTCTCGGGAATAGGAGCCGAGAGTACCCTCGCAGTGAAGGGAGTCCTGGTCTGACCTGGATGATAGGGTCACCCCTCCCCTCGGCCAGCTCCCTTTCTAGGGCGCTGACCTTATGCAGGAGCGCATTGAAACCAGGATCCCTGGACGTGTTGGCCGTAGGAATGGTTGCCGACTGCTTGGCCTCCATCTGGGCCAACCTCCTTTCCAGTTGGGCGATGACCTCATCCCGGGGGTCCTTGGCGGCCGTAGTGGCGCCATGTTGGGTGCGCGCGCGGGCCTCGTGAGCCACGTTGATTCGGTGGCGCACGTCATCCTCGTGCAACTTTCCTTTGCCTTTGTCCGGGCGGGGCCGATCCACTGTCCGGAATACGGACCCCAAGCTTTCCCTTAGTGAGCCAGACTCACGTTCACCAATCCGTCCCGCCATCCTCTCCGAAGCAGGCTGACGGCGCGTGTCACCTAGCCTATTGAAGGCTGAGGCTTTTCCACGCGCTGGGGTCGGTGTAACACCCTTCCCTGATCGACCCAGCCAATCCGAGCGGTTTGTCACGTAGCACAAAAAAAACGAAACAGATTTATTAAAAGACTTTCATTTAGTTAGACCGTATTTAAACTTTTTTTTTCAGAGCACACTTTTTTTTATTAAGTGATTGAAATTCATAACCCAAAATGAACAAGAATTTATTAAACAGACATAAAATCAGTGGTCCATTTGATAACACGCATAATGCTACCAAAAATATTCCAGGATTGCCGATTCCAACATCTTAAATATTTCTCTTCACAATCAAATCGAATTAAGACATGCTTTTGATCTAATAAACCTAGATGACCCAAAATTCGTTTAACTGCAGCGGAAGATTCTTACAAATTATCAAAATGACAATTGAAGTTTATTTAAAAACTACCCCACAAAACACACCATATGCATATGAGCTCTATGCCTCCTTTCATCCCGATGCTTCAAGTTGATTCGGTGCTTGACCTACGGGTAGGAAAAAACAAACAACTTCCCGCTCAGCAATGTGCTGAGTGGTACGGTAATAACACATATAACATATTGAGGCATATAATGACATATCATAATTAGCACGTGATCATTAAAACAAATAAACATACCTGGATGAACTCGATAATTTTCATGTATTTCAGAATATTCATATACAGAACACAACAAGTTCAGATATCCGATTATCGGGTAATTCATGTTTTTAAAATGTATTATTAATCAGACAGATTCATTTAATTAGCCTTAAACTCAAGAAACTGGGCCTAGACAGAGGAATACTAACGGTAAGGAATATAGTCACGAAGTCTGTACCCACATTACCCAGTAAGGATATGGAAACGTAATCGCCGGAGCTACACGTACCAATCCCTAACAGAAGCTAGCTGAACAACAAGAACGAGATCACCGAAGAGACCCGATCCTTAACAGAAGAGTAATAGTGTTCTAAAAAGATTTCAGGAATGTACAGAGTACACTCAACATGAGAACACTAATTTCTCTAAAACAGAATTTCAGGAGTGTACAACGTCAGAGTGCCAGAGCAAGAGCACGACATTTTCCAAAATAGTACTTATCTTTTATTTTAATTACAAATAAGAAGTCGTGTATATAAATCATGTTATTCATATATATAAAATTTCAGTCAAAAAGCACGTGCCTTTTAAAATGTAAACAGTAGCTAAGGATTAGAAGATATACACTTAATATTCCATTTCATTAATAATATTATTCTTAATTCGACTTATTATATATCAAGCTAAGATTTAATCGGAAGATCATAATATTTCCTCTAAAATGATTTTAAAATTTTAATAAAACACTTTGACTAAATAATAACGTAACTAGTGATATTATAAATTAGTAATAATAACATTACGTAAATGCATGCATGCATATCTAAACATAGTTTAACCAACGTTCTATTCATATATAATTTTAAGTAATAAATAAAGAATGTTAGCTAGACTAGATAACATCTAATTACGTAAAGCAAACACATGTACATACACATACCTATCCTAATACTAACATAATACTCAGGCAATTTCCTCACTGAATGAAAACATGGTACTCCTATATTATATATATTTACATTTTTTATGCATGTATATATATCGTTTAAAGGAGAGAAATTATATTTGAAGGTGCCAACAAGTTTGTAGTTTTTATTTCTATTACATTTAGTTCAATTCCTGTTTCATTTTGTTTTTAGTCAATAATTAACTATTACGGAGTATCATATATGTGCCTATAAATTGAGCTACAAGTACATATAAATTGAACCAAATTCACATGATTAGAGCATACAAAATATTTCCAAGGTTATACGATGTTCATCATCCCCATAACATAACAGGAAATAGGGACATAAATTAACATAATAATTTTAAAATACACATTAATTTAAACGTGGAGGAAACGTACCGACCTGAAAGTAATAGATGTTAAAGTAAGCAAACTTTCACTTTCCTCCTAATGTTACGATTTGCAAGGCCAAATGTGATTTTAGAATGGGAAGCTAGGATGCTATTTATAGCAAGAAATTGGGGCCTTTCTTGAAATTCTCCATTGCCACCTTTCTTAAAAATTTGACACTTGGCTTGATACTTGGCTTAGTTTTATAAATTGATTAATTATGAGACAACACCTCATGTGGTGAGTCACCCAATTGAGATGCTACGTAATTGTCTCTAAGATTGATGGTGTAATTTATGCATTTTAATTTTAATCCTAAAATCTTACTAGTAATTAAAATATGAAAGGTAAATTATTTTATGCTACTTTGATCATATATATATATATATGTATATATATATATATATATATATATGTATATTCATATATATGTGATTTAACCTTTTTTACAGCTAGACCGGGTTTTAGGGCGTTACAATCGGTCCAGCTCGAAGCAGGGAAGCAGGGTGGGAGTGGGATGACGACGTGTCCTGGGGCATCACCTCTTCGTCGTTGCCTATCTTGATGGCCAACGGCTGGGGCTGAGGAGGCAGCGTAGTGTTCTCCCCAGTCCTTGGCATGAGTGCACTAAGAACGGTGGGGTTCTGGGCCAAGCTGGCGAAGATGACCGAGAGTGCGGCCTGGAGCTGAGGGTCAACGGCAGGAGAGGCCGGTTGCCCCGAGGCATTGTTGCCCTTCTCCAGGCGCTTCTTATCCAGGCCGATGCGGGCGTCGGGAGCACCGCCATTGAGCTGGTTGCGAAGATCATTCGTAAGGTCGATGGCTTCCTCGAAAACATCCCCGCCCGCGGCCTTGTCAGCCGTGGTGTCCTCCTCGTGTTCCCTGTTTTCTTGGGTCTCAGGGATCGCCTTACCGACGAGGTTCCGATTAGACTTAGTTCTTCCCATTTCAGTTAGCTGTGCTTGGTAACGACGAAGGATGCTAACTTGATTGTTCTAGCTCTCAATGAAAGCACCAAATGATAGAGTAATTATCTAGAGAGAACTGAGAGCTAGAGAGAGAAGTGCAATAAATACTTGCAATAAATGATTTGTAAACCCCCTACAACTATCCCCAAGAGGGATATTTATAGGGAAAATGTGAGCTTGGCTCCCAAGTCTTAGGCTTGGGAGGCCCATTTACAATGGGGCCACTACTGGGCTGAGTACAAAGTATGTAGAAATAGCTAAGTATGAAATCTTGTTCTCTGAGCTCTCCGTGGCCGATGAGAGTCTGGCCGACGGAGGCATGGCCGATGGAGACCCGGTCGACGGGAACACCCGATTCTCCTGGCTTCTAGATCATATTCTGAGTTGGTGTCTTTCTGGCCGATGGAGGTCATCTGGCCGACAGAGGTCCTACTAGGTGAAAGCTGTGACTCTTATTCTCCTAAGTATGTGGGTCCTGGGGCCTGGACCCATATACTCCATCATATATATATATATGATGTTCTGCCGTTGACCCTCAGCTCCTAGGGAAGAGATCAAATAAAAAGAGGTTCTCCCGTGCAAAGTGCAAACAATTGCACTTTTTCAGCACCGCGTTGCACTTTTGCGTGTTTCTGTTGCACTTTTCGTGATGGTAAAAAACTTCGTTTTAATTACGAAATTGCCACCGCGTTTTTGATCAGATTTAGTTCAGTTTTGGCTTATTTTGAGCCATTAGATCTCGAAATGAACGCACGAGATTAATTCTCACTTTGCATGGGAAGACCTCTTTATATTTGAACCCTCCCCTATATATATATATATATATATATATATATAAGACACTAAAACTCAAATCACAGAACCATAATCTACCGATTCAAAATCACAGAACACCTTTAGAGGGATAATTATAGTAGCTGTTATACATATATTAGCAACGGATCACTTCCTTTTTTCTTTTGTGGTTCGTTTGAAACTAGGTGTTCCGTTTGAAACAATTTAGATGTCTATTCACATGTTCCATGAGCAATGATGTTTAGAATGGGAGTTATTAACTTAAAAAACAAGACGAACCTGCGTGTATTTTCCTTTGACGCTTCGCTGTGAGAAAGATGAGAGCCAGCGAGAAAGATGAGAGTCAGCAGCGAGAAAGAGAAGGGGCGCAGGGTATGGGAGGAATATTACAATGGAAACGGTTCGGCCAATACGTAAACGCTAGGTTTATTGACGTTTTCTATTTTGACTGTTCGGGACAAAAGGCCAAATTTAAAAGCTACTTTACCAAACACACATATTGGCTGATTGATCTAGTGAAAAGACTAATATTGGTCAAATCAGCCAAAAATGACTGATAGGCCATTAATCAAACACCCCCTTGTGCTAGACCATGCTCTATGCCATATAAGTTGCAACACATGTTTTCTTTTCTGCATTGGAGAAGTAAGTGTATTTAACAAGTGCATTTACTGAGATGAAATCACAATTCACCTCAACATTAGAGATGCCCTGAAACACATAAACATAATCCATATCACTCATCCTGGGTTGGAATAGTATCATTGTGACATTTATATTACAATATCAGTGTTATTGTACATTATTACATCGAAGAGCAACATAATTTACTGCTTTATTGAAATCAAATAACAATACAATTATAAAATGTGTTTAGATGTCAACACATCATTTGCAATGGAACCAAAAACACTCTTTTTTGACTTCAAAATATGATAGAATAAAGCAAAATGACTCACTATATTAGGGGTTTTACCTAAATATTACTAAAATAAAGGCAAATTCCAAAAATGTGACCACATTGATATTAGGACAAAAATGTGACTAAGAAGGTCATATTTATGTCATTGCCAGATTTTAATGTAATTGTCCAATTTTAATGTCACTACCGCCGCCGCCCGTGTCACTGTAGCCGCCGCCCGTGTCACTGTAGCCATCGCCCGTGTCACTATAGCCACTGTCCGTGTCACTGTAGCCATCGCCGCCGTTGGCTGCCGCCGCAAGCCACAATGACACTGCCACCGACACCGCCCAGTTACCGCCGCCACACCGCTTCATCCATCCCCTGGCGACCACCAGCCCCACGGCCTTGCGTGCACCATCCCCACTGCCCCTCCCTGCTGCAGTTACAACCACAAATCTGGCCGCCCACCACCAGTGACCCAACGTACCCAAATCGCCACCGACCGACCACCAACCACCACTGACCAACCCCGACCAGCCCCTCCCCACTGTAGCCCCCGGACCAATACCTTCTCCAGCCCTCTCCCTTAAATCCATATAGGAAATTGATAAAATTGGCATCACCCTAACCCCATGCCCTATAGCAACCGCCATCCTGCTCAAGTTGGAAACTGCGAGTAACTTAATCGCTGTGAAAAGAGGGTCCATATCTGGATAGACGACGAAGACTTTGGAGCTTCAAATCTCTTTATCTCCAATCAAGAATTAGAGAGGAGCGAGTTAGCTTAGTAGAAGAAATTGGAAGATGAAGAGTTACAGGCAACGTCGGAACTCGTGTCTTCATCATCTTCACGAGAGCCTAGGCAACGTCTTTGGAGTCCTGCGGTCGCCGCCGTCGAAGTCTGACCGCCATGTGGCAGCGCGGAAAGAAGGTGGTGGTGCGGTGTGGTGCGTGATGCGGCAGTGTGGTGAAGATGCAGACGGAAGAAGAGGCGAGAACCGTGAGATGTAGATGGAGGTGAGACGCCCAGGAGAAGGAAGAGTTCCAGACTTTTTTTTAAAAAATTAAATCATATATTTGGAAAAGTAAAAAAAGGTCATATTTTGGTCATTCAAAAGCCCAACGGTTATATCCATGTCATTCTTTCACTATATTATATGCGCTTCTTTGTTGTGAAACATGAGTCACTACTTGCAAATTTTGACGCGTTTTTACCCATGAAACATCCAAGATTAGTCTGTCTAGTCTCTCTGTGCTTAGTACAAGGGTAAGGTTGAATACATCCGATCCCCTTACCCCATTGTAGGTGGGAGTCTTTGCGCCATTGAGATAATGATGATGATGTTGAATGTCAACATGATTGTTTGGTGCTTTCTAGTCTAGTTTATAAGTTAGATGAGATTGGACGTGTTTGGAATTTAGCGTTTGGTGGATTATGTTAGCAATTGTTAATAGAAGATTCATTTAATGAGTTTGATTAGCAGAACAATTTGGCGGATTGCAAAAAGGTGTTTGATTATGTAGCGGTTTGACAATAACATTTAGTAAGAAATACAGAATAACATATTTCAAAATGATGACTTAAAACGCTACTATTATCTATTATAGGTCTGGGATCAGTTCGGTTCTTGTTAAAATCGATTGAACCGTATTAAAAATTATAGGCGCTAAATTCGGTTAAGTTCTAGTTTAAAATGTAGTTGTTAAATTTGGTTCGATTCTAGTTAAATTCGATTCGGTTCTTACATTTGTTCGGTTCCTAATAAAAAATTATTATCCTCCTAAAATGAACACATTTTACCTTCAGTTACATAAAAAAATCAAATTTTAAATGATGAAGTTATGACCATTACATTATACATACATGATATTCCAATTTTCAAATATCACAAAAATATCCAAGTGCAAACATTAAGTTTAAACATAACAACATAAAAGTTTAAAATAAGCATCAATTATCAATAAAAAACGTTTAATAACCTCAAGGTACACATCCAATAGTAGGTAGTTCAACCCACAAA
The DNA here is from genome assembly GCA_945859875.1 of Cuscuta europaea. Lineage (NCBI taxonomy): Eukaryota > Viridiplantae > Streptophyta > Magnoliopsida > Solanales > Convolvulaceae > Cuscuta > Cuscuta europaea. Next base: position 8,341,752 of record CAMAPE010000051.1, read on the forward strand.
ATAATATTCTTCTACTAGTAATGCATCATCATAAGTAAAAAGTACATAGTAAATAACTGATCAGTAATATTTGTAATTTACTATGAACAAGTAACAACATAATCAGCGGAATATTATTTCCTTATTGTGAACTCAAACAACAAATACAATCACAAACAAATACTACGTAATAAATAACAAAAATCGACTAAATTAGTAAAATAACAACTACTTGAATTGGCGTGGTCCACAATATCTAAGGTATATTATGCAGGAAAAATATTCTTGGTAAGAATTTTCTGCCAGGAGGGCTGGAACGTCGTCTGACCACCTTCATTTGAGGTGATTCCAGGTAGAAATTTTTGATCATATTTTGTGAGCATGTTCTACATGAAGTGTAGATTTCATCCACCAAATTTCAGCTTAAAATGCAACTGGGAAGTGAGTTGAATAAAATATTGAAAAACATTGTGTTTTAATATTGTTTTTGATGTAGTATTTTTCAATACTTTATTTATTTAACTAACTTCCCGGTTGAATTTTAAGCTCAAATTTAGTGGACATAATCTATATTTCATTGAAAACAAGATCACAAAATTTTATCAAAAAAATCTACCTAGAAGCACCTCAAATTAAATGAAGATTACTCATGCAATGTAAAAGAAGTTCGGTTCCTGTCTAGGAACCGGAACCGAACTAGAACCGAACCGATCATATACTATAGGAACCGAACCGAAAAAAGATGAAGTCCAAAATTATAGGAACCGAACCGGAAAATTCAGTTCGGTTCGGATCGGTTTTCCCGGTTTTCCCAAAGTATATTAGGGCTTGTTTGGATGGAGTGTTTGGAAGTGATAGTAATGGAAGTGTTAGTGAATGTTAGTAAGGGCCCAAAAGAGAAGAGAAGTGTAAGCGTTAAACATAATTTTACCTTGTTTGGGAGACTCAAATGAATGAAATGTTAATAATGGAAGTGTTAATAATTTTAACTTGAGCCAGAAGAAACGAGTAAGGAGAAGAGATCAAAAAGGCAGACCATCAGACCCGCGTCAAAGAGATTCGAAGTGAGATGTCGAAGCATTTTATGTTTTTAGGGTAAATGAGAAGGGTAATAATTGTCCTAACACCTCAAAACACTCCAAATCGGGGTGTTAAAAAAGTGGACAATTGAGGTGTTGGGAAGATTATTATTAACACTTCCTAACCTTTACTAACACTTATTAACACTTCTTAATTGTTTTTCCCAAACAAGTGTTAGTATCAACACTTACTAACACTTTCATTACTAACACTCCCTAACACTCAATCCAAACAGACCACTAGAGTGAAACACAATATCAGTTACGATTAATAAATATATAAGCTTGAATTTATTATACTTTATACCTTAATAAAATGTTTTTAAAACGCACTTGAATAAATATTTACCAAACAATGTTTTAGAAACACACTATTTTTTGAATGAAACATCATTTTCCAAACATTTTGACATTTAAACAACTTAATTAATATGCTAATTTTGTTACAGTATTTCCGGAGGTGGTAAAATTTGATCAAGAGAGTTGAAGGACAGAATGATGGGGAGATTAATCACGGTGACTCAGTCAACAAAATGGCAATAGACCCAACTTTATTTCAATTTGTGTGACCTTCGCAGATTCTCACCTTTGTCCTTCCAAATCTCCCACCAAAGGGGTCTTTTTAGTTTCATTGGAGTAGTAAACTACCGCAGAACAACTTGAGTTGCTCTGAATGTCCTTGCCTTGTTCGTCTCTAGGCCAAAAGACTTCACTGTATGTTTCCTTATTCTTCAACGCACATTTATAAATAAACAGATTCAAATTCATCTATTGTGCACTTCTGCTAGATTGCCGCTACCATGTACTACCCTAATTACGATCCCAGATACTCTGATTCCGCCTCATACCGTCAACGCAGAAGGTACATCCCGTCAATGCCCTTTTATCACAGGCTGTTCATATTCTCATATCGGTATAAAAATATGTTTTTTGTGCTCGAAGAAGTACGGTATATTAGTAGAAGATCTGTTATATTATAATTTTATTTAATTAATACCCTGGCGCACTAAGTTCGGGACAAGGAGATGTCGCAATTTTCAAAGTAGGGCAGGAAGGGTAGGGATATCTTCAACCTGTATATACTTTAGAGTTTCTGATTAGGTATTTATGAATGTTGTGTGTTTCTTGATTTTAGTGATCTAGTGGGACCACCACATAGTAATGTTCCTCCTCATGTAGCCGGTGGAGCTGCATTGAGTTATGGCCGTGCTGCCCCAACTCCTTATGGAGGTCCTTTGGTGGTTCCAGCTCGTTCTGCAGCTGGTGGTAGGGTTGTGGGGGATGTAGCTGGATCTATACCTGCTGCTGGCGGTCATCCCTGGCACCCTTATTCCCATACTGGTATTAGCAGACCGGTCAGTGACGGGACCAGAGATGGAGAAGGTGCTGGTTTGGGATTTTCTCTGAATAGTAGAGGGGGTCGAGCTGGTGGGAGAGGTTTTGTTGGAGGACGTGGTGGGCACGGAGGTGGGAGATCTGGATATGTTGGAGGACGCAGTGGCGGTGGTGGGCGCGGAGGTGGGAGATCTGGATATGGTGGAGGACGCAGTGGTAGCGGTGGGATAGGAGGCAGGCATGGGCCACATGGCCGGCAGCGAGATGATTTGGATAAGCTTTCTCTCCCTAAACAAGATTTTAGAAACTTGGTGCCCTTTGAAAAGAACTTCTACAGAGAGAGCCCCTCGGTGATGGCAATGACTGAGCAGGAGGTTGCCATGTATCGGGCAAGGCTTGAGATTACCGTTCAAGGCCATGACATTCCAAGGCCGATTCGAATGTTCCATGAGGCAAACTTTCCTGGTAGTGAGATTGTTTTAACCGTGTCTAATTTTCAGTTTTAACTATTTTTGCATTCTTTGAAGTATCTTTCTAATTGATTAATTATGCTTTTGTAGCATATTGTCTTGAAGTTATTTCAAGATTGGGCTTTGTTGAGCCAACTCCCATACAATCACAAGGCTGGCCAATGGCCTTAAAGGGCAGAGATCTGATAGGAATTGCAGAAACAGGTTCTGGGAAAACCTTGGCATATTTACTGCCTGCTTTTGTTCACATTAGCGCACAGCCACAGTTGGGTCAGTACTCTTCTCATTCTCTGTTATTGTTTTTAAACCTAGCATTACCTTTGCGTGAGCAGCCGTTTATGTTATTTTCATAAAAATCTAGTGCAAGGTGATGGTCCCATTGTGCTAGTGTTAGCACCTACAAGAGAATTAGCTGTTCAAATTCAAGAAGAAGCTGTTAAATTTGGGTCACATGAAAATATAAGAAGCACATGTATTTATGGAGGGGCCCCAAAGGGACCCCAAGTACGTGATCTTAAAAGAGGTATTTACCTTTAAGTCATAATTCATAAATTTATTCATATTTACCCTCTATTCTAGAAATCATATGGCTTGAGACAGGTGAAAGTGTTTGAAAATTTTATTCTATGCCAGGAGTTGAAATTGTGATTGCCACTCCTGGTCGGCTGATAGATATGCTAGACGCTCGGCATACAAACTTGAAAAGGGTGACTTATCTTGTTTTGGATGAGGCTGATCGAATGTTGGATATGGGGTTTGAGCCTCAAATTAGGAAAATTGTTGACCAGGCATGGATAACGTATTATGATATTATCCTTTCAAATTCTCATCATTATAACTCTGCATGTTTTTCTTAAACTATTTATAGTAATTTATCATTTATGTGCTTATTCCTTTGTTCCCAAAGTAGCTCTTCTCACTTTTCTTTTCACCTCCGCAAAATTTTCTTTTTATTTTCTTTTAAGGAGGAATTGTGGGATCGATACTCCGTATATTTTATTTTATTTTAAAAGAATTCTTAATTTGTTTTCACTTGGGCTTGTTTCAGACCAAACACGAATTAAACAGATCAGATCAAACTTAGACAATAGTACAACAACATCCAAGCCTTAGTCCCAAAACTTAGACAATAGTAAAATACATATATACCGGACCTTCAACAAACAAAACCATACCCGACGTAAACATGCCAGATCAGACTTAGAGTTCAAGTGAAAACATTCTTAACAACACAATTTCATTTTTTTGACAAGTGTGGATGAAGCAAATAAGAAGGTAATTTGGAGAAGGAGTTCCCATTTTCAATTACTATACAATTTGAGTGGTTGCTGATAAGTAAACTAAAATCTATTAATATCATTGGGTATTGGTCAAAATGCTTATGTAGGTGGACTGCCTAATGGAGAAAATTCATTATGTTGACCACTTGACCTTGGGTTTAATTTTATCCCCAGAGATTTGTTGCCCAAACAAAAATAGCCCCAAGAAATTTCATTTGGTTCTCATTTACACCAAAATGCCAGGTGGCCTTCTCAATTTGATTTTAATATAATACCCTTGGTCTCACCATGTTCATGGAACATGTTTGCCCCGATGTTTATAGTATGTTATGTCCCCCACTCTCTGTATAAATGAAAGTTCCAGGGCTAAGAAAGCTTAATATACATTTATGAAATCATTTAATGTTCACCGATGCATGAAATCATTTATTCAAGAATTGGACTTTTAGTTACATTTAAGTCTGGAGTCTATGCGGCTTTTAATACACACACAATGATATATGTATGTGGGTGTGGATGTATATATCATAGATTATACGGAGTGTATAAGAAAAACTCTCATGCCAAACCGGCACTGTACAATGTTTAAAAAGCTGGCACTGTTGTGCTAAAAGTACATTGTACAATCTTTTAATGCTTGTTCGGCACCATGCGGACATGACCATTTGACATTAGAGCCATTCCTTATTTAAATATATATGCATACACATACATATGCATATACACACATTCATATTTGAAAAAGGCGCTCTTACCAAATCAGTATGGTGCTGAAACCTTTAATTGGTTGTACATTATGCTAAAAGCTTGAATGTTCAACTACGTAAAACTTGGTTAGCAGCGTGCCAATTTGGCATTGGAGCAAATCCCTACACAGTACGCACACCCACAGGCCACAGCTATGTTAATGTATTTTATGCACAATTTTTCTTAAATATATGGACTCTCCTGAAGTAGGGACTATTATCCAATAAATGCAGATTCGACCTGACAGACAAACATTGTATTGGAGTGCAACATGGCCAAAGGAGGTTGAACGTTTAGCAAAGCAGTTTCTACATAATCCATTAAAGGTTTGGCCCACTATTTTATGTTGCATATGTTCTTATTGGCAACTTTGACTTGGTTGATACTTGATATTAATCTTTCAGGTGGTCATTGGGTCCCCAGTTTTGAAAGCTAATCAATCTATAAGGCAAATTGTTGAAGTTGTTACAGATTTGGAGAAGTACAACAGGTATTACGTGAGAAAATCGAGTTTTACATTTATCTCTTAAAATGATGAGATCTGCTACATGACCCTTATTTTCTTTCTTTACTTATATTGCATTTCCTGTTGCACAATGTAGGTTGAGTGGACTTCTGAAAGAAGTAATGGATGGAAGCAGAATCTTGATATTTGTGGGGACAAAGAAAGGATGTGATCAGATCACAAGGCAACTAAGAATGGATGGATGGCCTGCTCTATCCATCCATGGTGATAAAAACCAGGATGAAAGGGACTGGGTTCTGGCCGAATTCAAAAGTGGCAGAAGTCCTATTATGATTGCCACTGATGTTGCTGCGCGTGGTCTTGGTAGGATTGTGAATGCTTAAAATTAGGAAGATATATAATATACATAGTGTTTGATCTTAGGTCTTTCATCCGATACGTAGAGGAGTCCCCGGCTGTTGTCCGCTTTCCTAAGGATATAATCTGTGGGTTTGGTAGAAATAGTTTGGACTGTGCCTCATTCGTGGTAACTGGTAAGTGGTAACCACTAATAATTTGTTTCATGAGTAGATTCTAGAGAATGCTGGCATGACCGAATCTCTCTTGGTAGGAGCAAGTGCTTAGAGAATTGCTTCCACTGTCCCAATATTCAAGTTCACTTTCCTTTAATGTTTTTGGGCAAATATGTCCACTCTCCTTTTTAAGAAGCAAACATGGGACTGAGGGAGTACTAAGGACAGAGTTGAAACGTGGAAATAGTGATAGTCTTTCTCTGATATCAACGTGAAGATGGAAGAACATTAAGTCAATAAATCATTGATATAGTATGTGCACATGCTGGGTGCAACTGGGGTCACAAGAGTCATGGACACCTAAGCTTCTTGCAACTTGAAAATATCTTTTTTGCAAAAACCTAATAGTTCTTCACTTCATCTTAATCTATATTATGCAAGTACCTCAACTAGACCTGTCCGCAGTTCCAAATGAAATCATAACCAAACCAGCGATTCCGGTTCTGGTTTAACCACAAAGTTCAAACAGGTCTACCTCAAAGTCCTTGAGGTTGACCGATTTTCTTAAGAGTAGGTACATGTTTGATGCTAGATGTTACAAAGTTCATTTGGAATCACATTTCATTAAATGAAAAAAGCATTGGCTACATGTGCACACATCATTAATGCATTAGTCCATAGTAGTTAGTTGCATATAGTTGTAGATTGTATTAAATTTCATAGCTCCTGGGAATAATTTAAAGGCTTGGGAAATATAGGCATGGCAATGCATTAGTCCAATACTCACCTGCTTTTTATTGTATTCTCCTTCTGAAGCTGTTTTATGTTATGCAATTGCTTGTCTTTATTTCCCAAATAGTTTTTTCATTACCCTGTACATATGACTTTTCAACTTTTGATTTCTTTTTGCCTTGTATTCATAAGAAATGTTTAAAAAGTTTCTGTATTTTCATTTTTTCCTCCAGAGTTTCCGAATTTCTAACATCTTCCACAACTTTCCAATGTTTCCCTCACAAGTCTTCATAGAAACATCTTTACTCCTAGCAGTAGAGGTAAGACTAGCGACACCACACCCTTGTCAGATACTATTTCCTGTGGAGGAAATAATGACATGTAGGTATAAAATTGACCCAGTTCGTCTCACTTGGATGCAGAGTCCACAGATGGTAAGAAGTACCTTACTCATGATACATGACTCCTTTATATAAAATGGAGCAGATACAATTATTCAATACTAGTTATTAGTTATATTCTGAAAGAGAATTAGGGAGCCGGGATCTGCTGGAAAGCCTACAAAAATTTGTCTGTCCTCTTTTCCTCCCCCTAAACTTTTGACGTATAATAAGAACACCAGCTGATTCCGCTGCATTCATCATGGGTGAAGAACTTACAAAAACTAGTATCACGGAAACTGCTCATACTGTGTCAGATATGAGGAATTTGCTTATACTAGGACCACGTAGTCATCTTCCAAAAATAGGACCATGTGTTTTATTTTCCTTAAATAGGACAAAACATTACATTTCCACCCCTAATATAATTAATTGCTCTCCTAGTTCCCTATCATAACCAGGTCAGTCTGTTCATGGCGGCACCTCTCCGGCGTCTGAGGAACTCCGGCTGCGACGACATTCTGGCAGCAGAAAAATCTCTGGCGACCGGCGGCGGCGGTCCGGCGTTGTGGCTGAAGCACTGCTCCAAACCCTATAGGGGTATTTTTGTCAACAACATCCAACCCTATAAGGGTATTTTTGTCCAATTTGTGGAAATCTCCTCTCTGCCTGTTTGTCACAGAAACATTGCTGCAATAGCCCAAACATCTATAAGTCTATAATCCAAGCTGCTGCTAACATCATCCCCAATAAACAGCCATTCCATAAGTTGGATTTTCCATCCTTAGACACTACATAGAGGGGCCCTAGATTATTTTAACGAAGTCTGCACTCCACACAATCTCACAGGTGAAGCCCAGTTGTGGTCCTGTTCACATATCTGCAATTCCAGCATTCTTGCATCCTTTGAGCGTTGAAATAATTCTTTTGGTATGTTGGCCAACCTCAATGACTATATTTCAAACTTCAAGCACTCATAGGCTCACACAATCTCTTCACCGCAGTACTTGCGTGATCCTTCACCTCGATGTGGAATGTGCCATAAATTGTGACTAGGATTTCCATCACCGTCTTACTGTAGCAGGCATCTCCATCCATGCTCATCGTGGGAGTAAACACCTATGGTGCACATCAGAGTCACAACTCACAAGTGTGGGAAACCACTGTTGGCACTTGCGGATTGTGGCAGCTCAGATAATTTCAACCGCACAGATGTTCCATGTCTTACTGCTACCAACCTGTCATCAACCAGTTATGACGGTTGCAGTGGACAAAAAGAACAAACTGGCAAGTGCGGGTCTTGTAATAATATTACCGTTTTGCCATGGCTGCAATTATTTTATATCCAACCTCTATACAATCCCTCTGTTTGGGCTTGCCATCACTGTTTTCCATACTGCTGTTCTACTACCCCTTTCCGGTCAGTGTCTTGACACCCTTATCCCCATCCACCATCGCACGAACCCAACCTTCTTGCTCTGGATGCATTGGATGAAAAGTTGAAGACTCGGGATGAGACCCTCAGGAATGCATGCTGCTACCTACTCCAATTAGCTCAATCACACATTGATAAGCTGTACAACTGCATCCACCGCGACTTGAGCTACGACATTGGTTAATTGATTGGGTTCAATTGATACTGCATGACCAGCATTTGGTCATTTTCCGCCAGTTTCGTAGACTCTCCCCTTGTTTTTCTCGCCATTCTAGACTTGGAGTGCATTGGCAGGGTTGCCTACAGAGTACACCTTCTCGCCATTCCGACAGCTTCAAAATTTATGCTATTTTCCATATTTCCAAGCTCAAAATGTAGAAAGTGGTTATCCCGCCTGCTGCTGGTCCATTCCTACTGAAGTTTTAATTGTTTGTGGTGGTCTTCTGGCCGGAGATTCCTGATGACCTCCGCATGTGGTTTCCCACCTTCAAGATGAGGACAAGCTTGTTGCCTGGGTGGTGCCAAAATCTGGGGCACAACCGCACAAGGCATTCATGCCAAGGGAATGTGGGCCACTTCCATGATTTAAAGATTTTTCCTATCTCTGATTATTAGCTAAATTCCTATTTTTAGTTGTGTCCTATTTTCTCAGTACTTTCTATAATACAATTTACAATTGGTATTAGTAGCTTACATAACCAGGATTTAAGTATCACCTCTATATAACATGGAGCAATTACGACTATCCAGCGGAAGTTATTATATATATATATATATATATATATATATATATATATATATATTCCGGAAGGCAATTTGGGAGTTAAGATCTTCAGAAAATCCATGAATTATCCCTCAAATACCCCCCTGTTTTTTCCTCTTCCACTCAATTCTGTTCTTCCCCAAGCCTGTGACGTATAATAAAAACATATCAATCTTAATTTTTGCGATGGAAGATTTCAATCCATACGAGGGATTATCAAAAGATGAGTGTAGTAAATATAAAAGAAAATTAGGGTAAATTGTGTACTTGAATTTGTGTGACGTTTTGGTGAAATTTCATAGCTCATGAGGAGATGCACATCATGGACATATAAGGTGTAATGGGTTATGTAACTGTCCTTTGTTGAACCAAGAGGTTTGTTGGTGGAATACATATATGCAAAGTGGTTTCTTTGTCTTAATTCCATTGCCTTTTTGTATTAAGATTCTAAAGAACATGCTTGCGGGTAATGCTGCCAATCCACAGTTTACAAGCTCATTGTCATGACAGCCGGTTGACTCACAACATTATTTAGGGATTCATTATTTCATTTTCAGAGTTGTGATGGTGGAGCTGCTCCTTATCCCTGCAAGGTTAAGGTGGGCACAATGTAGATGAGGATGTGTTATCGTACACCTAATCACTTAGATCTTATTAGTGCAGGGATAAGGGTAGGGAGTCTCGTTTTTGTCAATGTCTTGACTGACTTTATTGTTTTCATTTTTTAGACGTGAAGGACATAAAATTTGTTATCAATTACGATTTCCCTACAAGCCTTGAGGATTATGTTCATAGGATAGGAAGAACTGGTCGTGCTGGTGCCAAAGGAACTGCATTTACATTTTTTACCCATGGGAATGCAAAGTTCACCAAAGAGCTTGTTAACATTCTTCAACAAGCAGAGCAAATTGTTCCTCCTCAGTTAGCTGCATTGGCACATTCAGGTGGTCACAGCTTTGGAGGTATGCATGCATTGTTGATTTACTTCCTAGAGGTTATGTAGTCTAATATATTAATACTGATGAGAAATGGAGGCACGGGGCTGACTGGTTCATCTTTATTTGTCAGCATCAGGAAGAGGGCGAGGTGGCTTTGGAAACCGATCAGGATCTAATACGATTCCACTTGGTGCAAAAAAGCGTTGGTAGTTTTATACTGGGCCAGGTAGGCCCTAGACATGTTATGTTCAATTTAGGGATAATTTGTGTACTATAGACTATAGTTAGTGGGTTACCTTTTCTTGATGGGTTACCTGACATTAATTAACGTACTCAAAGCTGTATTATGTATTTTACTATTCTTTCAAGTTTATCTACAATTACAATTTTTAGTCTTTCGAAAGCATTCAGATTCCTCGTCTTGGTATGAACCATGAACAGCCTTTTTGTTCATGTTTTATACTAGTATTTTAAAAGACCAATCCTCATTATTGTTTGCTGTTATAGGAAAGAGTTCCAATGCTCAAGCATTTAAAGTTGTGTATTCTATTTTTTAGCACAGTACATCTTTCAAAGCTTTCCTAGTTTCATCTATTTGTTTAAGAAAAGTCTACTTCACCCTCTAATCTCAATACTTAATTGAGCCCCCATATGATAACTCCATTCTTCTATAGTTCTATGTACTAAACCCATCATACCACCCCATATAATTTTGGGAAAAGGGGCAAATAAGTTCACGTAGGGATGGACTCGGTTCGGGCCGGGCCCGGTTCAGGCCTTGAACCGGCCGGGCCTCGGTTCAAGGTATGGGAGGCCCGGAACCGGCCCGGGTAACCCCCGGGTCCGGGCCGGGCTTCGGTTGTATTTTTTTTTTGGGCTTTTCCTAGTTAACCCCCAACCCTCCCCCTCACCCCCAAACCAACCCTAACCACCTCAAATGGCCCAAAATACCCAACCCAACCCAAAAACTTAAAAAAAATTCAAAAAAAAAAATAAAATAAATAAATAAAATTTGGCCCGGCCCGGGCCCGAACCGGACGGGTCTGTTCACCTTTTGAAGGGCCTGAGCCCGAACCGAGATCCCACCGGGCCGGGTGACTCGAACCGGCCAACCAACCGGTTCACCGGGAAGTTTTAGTTGAAATTTGCTATGAGTAAACTACATGTCTACATTTAATGAGTAATATGCTCAAAAATTGCATCAAAAATTTCCAGCGGGAACCGCACCAAATGGCGACGGCAGGACAAAGCCTTCTATATAAAAGTTTATTTGATATTTTTTGGTTAGTACGTGGGCTTATTTGCCCATTTTCCCTATAATTTTAGATCAAATTGTCTTCTTCGTTCTTCTGTGCTTCAAAATCCAGGAGCATCTGGATTGGCATTGTTTATATGCATGCCTATGTGAAAAGAAAATGAAACAACTCACATGCTACACGGTTTGATTAATATTTTTAATAAGGTCTATAAATAATTTATAACACTAAGCAAGGTATAAAACAACTCTATGATAAATTATAGACAAAACAGTAGCTTGGATAATTTATAGATAAAACATTCTTCAGGAAAAAAAACAGAACATTCTTCAGGTGAGCTTTTTCTAACGGCAGCTGTCGGCAATTGTTGACGCATGTGGCAGAGAGGATTTAAATTACATAAACTAGGTTGGTCACATTTTTGGATAAACTAAGACTAATCAAATTTATATTTTCAAAAGTGTAGAGTTGTGATTTATGCAAATTTTCAAAAAAACTTTGTTATTATCTTCAAAGAAACTTATTATGTACTCCCTCCATCCCGGAATCATCTACGTACTTTCTTTTCGGTTTGTTCCAAATTTATCTCCTCTTTCTCTTTTTAGCAAAGAATTTGTGGCTCACAACCATTCTTACACATTCTTACACATTTCTCTTTCCTTTGCACAACTCTCCACCACACATTTCCCACTTAGGGGTGGACTCGGGCCGGGCCAACCGGCCCGGAACCAGACCGGCCCGCCACTGTGCGGGCCCGGACCGGCCCGGGAACCGGTTCGTTGGGCGGTTCGGGCCACCCGGCCCGGTGGATTCTCGGTTCGGGCTCGGGCCCTTCAAAAGGTGAACCGGCCCGGCCGGTTCGGGCCCGGGCCGGGCCAATTTTAATTTTTTTTTTTGAATTTTTTTTGAGTTTTTGGGTTGGGCTGGTTATTTTGGGCCATTTGAGGTGGTTAGGGTTGGTTTGGGGGTGAGGGGGAGGGGTGGGGGTTAACTAGGAAAAGCCCAAAAAAAAAAAATATACCCGAGGCCCGGCCCGGACCCGGGGGTTACCCGGGCCGGTTCCGGGCCTCCCCTTCTTGAACCGAGGCCCGGCCGGGCCCGAACCGGCCCGTGTCCACTCCTATTCCCACTATCTTAATCCGTGTGACATTTGTACTTTAGGAGATAAATATAGGACGAAGGGAGTACTACATAATTCATATGAATTGTTTTATCTTTAAATCAATAAGTAAACTAACACGCAATTTCATCGAATAAAAATAGTGTAAAAGGCAAATAAGAAACATTGTGAAATTAACATGTATGTTTAGAACTTAGAAGTTGATAATGGTAAAAATGATGAGATGATGAATATACAAGACTGTGAAGGTGAGAGGGGAGGTAGATGAAAGTGGAAGATGAGGATGAAGTGATGAAGATTAACGATAATGAATACGGTGAAGGTGAAAGATGATGAAGTGGTTACAGACTATTAAGGTGATGAAAACGGAAGGAAAAAAGAAAGAAGAAGAGGGTGGGGGAGGAGAGAAGACTCTATAGATGGAAAGAGAGAAGAGGAGGAAACGGTGAAGAGGGATTGATGTATAATGTAAAATTAAAAGGATAAAAATGAAGAGTATTTATTATATACTTCCACTGTCCCTAAAAGGATTGTCAAGTTTGACCGGCACGTAGAATAATAAATTAAAAATTGTGTCGTAGAGATTTGTGCAGAGGAGATCGAAATAACAGAAGTCACAAATTGATTAATTAAAAGGGAAAGTGGCAAAGTTTTTTGGACAAAAAAAAGGAATGTTGTCAAAGTTATAAGGGACGTGGGGAGTATAATGTATGTCAAGTGTGTACGAAAAGTATACAAATAACATATTTCGAGTTTTTGCCACTTTTAGTCCCTCGACTATTGTGTCAGTGACACTTTTGGTACTCGACTTTTAATTTTTCCACTTTTAATCCTCGACTATTGTGTGAGAGACACTTTTGATATCCGTCTTTGAAAATTTCCGTATTTAGTCCTTCGACTTTTGTAAAAGTGACACTTTTGGTCCTTGAACTATTGCTGTAGAAACATTTTTAGTCCTCCACTTATTGTGTCAAATTCATAGTAGAAGGACTAAAAGTGTCAATTTGATAATACTCAAAGGACTAAATGTGAGAAATTTGAAAGTAGAGGACTAAAAGTGTCTCACGAACAATAGTCGAGGACTAAAAATGGAAAAATTAAAAGTCGTGTACCAAAAGTGTCACTGACACAATACTTGGGGGACCAAAAGTGGCAAAAACTCAACATTTTTCTTACTTGAATACTTTGTCGAGAGGGGTATACAAACATCAAATTGTCTGAATTGACACATTGTTAAAATAATTAAATTTTAACAATGTAGATTTATTTCTTTGAATATGTTTGACATTTTTTAGAAAAAACGGACAAGAATAATCCAATTATAAGTGATCTGGTTGAAAAGATTTTAAAATACTCTTATGACTTATAATAACCCTTAAAAGCCTTATACTCCCTCTGTATCTATTTAGATGACCCGTTAGGCTTTTTACTAGTTTAAGAAGTAATATAAGTGTACTGTAAATAAAGTAAAAAACACTGTAGTTGATTTAAAAGGTCACTGTAGCATAAACAAAAATCCATTACAATGACCACTGTATCAAAAACGAAAAACCATTACAATGAGCATTGTAGCTATTACGCATAAGAAGAAAAACGTGAAGCACTGTAGCTATTGGCAAAAGATATTACCACCCAGCAAAGTGGCACCAACATTTCACTTTTGGAGCCACAATAATTCCAAAATTTCACACTTCTATAAATACAATGCCTTGACCAATCACTTTGGTCCCAAAAAAAATGGTGGATTCGTAGAAGAAGGGACACAGTACACACCTCTCAGACTAAGGGAAGACCTCTAAGACTTGTTGTCATCATCGAGGGGACCATTTGAGGGCCATAAAACAGGTAAATTTTGTCATCATTGAGGGTGATTTGGTCTGGTTGCTCTATGACAACCTTCCAACAGCTAAGGGTGTTGCTATGGTTGTTATCCTTGATCTGGGCCTATTCCGGGCTATTCACTTTTTAAAGGATAAATGGTCAACAATAAATTTTTCTGAACTTGTCCAGAACTGCAAGGATTCATTCATTACATACAACCCACATTCCTTGAATCATGTTTTCATAAGCTTACAGTTATGCATGATTGAAGTAATGAAGGTTAAGGGGGGGCAATGCATATGAACAAGTTTACATAGGCAAGAAGTCATTACAGAGGCTTAACATGATGCCAGTTTTAGTCGCCCTTCCCCCACTACTAGTGTGGGAATGTATGAACTACATGCAACAAGAACCAATAGAGCAACAGGCAGTGGATGAAGGAGCAATGGTTGAAGCATAAATAAAGGGACCAAGTTACAAAAGGGGCACACACACGGGCATTTTTGGATTTTGTTGTGCAAATTTGATTTAAAACAATTTTTTTGCAAGACCATGTATAAATACTCCGTATTTTTGCATAGAGGAGTAGGACTTTATTTTTTGATGTAACAGTGAATTTGCCCCCATTTTGCTAACAAAGATTTCAGTATTTTCAAAATCATAGACTCAATAACAATGCACAAATAAAGAGTATAAATTGAATCATCCCTTAAGGAATATGCCCACGGAATAATGCACAAATAAAGAGTAGAGATTAGGAATCACCCCTTACGGAATATGCCCACAGAATTCATCCCATGGACCAGCCCTTTCCTTTGAGTTGACCTCCTCCTCGTCGGAGTTTGTGTCGCCAAACCCGAAAGAGCTTTCCTCCACCAAATCAGACCCAAACAATCTCCGGAGAGGCCAGCCTGGGTCAGTTTCTGTCGATGTCGTCCAACCTGGACAATCGGTGCTCTGGGACTCCAAATTTATGTCCGCCGTCGGATTCGCTAGGTGAATGGCAACATTCCTCAAAACAGGATCATCCTTCGATTTCTCTGAAAGAGGTGAGGGACATCATTCGTTAAGCCCTTGTTCAAGCAGTATCATCTCGGAATCGGAGTCATACGAATCCATGCAAAGGAACGATGGATTCGTAGGTCGGAGATGGGAAACAATGGTGGGATAAGGTGGTAGACAACGGAACCAAAACGAAGAGGAGGGCTATGAGGAGAGGCTGGTTTGAGAGAAAAAAACCAGAGAGATGGACAGACGGAGAGATCGTCTGAGATAAAAACCAGAGAGACAGAGAGATGAAGATATAGATAAACCAGAGAGACAAGTTGATAGAGATAGGGTGCTTAAAGATAAGTATGGTGATAATGAGGGAATTAATGGGGACGGGTGGAACGGATATGAAATGGTTGGGTGGGATGAGGATTAATAATGGGGAGAAATAAGAGAGTAGGTGGCAAAAATAAAACGGAAAATGTAAATATTTAGGATGTTTTTACTTGGATTGTAATTTGCTGGTCTGGTCAGTTTAAGTCTGGTCTAGTCAGGTTTGATCTGGTCTGAACTGGTCTGGTAAACGTCTTGTCTCTGTGTATTTTATAACCACGAAAGTTAAGTCAGGTATGGTCTGTTTAAATATGGTCTAGTCTGGTCTGTTTAAGTCTGGTCTGTTTAAGTCTGATCTAGTCTGAGACTGAAAACAGTTCAAATAAAAACATCCTTAATGATGAGAGGTTAAAAGGTGGTGGGATCCGTGTCTAAAAATAGAAACGAGTCATTTTTTATACGTCACGAAAAGGAAAGTGAGACAAGTAATAAGATACGGAAGGAGCAATATTTATGAGGCAATAGAACATTTTGACATTTTTTTAATAGTTGAAATTTTGTGATAATTGATAATTTGAATTATTTTAAATAAATCCTTAATAGTTGAAATTGTTGTTGTCCATATTTCTTTTCTTTTTTTATTGGCAAAGGTTTGACATATACAAAGTGTTTACCAAACATTTTTAACGAAATAAGCAAACGCTGCAAACCCAACTCGCGAATCGCTGAAAGTCTGGAACATAGCTGCCTGCCTGGTGCCTCGGTTATGTAAAATCTCGTTTTTTTCCGGAGCTATCATCAGTATTCAGCAGTTAGATAGCATCCATTTTTTTTTTGCCTGTGATCAAGAATCAATACTTGAAAGCAGATTAGAAAGCGCTGAGCTAAGCAAAAATGGCGATGAGAGACCTGGTAACCGGTGGCGCTGCCTGTGCCGTGCCCGGCTCCTCATCTTCGTCCAATCCCCTCGGAGCTCTTGCCAACGCTCTCATCGGCTCTTCATCCAAGACTCAGGTCTTCTTCCTCTCTCGTTATATCTGACCTTAACAGGCTAACAGGTTATCTAGGTATTGGCCTAAATTCAATCAAGTCAATCGTTTTTGGGCCCAATTTAGTGACAGTCTGCTCCAACTCTAACCTTCCACGAGTTGTGATGAGCTCCTTGTGTGTTGTAAATTGCATCCGACTGGATATTTTATATTCAAAACACATTGTGTTCATTCTAAGCAAGTAGATATGCACCTTCACTCGTCCAAGTTTTTTATATTTATAGCTCTTCATAAATCTTTACTGGCATTAGCGTTCATAGTTAATGTGTTCACCACATATAACAAAATCCAAATTGCTTTCTACGTCAATATGCTGCATTTGAAGTGTATTTATAAGGTACTTTAAGTTGTCAAGTGAATTTCTTATATGTGAATTAAAATAAATTGATTATCTGAGCAGGAAAGATTGAAGGAGATCCCTACATCAGTGACTACATCATCTGATGGCAACTTTGTTGTGGGTGCGCCGGAGCCATTGGCAACTATTCCCGGACTAGAGTTTGATGGTCCATTGCAACCTAATCTTCAGGTTAATATATTCTAAAGGAAATTTTATAGATTTTCATAGTTAGGGCGCCTTTTTCATTGGAATGTGATCCATTAATGCTCATTCAACTCTCAGGGTTCAGAATTCCTTCAAGGCTTTCATGCTGCCGATCAGAATCACTTTGCAGATGTATGGGATGGGATACAAAGGCATCAACTTAGGCACCCTAATGTTCATTTGGATAACTCTCAGCTACAACCACAGTTGAATGGTAACACTTCAATATCTCTGGCAACTGTTTTTAGTATGGATGGGCTCCGTAAGTTAATGAATAATTTCTTTGGGAGCGAATAAACTACTCCTTCTGGACTCTTTGTCTTAAAGTTGGTCTAGTTTATTTCCCAAAATTCATTCTGTATCTGAGTTCACCTTTTTGTTGAACATTTTGAGGGCCTTCGATTTTAAAGTGCATGTTTACAATTTCCCTGTGAACCTACTGGAATTTCTAATTAAACTTCGGTGTACTTTTCAAGATAGTTGGGGAAAATGGGAAATGCCTTTGACCTTCCATAGCACCCATCTTGCACATATTTCCTTACTGTACAGCTTTGTGCATTCTCTTGCTGGCTTAATATGTTTTTATAATTTTATTTTAAGTTCACTCATGGCTTAAGCAGTAATCTGTGTACCTTTCTAGGACTAGCCAGGTTAGCCAGTAAGGCTGTAAGTTGCGCTGTTGATCATGCAGGTCCACCTCAAAGAGTATTGTCAAACTTTTTGCACTCTTTCGTTAATAGCAGCCACGGTGGAATCCCTTTCCATCCTGCTTCACTTCCTGTATTAGGATTGTCCGAGGGTGAAAAGCATTGCATAAGGGACCGTAGCACTATAATGGCTCGACATTTTTTTGCTGATAAAAATGAAGACTTCATAAATGCACAGGTTTTGTTTTTATCCCTGTGTCTGTTCATGAACCACATAATATGCTTCTAACTGAGGTCGTTTCATATTTTAAATTATGTGTGAAATCTTCTCTTATTGGGCAAATACAAAGATGAAAACTCATAAAGAAAGCTCTTGGCTACTCCCCTTAAAAGGTTGACTTCTTAGGATTGAACCCCAATATTAATATGGTAGCAGAGCCTAGAATCTAATGAGTTATATGATCATGGTAAGAATAGTTTGGACTTTGGACCAGGCTTTGATATCATATGAAATTGGGTTTAACTCACCCCAAAAGGATCCTTCAGAAGTGAGGTGTACCTCATACCTATATGTTGAATGTACATCTCATAAACATCCGATGTGTGACATTTAGCAACTTGTATAAGACTAATTTAAAAAATTTGGGAATATGAGAAGTGCAGAGATTGCAGAATAATAAAAGAGTTACTCGTGTTGTGCTTTGAAATCCTTCCGAGATGACATATTCTATGTCAAAGTATAAATATAACCTTTTACTTATGCTTCTATACCATTGAAGTTGCACTATCTCTAACTTTACTAACAAGCTGTTGACATTTCATTATTGTCAGGTTAATGCACTTTTAAGCTCTTTGGATATTGATACTAATATTAGGACAAGGGGCCCTATGCCTGGACAGTTGCCAGAGTTGGAGGATTATTGGAATGAGTCGCAGGGTGCGAAACCAATGCATCAAGTTGCAGATGGATGGGTAACAGAGTTTGGGCAACATAGAATGGAAGCAGATCCGAGTTCTTGGGTTCATTCATTTCAACAACAACATGGTGTAAATGGGTGGGCATCTGAGTTTGAGCATGTAAGGAAGTATTATTAATTGTCACATGCCTTCAATCACTACCGTGTGTTCAGGTTGAATTATGATATACCATGTCTGTTTAGAATATTAAAACCTGACAGTGTTAATTATTGCTAATCAAAACACACAAATGAATGGTATATTGGTATTACAAACTAGCATTAGTTTGAGGCACAGGCATATCCTGAATGTTACTTTTTAGATTAAACAGTTGACATACTGAAGTAGCTGCTGTATTTTCATAATTTTATTGTCTGCTTCTGCCTCTCACTCCCTCGTGGCCACTACACATCTGATTTATTTAATAAGCCATATTGGGCTGCATTATTAATTTACCTCTGCAGGAGCAATCCCAACTTCGAATGACTGATCAAATGAGAGGTGCAAATATTCCAAGCTTAGCTGCAATGGAGCAAACACGCATGTTAGCTCATACATTAGCTCAAAATAGTGACCCCAAATTTCAGGTTTTTTATGATTCTTAATTTAAATGGTATTACACTTCTGGGGTCATAATTAACTGTCATAGTTCCTTTTTTCATATGTAATTTTCTAGATTCTGTAACCGCCAGAATCCACTTCTAGTAAATAAAAAAACAAAGTGTGCATTACCGAAAGGCCTACTTTTGAATTGTCCTGATCACGTGTCTGATTGTTTGGATTGGATTTTTTCAATGAATGGTGCTTGTTTAAGTGGAGGTGCTTATCTTCAGATCAATTTTCACTTGAAACTACCTTCCCCTCTGTGTGACTGTGTGTAGGTTGGTTAGTTGGGGTTTTTACCTTTAAATATATCTAAAACCCAAGGAGTAAATGTGAAATTGGGGACATGGTGTGGTTTTTTAAGACAAGGGAAAATTCCATGGTGCCTATAGTAAAATTGATAGCTTCTATGTTATGTAACAGAAAAATAAAAATCAACACGGTAAACCGTTGCCCAGATAATCAACGATAAAAATACCGTTGCCCAGAGCCAAAGGGCTAAAACCAATTTTATTCCAAGATAAGAAAGAATGAACCCTGGCAAGGGGTATAAATAGCCTTCTAAGAGAAACCCTAATCAAACCCAAATTAATTAAATCCTAATTAAGCCCATACTAACTCTACTTAGTACTCTACTAATAATAGGCCCAAACTAAAACATAACAGTAATTTAATAATAATAAATCAAATTATAACGACAGCCCATAACCGGCCCACAGAAGTGGGCCCAAGCCCGTTCCCGCCCCATGCTCTTCCTGCTCTCTATCAATCCATCCTCCTTCAAAATAACCTTGTCCTAAAGGTTGAAATCTCGCAGATCGAGGACTGAAATTTCCAGTCATAGAATAGACTGGAAAATATCCTTCATCTCCTTCCTGAACCTTTTCTTGGCCGGTTATTTCACAGTGTTCATGCTGTTGGAGGTCCAACTCCTCATCCTCCTCAGCTATCATTACCCACAACTGCTTAAAGGGGCAGTCATGCCCTGGTGTAAATGGCTTCTTGCACCTAAAGCACAATCCTTTCGCCCTCAATTCTGCTAACTCCTTTGGCGGAAGACGAGTGAACTGAAAGTGTGTCGAAGGCTGCCCGGACAGCCCTGACTTGGTCCTCGGGGGCTGTCCACTATCTTTCAGAAAGCTGCCACTTGATCCCTGTAAGCTGCAGTCAACGGAGGACCCATGTTGGACATTAAAAAGTTGTTGGAACGTACCCCTGCAGGATTATAATTTGGGTCGCCACTTCCTCCACTTTGGACGGACAGATTATGCTCCACATCGCGAGCTAATTCCATGGCCGTCTCCAGGTTATCCGGCCGTAATAAGCGCAGCGAACTTCGGATTGCTTCCTTAAGTCCACTCATGTAGTCGCCCAAATAATGATCGTCTGTCAATCGCGGAACTTGGCTAGCCAGTTGAACAAACAAGGTATTGTATTCCTCCATCGACCCAATTTGTTTGACACCTGACAGCCGTTTAAACCTGTTTCCCTGGTATTGGGAATCAAATCTGACCACCACGGCTTGCTTAAATTCCTCCCAGGACATGCGGGGTTTGCGCGCCTTCAACCAAGTCACCCAATAGAGGGCAACCCCTTCCATAGAAACCCTAGCCGCTGCAACTTGTCTGTCCGGTGGGGTCCTGTTGAGCTCAAACTGCTGCTCCACTCTCGCCAACCACCCCATTGGGTCTTCACCGTCAAACAAGGGAAGTAGGGTTGTGGCTGCGCTGGGCAGTCCGCCGTCGTTGGGCACTGTCACGACCGCACTTCCGACCGCAGCCGAGGAAGTTGTCGGCGATACCGGCGGCACAAGGGCCTGAGTTAGCGTCGCCAGGGATGCGGCTATTTCAGTCAGCCGCACGCCGTGTTCTTGCAGGGTACTATTCATCCTATTCTGTTCAATCGCCATTCGTGCTTGTTCAGCCCCCAATCGGGCTTGCTCCTCTCCCATTCGGTGCTGCTCGGTCTCTAACTCAGTCAATCGATCGTTCTGAGATCTTGTCAACCTTGCGGGACGGGATCCGGCAGGTCGGACCAATTGTTATGTAAATTAAAATAAAAATCAATACGGTAAACTGTTGTCAGATAATCAACGATAAAAATATCGTTGCCCTGAGCCAAAAGGCTAAAACCAATTTTATTCTAAGATAAGCAAGAATGAACCCTGGCAAGGGGTATAAATAGCCTTCTAAGAGAAACCCTAATCAAACCCAAATTAATTAAATCCTAATTAAGCCCATACTAACTCTACTAAGTACTCTACTAATAATAGGCCCAAACTAAAACATAACATTAATTTAACAATAATAAATAAAATTATAACGACAGCCCGTAACCGGCCCACGGAAGTGGGCCCAAGCCTGTTCCCGCCCTATGCTCTTCCTGCTCTCTATCATGCTAAACATCAGCCTTTTATCAATTTTGTCTGCTGCTTTTATTATTTGAGTTTCTCATGTCTTTAAAAATGTTTTATATTTTGTTACATAGAATTCAAGATTTCTCCAATTTGTATCAAAGATGAGTCGTGGTGAAATTAGCATTGAGGACAATCAAGTTAAACCAGCTGCATCTGCTTCTGGGGATTGGGTCGCAGAATATGAACAACAGTATAGTGGAGGTCAGACATGGTCTGACCAGTTTGAGCAAGAGAGGGTATGCATATAATTGGTTTCCTTTTTATTCACAACCATGTGCGATGATTGTGTCATAGTGTCATACTATCGTATAGTGATATTTATTTTTCATAATCTTCTTGTGTGACTTGTCTTATCAATCTTGAACTGATTGTTATTCTTGTCGTGAACCCATTTAACAATCTAATTTTGGATATAAATGTGTCATTGTATTGCTTAGAGGGTTCTCTTATTTCCCGGCTTGATTAGTAGATCAAAATAGCTACAAGATTCCCACATCCTCTCGTGAAAGAATTGTATTACCTGCACTTCTCTAGATTACAAAGTATGTCTTTGTGCACCTTGAAATGAATGTCTATGTTGGTTTCAGCTTTCTCATGGACCAAGTGGGTGGGGAGATGAGTTTGCTGCTCAGAACAGGCCACATGAATCAGTGAATGAGGAGTGGGTTGATGAATTTTCAAAGTTAAATGTCACTGACTGGGCTGACGAATTTGGTCGTCAGGTTGCTGAAGGAGTTGCGGGTGAAAGTTCTGCTAATAACTGGGTTGATGCTTATGATGAGTGAGTATTTGTTAGAAATATCATGGTTTTCTCTTACTCTTCTTTTAAGCAGATGGTCAATTTTGTATTTATTAGCTGCTTTATATTTTTATTTGTGACATCTCATTATACATTCAATACCCCAAAACCATATAAGATAAAGAGCCCGTTGAAAGTGAATTTGAACAACATGCTGAAAGTTGCTGAACTGTTGAAGTTACTTAACCTGTTGAAACTGATAGGAACTTGGCAGATTAGTGATGATAATAATAATTGTAAGGGTTGAAACTGAGATTTTAATCAAATTTAACTCTAAATTTCTGCTGCATTGTTGAGGTTCCTAACAGAAACTGCCCGAAGTGTTAAACTTGCAGAACTAAAAGAATAATTATTTGCTGTGTGTGTGTATATATTCTGAATAAGTGTTAAAATATGTCAGAGCTCATTAGTGCATTGGGCTTTGTAGTAATTAAAAGTATCCTGGGATGACCAGAGTTACCGTTCCCATTAGGGCTTAGCACATTAAGCAATAGCTACTTTTAATTTCTAAGGCTAGTTCATACATTGGATAAGAATTTAGTGAAACCCGCTATTCTCAAATGATGGTGGAGACTGATATTAGATGCTTAGCGTAAGAGACTGATAGAACCTTGATATAATTCAACTAATAACAGCAGGAAATCACGAAGAATTGATCAAGAAGCTGTATTGAAGTAGGGTAATGTTTTACAGAAGGGTTCTGGCACTGGCAATTTCGAGAGTGCCAGTCTCTTCAAAAGTCTATTCCCAATTTACTAACCGCCTACTCATTTGCCTAGCCTCCCTTTCTATTTATAGTACAAGCCCCTTATTATTATGTAATTAATAGGCCCACTTATTATCTCTAATACTAGGCCCATTCCTATCACTACTCCCCCCCTAAACAACCACCTTGTCCTCAAGGTGGGTGATAGGAATCAGCCATGATCTTCCACTTCCACTTCATTCTGGCACCTCTCCCTTCCCAATACATCCCAGATTGCTTGGTCATGACCTTCATTACTTGACCTTTCAACGTCACTTCTTTCACAGCAAACAGGAGCAGAAACTGGAGATGAAACTGGAGATGAAAACTCCCTGGAATTATGTTGTCCAAGATAATACTTCTTTCACCCCTTTCTGCAGTGTTCCTCGCTGATGGTGGTATAAGAAGTTCCCAGACTTCTAGTCCTCTAGATGAGAAGCTCTTGACCATGCTCAGCATTGCATTTCCCTCAGACTCCATCCTATCTCTTGAGTGAAACTTCTCACTGAATAGCTCGTACAGAATTTCATCCACACACATGTCATACGAAAGTTTATGAAAACTTGTGTCATACTGTGTTCCTCTTTTTGAATTTAAGACTTCAACAATCTCCAATGGTATTCCCCCATCATGAAACAGAAGTAGCATTTGTCCCATTACACTGCATAACCAGATGTCTTCTTTAAGAACATGCATATTTTCCTTGAGTAATGCACTTATCAGCTGAAATGCAGGAATATCCAATGCAAATTTAAAGTAAGTAACAATTTCCAAAGGACCATAAGTCCACAAATCAGGGCGGTTCTGTCCCACATAACTTCCTGACACTTCAGAAGATCTTGCCAGAAAATGAACCTGATTACCATAGAGTATTTCTAAAAATTTCGGTGCAACAACTTCGCTATTTTCCGAAACGTTTGGTGCCGCTTGCTTCAACTCAGTAGTGATCCGACCTCTCATACTAGTACGTGCATTTGAACATTCCGTACCTTTAGATTGAGTTTGCCGTAGATTGCCAGACTCCTGCGACTCAGACAACAACAGCGATCTGGAGGCTTCTCCTTCCGGTCGCGAACTGAAGGCCTCAACTACCGAGGACACCTTGCTTGCTGAATTCTGACAACGGCGGACTGTTCTCGATCGACCTCACCTGCGACGTTGTTGCCGCAGCTTGGGGTTCCCCTTCTCCAGGTTTGAGCGTTTCTCCTTTTCTAGGTTTGAGTGCTTCTCTTTCTCCACTTTTCCGCGCTCAACCTTTTCTGCGAGCTTCCCCAATTTTCCGCGCGAATCCTCTCGCGAGTGGGAAACAGTTCTCGACTCCTTCTGCGACTTGGTGAGCGACTGCGATGGATTCGGTTTATCAGAACGACGATGATGCTTGGTGTTGCTCGATCATTGCAATCTACGATTTAGACGCTCACAGTCGTGCAAGATACTTTTCAACTTAGCGTTCGTCTCCTTCATACATCGATCTATATTATCAAAACTCTTTTCCATTTGGGATGTCATGTAGAATTCCTCCATGATTCCAATTCTCCGTCTCCAGGAAGTAACTTGCTCTGATACCAATGATAGAACCTTGATATAATTCAACTAATAACAGTAGGAAATCACGAAGAATTGATCAAGAAGCTGTATTGAAGTAGGGTAATGTTTTACAGAAGGGTTCTGGCAATTTCGAGAGTGCCAGTCTCTCCAAAAGTCTATTCCCAGTTTACTAACCGCCTACTCATTTGCCTAGCCTCCCTTTCTATTTATAGTACAAGCCCCTTATTATTATGTAATTAATAGGCCCACTTATTATCTCTAATACTAGGCCCATTCCTATCAGAGACTACTCTAATGTTTCCTGCTGCCTCGCCACGTTCAATCATGCCAACTGTGCTTCTAACTCCTGCTATTGTGGAAGCTTGCACGATCACATAAAAATGAGTTATTACCTCTAGCTCATACACATGGGTTTCCTGCAGCGGTGTTGTAGCATAAAACGACCCCAAGGATCAATCACTCGGTGTCGCACAATGATCTCTACAAGTGCGTTATGCAAACATTTGATTCTAAGGTGTCCCTTTTGCGCACAACATACACATAGTATCATGCAAATAGACTATTCACCTAAATCCAAACCCTACTACATGTGGAGTTGTGGATGGTGTTAGACGGCGGTGGGGTTTTAGTGCCATGTTGCTTTTTTATTTTGTTGAGTTTTGCATGGTTGGTTTTGTGAAATATAAACCAGAGATACTCTGAATTAAGCAGTCTATGTGCTTCGGATAGTGTTGGTGGTGGCTATGGGGTTCAACGTCAGTAAAATCAATCATTTTAAGTTCAAATATTCTCAAAACTACAAGTGTGTAATTTACTTATATATGATTATATGAAACATCTTTATTAAAAATGGATTAATAAGGATGAGCTTTTCACTTCGTTGATTAAAAATGATGAGTAATGTTGTTATACTTTTATTTTATTTGTGATTATTGACCATCTATTTTATGATTCATATTTCATAATAATATTCAACTTACAATTTCACCGGTACAAAAATTATGTTTCAACTTTCAAGTTCATGATTATTCCCAATTGGACTTTTATTGCTCAATTACTTAAACTATTTGTCAAATTCGTATGTTTCAATTTACAACCTTGGTTTTCTTCCTTTCTCACGTGCAAGTCTAAAATCGTTCAGTTAGATTATATTCCATTCTCAATAACATTATTATTTTTTTGGGCAGGTACTTGAATGAACAAGCTTCATTGAAACAGCAGTCACAATCGTCAAGGGGGATTTATGAGTTTTCTGATTTAAACCCGTACGTTGGCCATCCTAATCCTCTTAAAGAAGGGCAGGAACTATTTAGGAAGGGGCTTTTAAGTGAAGCAGTTCTTGCATTGGAGGCTGAAGTTTTAAAAAATCCTGAAAATGCTGAAGGTTGGAGACTACTGGGTATAGCACATGCTGAAAATGATGATGATCAACAGGTCAATATTAGTTCCTGGATTAATTGAATTCAATATCATTAATTCTAAACTAAGCTTATGCATTTCCATGTAGCCTTTGTAGTTATCCGTTTGCTAGAGCTTTAGGAACGTATGATGACTCTGTAGTCTCTTTTTATCATCATCAGCAGCAACACCACCTTTATCTCAACTACGTTGTAGTCACTTACACTGAATGATTATATATATATATATATACACACATATATATATACACATATATATATATACATATATATATGTATATATATATGTATATAGATATATACGGAAGAGTTCAAATAAAAAGACCTCTTCCCGTGCAAAGTGCGAAGATATGCAATTTTTCATGTTTCTCTTGCACTTTTTCGTGTTTTGTTGCACTTTTTTGCGGTGGCGAAAAAATGTGGTTTATTTACGAAATTGCCACCGCGATTTTGGTCGAATTTAGTGCATTTTTGGCTCATTTTGAGCCATTAGATGTGGAAATGAATGCACAAGATTTATTCTCAATTTGCATGGGAAGAGCTTTGTATTTGAACCATGCCCTGTATGTATATATATATATATATATATATATATATATGTATGTATAGGAGTGGGATCACATACAAACCAGTCCTCCCATGCTAACCTACAAACTGCACATCTTTACATTATTTGTATTGCATATTGAAGTTCAAAGTGCTGCATATTATTTGTATTGCATATTGAAGTTCAAAGTGTTGCATATTATTTGTATTTAAAAGAAGAAAATAGGCGGAATTAATTTTCTTCTCATTTACCGAACTTAAATAGGTACAGAGAGAATCCTGGAAATCCTGGGAATTAATTGATTCCCTAGAATAAAAGGATCTACAATATCAAAAAGATAATCTACCTTAAATACAATTCTAATCAAGGCAAGAGATAATTCTACAATTCTACAATTAATTACAATTACTATGCGCCTAAAATAGATGATTCTGTCCAATAACCTAAAATAGATTATTCTGTCCAACACTCCCCCTCAAGCTGGGGCAAAAATATCAATCATGCCCAGCTTGACTAGAAAATCTTCAAATGTTTGTTTGTATAGCCCTTTGGTCAGAATGTCTGCGAGTTGCTCTGATGTGGGAACGTAAGGTATACAAATTTCTCCTCCTTCTAGCTTTTCTTTGATGAAGAAATGATCAACTTCCACATGTTTGGTCCTGTCATGTTGGACAGGATTGTGAGCAATACTGATGGCTGACTTATTGTCACAAAACAACTTCATTGGCATTTCTGTTTTCACCTTCAGTTCATTGAGAATGCTTCTTAGCCAAATAGCTTCACAGATTCCGTGTGCCATTGCTCTATATTCGGCTTCTGCACTACTTCTTGACACCACATGTTGTTTTTTACTTCTCCAGGTTACTAAATTTCCCCAAACGAATGAACAATAGGCTGATGTAGATCTCCTATCGTTCGCAGCTCCTGCATAATCTGCGTCTGTGAAGACCTCAATTTTCCTACTGTGATTTTTTTTGAATAGAATACCCTTGCCGGGACTTCCCTTGAGATAGTGTAGGATTCTGTAGACAGCTTTCAGATGTTCTTCAGCCGGATTATGCATAAATTGACTGACTAAACTCACTGCAAAGGCTATATCAGGTCGTGTGTGAGCTAGATAGATGAGTTTTCCCACTAACTTTTGATACCGAGCCTTATCAACAGCAGCTCCGCCCTCGGACCTTCCTAACTTATGGTTAGGGTCAATAGGAGTGGAAGCAGGTTTACATCCAAGAAGACCTGTTTCCTTGAGTAAATCGAGCACATACTTTCGTTGAGACAGAGCAATTCCCTTCTTTGATCTAGCTACTTCCATCCCGAGAAAGAACTTGAGGTTTCCCAAATCTTTAATTTCAAATTGCCTAGCTAGAAATAGCTTCAGTTTCTCTAGTCCTTCTTCATCATCTCCTGTCATTATAATATCATCTACATACACAATTAAGATAGCAATTTTCCCTTCGACCGTGTGTTTGTAGAACAATGTATGATCAGCGTGAGCTTGACGAAATCCTTTTTCCTTTACAGCCCTTGTAAACCTTTCGAACCAAGCGCGAGGTGACTGTTTCAAGCCGTATAAAGATTTCTTCAGTCGACATACCTTTCCTGCCACACTTTCATCATCAAACCCCGGAGGTACTTGCATAAAAACTTCTTCTTCTAACTCTCCATTAAGGAAGGCATTCTTCACATCAAACTGTAGAAGAGGCCAGTCGAGGTTAACAGCAAGTGACAACAACACTCTTACTGTGTTGAGTTTAGCAACCGGGGCAAATGTCTCCTCATAGTCTAGACCGTAGGTTTGAGTGAATCCTCTAGCTACGAGTCTAGCTTTGTACCTCTCTATTGATCCATCCGAATTATACTTGATCGTGAACACCCATTTGCTGCCTACAAGATGCTTTCCTTTTGGCAGATTTGTTAACTCCCACGTTTCATTTTTTTTAAAGCTCGCATTTCTTCTAGGACAGCTTCTCTCCACTTTGGAATGCTTAGTGCTTCTTGTATCGTCCTCGGAATTTCATCATCGGTTATGCTAGTGGTAAAGGCCCTAAAGGTAGGAGATAATTGGTGATATGACACATAACGGTTTATAGGATGTTTGGTGCACTCACGAACTCCTTTCCTAAGTGCTATAGGTTCATTAAGGCTCGGATCAAGAGGTGAATTATGGTCATGGGAATCAGTCTCAGTCTCAAGAATAGGATCAAGGAAATGTGGAAAAGAAGTTGTGGGAATGATGTTACCTGGAACAATACTTTGGTCAGACGAAAGGTCGGCTTGAGTTGGTACTGAATCAGTACCTTGCTTCTTTTTTCTTCTCGAGTAAACACGTAGTTCAGATGTGGGATCCACATTATTTATTATTTCAGACCCTTTGTGAGGTGTAGAAATAATAGGTATGACAGGTTCAACATCAGCTGCCCTACTTTGATTATCATAATTTGTAAGAGGAATCGGTAACACAATATTTTCCCAAAATTGGTCTCCTATTTCTTTCTCCCCCTGAAGAGAAGTTTGATCAAAAAATGGTTTGTTTTCAAAAACTGTGACATCCATACTAACTAATATCTTTCCCGAGCTTGGGTCATAACATTTATATCCTTTTTTAGTTGGTGAAACACCTAAAAAAATACACTTTATTGCCCTCGGATCAAGTTTATTTCTGTTAAGATCATGAATGTGGACAAAACTAGTGCAGCCAAATACTTTAGGTGATAAACCAGTGAAAGTCCTGTTAAGAGGATATGATAATTGTAAAGTTTTCAAAGGGGTTTGATAGTTTAGCACTTTGCTGGGCATCCTATTAATTAGGTATGCAGCATGAAGTATAGCTTCTCCCCAAAAACGTTTTGGAACATTCATAGAAAACATAAGAGCTCGGGCAACCTCTAGTAGATGTCTATTTTTTCTTTCGGCAACTCCATTTTGTTGAGGTGTAATAACACAAGAACTATGATGGAGAATGCCTTGGGTTGCGAGAAACGAACCAAGAGTGCAATTAAAAAATTCTCTACCATTATCTGTTCTAAGGACTTGTATTTGAGCTCCAAATTGTGTTTTAATCATAGAGTTAAAATTTTTGAATGTTTCTGCAGCCTCTGATTTTTCTTTAAGAAGATAAATCCAAGTGTTTCTAGTGTGATCATCAATAAAGGTTATGAACCATCTAGTGCCAGAAAGATTTTTAATCCTAGATGGTCCCCATATGTCACTATGAATAAGAGAGAAAGGTTTAGATGACATGTAAGGCAAAGAAGGATAAACAGAACGTTTATGTTTAGCAATTTGACAAATCTCACATTGAAATGAATTAGCATCCTTATTTTTAAATAAAATAGGAAACACATGGCGTAAATAACCAAAGCTAGGATGGCCTAGTCGATAGTGCCATAATATTATTTCATTCTCTAAGGATAAAAAACTAGAAGAACATGGTTTCTGAACTTGTTTACTCGAGAGGATGTCAGTAGCAAGATAGTAGAGTCCACCACTTTCTCTTGCACTACCAATCGTCATGATATCAGTGTAGTACTGAGTTACACTCTTCTCCCCTTGTTTCGCCTTTCCCAATTGTGTCTTGATCTCAAATAATTGCCCAGCATTCCCCAAATCTGAGTAGGTTTCCTTTAGGGCATCCCAGATGGCATTCGCGGATGGCAGAAACAAATAGGTTCTGCCAATTTCTGGTTCCATCGAGTTCACCAACCATGACATAATCATGGAATTCTCGGCCTCCCATCGTTCATATCCATCATCTTTGGGGCCTGGCTGAACTGTTGTTCCTGAGAGGTAGCCAAATTTGCCTTTTCCTTGGACGAAAAGCTTGACTGACTGTGACCACGGGAGGAAATTACTTCCATTTAGTTTGATGGAGGTAATCGCCAGATTCTGCATAGAATCAAAAGCGATACAGGGTTTGGTTCGGGCGGAGTCACCAGTAGAGCTGGTGCTGATATCGCTCGAGTTCAGGCCTGCCATGGAAGTTGGCGATACGGCTCTGATACCATAAAAGAAGAAAATAGGCGTAATTAATTTTCTTCTCATTTACCGAACTTAAATAGGTACAGAGAGAATCCTGGAAATCCTGGGAATTAATTGATTCCCTAGAATAAAAGGATCTACAATATCAAAAAGATAATCTACCTTAAATACAATTCTAATCAAGGCAAGAGATAATTCTACAATTTTACAATTAATTACAATTACTATGCGCCTAAAATAGATGATTCTGTCCAATAACCTAAAATAGATTATTCTGTCCAACAGTATTGCATATTGAAGTTCAAAGTGTTGCATATTATTTGTATTGCATATTGAAGTTCAAAGTGCTGCATATTATTTGTTTTGCATATTGAAGTTCACAATTCGCATCTTTACATTATTTCTACTGCATATTGAAGTTCAAAGTGTTGCATATTATTGAGTTTGTAGGTTAGTATTTTAAGCATGTTTTGTATTTGATCACTTATCTATATATATATATAATTAGGTTCAAGTGAGAAAATGATCTTAGAAGAGAAATGAGAATGAATATGGACCGTTAGATTGTATTCTGTGAAATTGAATGTGCATTAAGTGAAATCGAAATGTGCAGCACAAAAGGTAAAGCACAACAGTATTATGTGAAGCTGAATTCTGCATTAGGGGAAACTGAAATGTGGAGAATAAAAACTACGATGCAGTGACATTTTTGTGCCTTTTATTCTGCACATTTCGATTTGACGTAATGCACATTTGAGTTTTACTTTTCATTCTACACATTTCAGTTTCACTTAATGCAAATTTCAGTTTTACCAAATGCACAATTCAATTTCACATAATACAATCCAACGGTCCAGATTCATTCTTATTTCTCTCTTGGGAGCAAACTTTTTTAAAGCGAAAAGCGTCCAAAAGCAATTACCCTGGGCTTTGCTTAAAAGCAAAAGCGCTAAGCGAAGCGTAGCTTTCTCACAAAAAGCGATCTTAAAAAATAAAAGAAAATATAAAATATAATGTATAATTATGCCAAAAATGCATTGGTAGTCATAAAAGTCATTCAAAATAATACTAGTGCGGCATAAAGTTTCAAAACCTTCATCACACAATTACGCAAAAACACATAACTAATCATAAAAGTCATAAGGGTAATACTGGTGCGGCATACAGATAAAAACATTCATCACATAGTGTCATAGTTTCATTAGAAACGGTTCTTAGAATCTTCATCATTTCATCATCTCATCCTCTTTGTCATCAAATTGGCCTTGTTCTTCTTCACCCATAACTAAAGTATCAAAGTCCTCACTATCATCATCATAGACTCCAACATCCTCCTCATCTTCGTCCTCATCTTCATCAACAAGTCTACGGGTGGAGGCTTTTTCTTTCCCCTTGGACTTGGAACTTTCTGCTTTATCTTTCCATTCAGAATTGCGTCTAAGAGAATATGGCGTATCATGTACACCAGAAAACTTCGCAACATCTCCTCAGGTCAAATCATCTCCGTCATCAAAGAACAACTCTTCATTTGCATCATCAACTGCACCGGTCAACCATTCATTTGCCATGTCTATGTAATCCAAGCAAATAAGATCTATAGAATCACGCATTTCCCAACGACGTCTCAAAGCCCTGTTGTACTTAACAAATACCAAATCATTATAAGTAATTAAAATTTTTCAGTTAGTCAAATGAATGGAAAAATTGAAATTGACCTACACTCTTGCATTAGAATAACTTTTCTTACATGTTCAAATACGCTCCAGTTTTTCTCACATCCCGATGCACTTTTTGTTAAGCTGAGAAGCTTAATTGCAAATTCCTTTAAATGGGGAGCACTGACACCGAAAGATGTCCACCAATCAACTATAAAATGAATTTAAAATGTTAAAGCCACTCTAAATTGTAATAATTTTTTTAAATAATATAAATTGATGAATAGATACTAACCTGGGGGTTTAACGCCTCGTTGTTTCTTTGCAAATGAACTTCTAAATAGTCTGCGTCCTAATTCCCAAATGGACACCTCACTAACAATTTTTGCTTGAAGTTCTTCATTTGGAATCAACCTCTCCAAACATTCATAAAATACACTCACCACTTTAACTGAATTTATGGTAGAAGATACTTGTGACTCACCCGGAAATCGAAAGAAATTCAGATTCAAGAAGAAAGCAGTTGCGTGCAACGGCTGACGAAGTTGAGAAGTCCATCTCGTGTCTATTATGTCAAACACTTTCTTGTACTTGGATTGGTTGTTGTTGAAGGCTTTGGCTATTGATGCTTTTGTCAATTCCATTGCAGGATAGACATATTTCATAGCCGGCTTCACATCTCCATCAACCATTCGAAAGGTTGACATAAGTGGTCCTCCAACTTTCAGTGCCTCATTAAGTGTGTTCCAAAAGGACGACATCTGAACAATTCTACCACACTCCTTTGCAGACTCTTGTTTGGAATAATTGCTCGTTAGGAACTCTTCACAATTGAAAAGCTTGATCATCTTATTCTTGTGCTCCTTTAACCTCTTGAATGTCAAGAAAGCCATGACAAATCTTGTCTTAGCAAACTTCACCAACTCTCTCTTCCCGGTGAATTTCCTAAACAAGTTCAGCAATTTTGTTTTTGAATGGATGTAGACCGACAATTTCGGAGCTCTTTTATAGGTTGTCTGAAAGTGCTTAAGCTCAAATATGTCTTTGAACATCAAATGAATGCAATGAGCAGCACACGGTGTCCAATAAATTGTCGGGTACTTCTCCATTAAATCCTTGCCTAAACGATAAGAAAATGAAAAGAATAATTAAATTTAACTAAATTATATATTAGAGATTATGAGTTTAAGTATAAAATAAACTTACCAGCTTTGACATTTTCAGAAGCGTTGTTTGATATAATTTGAACAACATTTTCCCCTCCAACTCTATTCACAAAGAGTTCAAAGAGCTCAAGCATCTTCTCTCCATTCACAATGTCCAAACTTACTTCAACTGATTGGATAAAATAAGACCCAAGTGAACAATTAACTAACACATTGATATAAGCGCGATTCCTTCTATCAGTCCACTTATTCATCATCTATGAACAACCATATTGCTTGCAAATATCCTCATGTGGTTTAAAAAGCTCCTTCACATGCTCTACTTCCTTTTTAAGATATGGCACTCGAACTTCATGATAAGTAGGAGCTTTCATCCCGGGTCCATGTTGTGCGACAACATCAATGAAACTTTGTAATGTCTTGTAATTGACACAGTTAAAGGGCAATCCAGCTTCATACATCCATCGTGCAAATGCACCAACAACCTTTCCCCTTAACTCTTTCTTGCAAGATGCTAAAGTTACTTCTGCCCCTCTTGCACTCTTCAAAGTTCCCTGTTCTTTTGAAACCGTTTTGAAATACAAATTCATGGGCCCTTTGGTTGATGATGCTTTGCTCATAGCATCTCCAAGCTCTGGCTCTTCAACATCATCATCATCATCAAAATCATGGGTGGAAAAGTTCTCTGTCATCTTCTTTTCTTTTACTTTTGTTATCAAGAAGCTCCTTCACGGCAACTCTAACTTCTTGTGGACACTTAGGACACGCCTTAACACATTTAAAGCCACCGGCAAGATGTTGTTTGTGACGATATATACCCCCACTTGTGATTTTATCACAATATATGCATCGCACACGTGTGTAATCGTTTGGCGTGACCCCTTAACCCATGCTCCCATGCAGTATCCTGACTTTTAGATTGTTCTCCAGACATTTTTGTCTACAATTCTACATATACATGTTTCACAAAAAAACATAGGCTCTTTTAGTTTGCCAAAAAAATACAGGATGTTTTGGAAGCTTATTATACAAACAAATTACAGAGTAAGATAGAAACAAAGTAAAGTGAGCTGCGGAAGTCAGGGCTCCAGCTACAATCACAGTACAATCACAGAGTAAACTGTAAAATTGAAGAGCGGTCACTTTTCATTAATCGAGCTCAATCAAAAGTGCCGGAAAAGCTTCGCTTTCTCATGGTGCGGCGCTTCTTAAAAGCCAGGCGCAGCTTTAGCGCTCGCCTGCGCTTTGTCGCTTTTAGGCGCTTTTTACCACTTTTAACAAGTTTACTTGGGAGTCCTTTCTAACGGGAACCACTCCCTATATATATATATATATATATATATATATATATATATATATATATGTAACTATATAATTGACAGTTTAATAATATATATGTTATCGTTGCAAATATATATATATATTTGCAACGATAACATATATATTATTAAACTGTCAATTCATGATCACCATCATTATCAGCACCTTAATCTAAAAATATACTACCTCCGTCCCGTTGGAAGGTTCGCATACCAAAACGGCACGGTTGTTTCGGAAATAATTAAATAAAGTACTTCGAGTATATTTTGAGAAATAATTTTAATAGGTATATATTATAATGTAGTTAGTGTTGATAACAGTGATGTAATAAATGTATTATTTTTAATGTTTAATGATTAATTTGTCAATTAAGATTTTTAATTGTTTACTAAAATGAAAATGGGAACCTTCATATGGGACGTCCAAAAAAGGAAAGTGAGAACCTTCAAATGGGACGGAGGGAGTATGTGATATTGAACTTATAGTGCCAGTTGATTGATAATTTATTAAATTGTCAGTTAATTGTTTAAAATTATATGGCTCTGTAATTCCATGCAAAAATCATAGTGACACTCTTTAAAGGTAGATGATTCAAGCAGGAATATTCAGTTGATATTCCTTGGTCGATACATAATAGGTTTTATTAGGGCTGGGCACGGTCTAGGTAAGTGCGGGTAATTCTTAAGTTTTCAAGAGCCGCTGATTCTATTAAACGGGTAGGTTCGGTCTGAGTATACCAATTCTCAAAATAGGAACCTTACTCGCCTCGTTTTATTAGAAAGAGAGAGAGACAGGTATCGAATGCTAACAGAAAATATCTCATTCAATTCAACTGTATTAGAATACAAGTATTTATAGAGTTAGTTGTTCTAACAGTAACAGACTTAACAACCAACCGAGGCACTATTAAGCAGTATGACGTATGCTATTCTAATACAAGGCTTTTAGTCTATTACAAGATGTATATCTAACACGTTTGAAGCAAGCCTCTTTGGTCCGGTTTTGTCAAAAAATAGGAACCACCTGTTTGTCAAAAAATACTGCTACGCTAGTAAAGTAACTAATAAGTAATCACATTCTCAAACTAAATAAACATCAATGTCACCCTAATATAGTAAAAATTTAAAATAAAAAATTAAAACAAAATTTTGTATCAGTTAACAAAATACAAAATATCTGACCACAAATCTCTAAATTAAATAGCACACAAATTAAATAGCACACAACCGCACAAATTAAATAGCACCAAATTTTGAAATGTAGAAATTAAGATGTCATCATCCATAAACTAAAGAAATAGCACCACAAGTTCATAAAAAAATTAAAGCTTAATAAATCCCAAGTGTAAGTAAAATTAAGATAATTAAATGAATATGTCACACTTCATTGAGTAAGAGTCTTTGAAGTTTATGCTTTTGAAATAGAGAATTGGAGATAATAATTTAGAAGTTTATATGGACTTTGGACTCTTTATAATAGACTCATGAATTTCTTCAATTGAGGGTTTTTGTCTAAGACACAAGAACATGAAGAGCTTTTGTGTGTTGTTAGTGTATTAAATATAATAGAGTTTATTAAAATAATATTTTAAACCGGGTTGGTCTGGGTGCCCGTTTTTTAAATTTTAAGCACGTTCGGTTCCTAAAATTTTCAAGACCCGCCTCGTTTGGATTTTCTAAAAGTGGGTCCCAACCCCAACCTGTCACAGACCTATATTACCCGACTCGACCAGCGGTTCCTGTACCTGTTTGCCTACCCCTAGGTTTTATCAATTTGAGTGGGTAATATAATGAGATGATGGTGAACTCAGATAGTTGCTATAGGCAAGTCTTTGTAAAATTGATATCATAAAATCATATCCACATCATGTAACATGGCTTAAAGTTTCTGATGTCTAATTCTTTTATTTCTATGTTGTCACATAAATGAAGTCATCATATACTGAATCAAGATAAGGTTGTGGTGCACATTAAAAAATCTAGCATACAGTTCCATACTTCCATATCTTAATATTTGTGGGGTATCTTTAAAACAAGCTTTAACTGCTATAATGAAAGTTTTGTATTTTAATGTTTTATCTTGTCACAGGCTATTGCAGCCATGATGCGTGCGCAAGAGGCTGATCCTATGAATCTGGAAGTTCTCCTTGCACTTGGGGTGAGCCACACAAATGGTGAGTTTAATGAAGACGGAGTACTGCTAGAATATGAAGCAGTTATGATACTCCCTCCGTCCCATTTTGTTCCTTATAGTTCATTTTTAGTGTGTCCCAAAATTCTGGTCACATTCTAACTTAGTTCCACTAACCTTTTAATTTCACACTATCCTTTAATCTATAGATTCACGTTTTTACTCTTTGTGGGAGTTGGAACCCATGTTACTCTTTTTAAAAGATTAATTTTAATGGCAACAATCATCTTATTTTTTATAATTAAAGTCATGCCAAACCGGTCATATGTATCTTGCATAATGGGACAGATGGAGTGTATTTCCTATATTGTTTCTAGCGATGATTGCTATGGAGAAAATTTGAAAACTATCAATAATAGTGTTTGTAAAATGATCAGAACTGGAACAAGCAGCTGCATTGAAGTATTTGTACAGTTGGTTACGCAATCACCCCAAGTACGGGAGCATTGCCCCTTCAGATTTTTTACCTGACTCTCTATATCATAATGATGTAAGGCCCATTGTTTAAGTTGTTATTACTCTTCAAATGTACGTATACCCATGTGGATTCATGCCGTTGAACATTCACATGCTTTTTGGTTTTGATTGTGCGGGACATGCAGGTTGCTGGATTATTTAATGATGCTGCTAAAATGGCACCCGAAGATGCTGATGTACACATAGTACTTGGTGTATTATACAACTTGTCAAGGGATTATGATAAAGCTATTGAATCATTTAAGACTGCTTTGAGCCTCAAACCAAGAGACTACTCACTTTGGAATAAGCTTGGTGCCACACAGGCTAATAGTGTTCAGAGTGCTGATGCAATATTCGCTTATCAGCAGGTAAACTCTATGACCTGTTTTGGGACTTCCACCATTATGAACTGCAATTAGGTAGACGGGAAATACGAGTATAAACTATAAACATATGCACAAAGTAATATCAGTGCTCTGAGAATTATGAAACATTCGGGGTTGATCGACTGGCTTGAAAAAGTTGACTTGTGTTGCCATCCGAGTTCGATTCACATGGAGGGCCATTGAAGGTTTACCCGACCATCAGGGTCTGGGATTATTCAGGGAAAAAGGTCCCACACACATGTATAAAGGAAATGTGCAGTCATGATGCTCGCTGATTGGAGACAATGTTTGCCAATAATAGACAAAGAATTAGAAACAATGACCAAAATGTTACTCATAAGCTTTTAATGGACACAAATGTAAGTATGTAACTAATACTCCCTCCGTCCCAAAATGATGGTCCTGTATTTCCTTTTTGGGATGTCCCAAAATGATGGTCTTGTTTCCCTTTTTGGAAAGAAAGATTTGGTCCATATCATTTCATTTTATCATCTTCAAATCTCAACCACAACTTTTACCTTTTCAGCCACTTTATTAAAACTTGTGACCAAAAGAAATGAGACTATCAAATTGGGACGGAGGGAGTAATTATTTTGGACATAATCACATAAAGGTGGTATAAATAATCTGTAACCTAAAATCGTCCCCATTTTCTTGTCTCTCCTCCCATTAACTTCTCATCCGCTGCCACCACGGACCACCAATCAGTTGATGGTCGCTGCTGTCCAGTCACCGCCACCAGAATTCTTCTAGAAAAGTCCCAGGAAACTGTCACTCCTACAGTGAGAGGTGGGGCGGTGTCAGGAGGGTTGTGGTGGTGTTATTGGGGTTGAAGAAGTGATGACAATGGGGTGTCAGTCACAGGATGGTGGCAGCATATGTAGTCACTTTTATGGAATATTTATAAAGTAGTCACTGTTTCGGCATATTTAAGAAGTAATCATGCTTGGGTGATATCTATGTTATAACCCAAAAGAATTGATTTGCTTGAGTGCGGCTCATTACGACTGATCTTTTCTTTGTAGGCGATTGATTTAAAACCAAATTATGTACGTGCATGGGCAAACATGGGCATTAGTTATGCGAACCAGGTACTTTCTATGTCCGTTTCTGTGATTCTTTTCTGCTCCTGGAGTTATTGATGTGACTAAATGCAGTTAGCTTGCTATGCATGTTTAAATATCAGGGTATGTACGAGGAATCTATTCGTTATTATGTCCGTGCATTGGCAATGAATCCAAAGGCTGATAATGCATGGCAATATTTGAGAATATCTTTGAGGTATGTTGCGTAAAAAAAAGCCTAACTACACTGGAGAGTCCATAAAATAACAAATTCTTGGTCCCATTTGCAGTTGTGCATCACGGAATGATATGGTGGATGCATGTGACTCGCGGAATCTTGATGTTCTCCAGAAAGAGTTCCCTCTATAAATACCACAAGTATGCCATACACATGAAGTTGCAATCAAGTAAATCAATCCTTCATCATTTAACCCTGTCTCTTATTAATATTGATAAGATTTTGCCTAGCTGTTGTTCACGACTCATTTGGAGGCCTCAGTCTTCCCGATATGGTGCAAAGTCATTTAGAACTACATCAAGAAGGATCAACTAGCACGTTCAAAATGAGATCCATATTTTATTTAACACTGACCAACAGTAAATGCTGAGATGTACTTTGTTTGGGGAGAGCATTGGAAGTACATATAGAATTGGATTATGCCTGGATTGGGAAAATTATGTCTGACCTTGTACATTATAAATTATACTACGTAAGTGTCAAGAAGAATAAGGAATGAAATGATATGGGCACACCCGTGTATTAGTTGCTGTCAGCTGGTCTTCTCCCTTGCCTTTTCTTTGCTTTATTGCTGCGGGCATGTGTAAATGTTATCCACTTTTTGTTCCCAAGGTATAGCCTATTTCTATATTTGCCACATCTTTCACTTATTCCATAGTTGGTACTTTGGTCTCACCCGGAGTTCGAGCAACTTATCGATTTGGAGGACTTGCTTGTAAGATTAGAACAACTAACCTACTATTGGATCATAGTTTTTCTTTGAAGCAATTTTAGAGCAACTAGCTAATCTGCCCAAAGGAGCTTCTCACATGAAGGAGGGAGACTGCTAAAATAAGTATCTTTAAATAGTAATTCAAGAAGAGATAGAGTTGTACCTGACCAACGGAGTGCATTTTGGCTTGAAAGTAGATTTGCTAAAAATGTTTGGCAAGTCGAATTACAAGGACGAGTAGTTAATCGTTATCAACGCTTTTACAACTTACATCGCTTCCTTGTTGCGATATTGCAAGATAATGCAAGACTTCATATGGAATTGAATGATTTGGATTGGATGAAGGCTAATAATTTTTCTAATGCATACATAAGTATAAATATGCTTAAATTGATAAACAATTTAAGGATGGTAAAATTAATGATATCAATGTTTTTTGTTTGGAGGGAGGCTAACATTTCTAATTCAAAATTGATATCAATAATCCATACTTTCATAATAATAATACCTGCATGTTCTCAATAATAATACCTACATGTTAAACTCACACAAATGATCTGTCAATGACTCAAGTTAGTTTTACATTTTTTTTTTGAAAGGAAATAACTTATATTATAAATATCAAAGCAATCAACATCTCAACACCCATAAACAGCCTGGCCTCCCATTGAGACTCTGTGTAGCCAAACGGCCCTCCCACTCTTTGACTAGACACAGAATCGCCTACTTAATTACGAGCGAGACTAATCGCTAACCATGTGATAGGTTTGAAGCTTTTTCCAGCTACACTAGTCTTATCGCTTCCACCCCTAAATAGAGTACTTAAAATAAACCCGAAATACCACCTACCACTACTGTCTGCAACAATAAAAAACAACCGTTCTGAAAATAAATTAAATAAAAGAAGCAAAAGTAGACTGTCTCGAGCTCGCCCGCTCCTCTTCTCCCCTCCTGCGGAACTCTAACAAGATTTAGTGACGTGTTAGACGAGCCACAGAGTTGTAGCTCACCTCCTTTCCGTTTTTTTTTATATTTTGGACTGATCCATTTCCACCTCCTTGCCATACAAATTATCTTCTGCCTCTTCAGTCCTCCTTCGCTTCTGTTCTGCTTTGCCCCCTTGATCTGCAATCTCCTTGCCCTCTAAGTTGTCGTCGTTCTTATTATTAGCAAGGGCTTCGTCACTTGTCAAACCGCTTCTGGTGTATCCTTTACCTGTTGGGACTAGGTATGGACCCGGGCCGGTCCGGTTCCGGTTCCGGGCCAGGCCCGGATGGGCTTTTTTTGTTGAATGATGGGCCCGGAACCGGCGCGGGGTGATACCGGGTCCGGTCCGGGTCGGGCCTACACGGCCGGGTTGTGGGCCGGTTCGGGCCGGGCCGGGCCTTGGCTTTTTTTTTAAATTCAGATTAGTTGGGCATAAAAATTTAAATTGTATTAATTTGAAATATGTAATACAATTGGAAATTGAGCAAAAATTCAGATTAATAAATGTAACAATTAGATAATAAGTGTATAAGTAGATATACTTAATATATATATATATATATATATATATATATATATATATATATATATATATATATATATATATATATATATATATATATATATATATATATATATATATAAGTAGATAATAAGTA
Organism: Cuscuta europaea; assembly: GCA_945859875.1. Classification (NCBI taxonomy): domain Eukaryota; kingdom Viridiplantae; phylum Streptophyta; class Magnoliopsida; order Solanales; family Convolvulaceae; genus Cuscuta; species Cuscuta europaea. Next base: position 8,383,478 of record CAMAPE010000051.1, read on the forward strand.
GATTAACTAGTAATATATAATATTATCTTTATAGTATAATAAGTAGATTAACTAGTAATATTATGTTTTAGTAATACACTTATATATAATACTTTAATATATATAAGTATATATTAAGTATATCTAAAATGTAAATATAAGTAAATAAATTAGAGATGATTATATATCAATATATGTAAATATAATATAATATATGTAGTTATAAATTTGAGATGATGAAGATGGAGAAGATTAGTAGAGAATAGAGATTAGAGAGTAGGAATATTTGGAGAAGATGTGTAGTAAATTGTATAGAAAAAAATGGAGTATTTATAGTTTTTTGTACCCCTACCCCCACCCCCCCACCCCCACCACCCCCTAACCCACCCCTGGACCCCAGGAAGGCTCCCAACGGCTATATAGCCGTTTGAGTTCAATCACAACGGCTCTAAGGGCCTGTTTGGTAGCCAAAAGAATTTTTTTTTAAATATAGCCGTTGGCCCGAACCGGGCCCGAACCGGCCGGGCCGGGCCTTCCTTTTTGTGAACCGTGCCCGAACCGTGCCCGCACCGCCCATTCCATAACCGGGCCGGGCCGGGCTCGCACAGTGGCGGGCCGGGTCGGTTCAAGACTGGGCCGACCCGGTTTGGTCCATCCCTAGCTGGGACCAACCATTTATTCTCGCTCACTTGAGCTCTCCCCTTTGCCGCTCTGAGCCATGGACCAAAGGGTCTTTCACTGTTACTTTCGCGGTTTCGCCTCCTTCCCGCTTGTGGGGGACAGTGACTTTCTGCATGTCCAATTATTCTACAAAAAAAAAAAAACTTTGCAGTTTCTCATATCAAAAAGTGACACAGTAATTATTCCTTCCTCGTTTTTCAAGATCATTTTCTTTTCAATGGTTTGCCAATATCCAGCCTAACCCGAATTCTCATCAACGGGTTACAGAAAAATTGTGTTTATCAACCTTAAATGATCAAGTTTTGATCATAGATCCAGGGTCCCTCCTCAGCAACCCCATTCATATCATTCACGTCGTAAAATTGGAACAAGTAACGTCTAGATCCTAACTCCGTTATCGTGACACCTTTCTCGGGTTTCCAAATTGAGGCAATAATATCACGAAAACTATATATTGAATCTTACCATTTTTCCGAAGTAATTGTGCCCACCAGAGATAAACTTGCACCAGATATAGTCGGCTCCACTAATTCCACCATTAGAAACTCATCTTCCTCATCCATTTCCATTTGTCCATACGCTTGCGCCAAGGACTCGATCTCTGCCTGGTTATAGTTGTTTCCCATCACTGGAGGTGCACGGCCTGCGCATCAACAATTGAAAATTTTTAGGTCTAACTTACAAACTTGAGATTATTAATTTCTATTCGAAGTTCTTTTTTTATAAATAAAGGGTTAGATAATGTTTTAAATAAACATAAAATAATTAAGTGAATTAGCATTTCATCCGTTTCAAATTATTAGAGAACCAATGATGAAATTTGAGTAAGTAAAACATCATTACCATAAAATAAATATTACTACGGTATGTATTACTATCTCCGTCCCACTAATATTGGACCATGAAGAGGTGATGTGATATTAAGAAAAAATGAGTTTATGTGGTTGATATTAAATTGATAAATTAAGAATATTATAAGAATGATTTAGAATTACACAAACTTTACTAATTTGGTATGAGACAATCTCAGAAAGACAGACTGAAAATTAAATTTGATTTTAAAAAAGTAACTGCTTTTATATATGAACAAAAATATGGCTAAAATAGTAATAAAAATAGAAATTCATTATGTCACTGCCAATAAATACTTGGGTATGAATAAGAACTAAAAGAAAAGTATATTAATTAATTAAACAAAAGTTATGAAAAAAATATGAAAACTAGCCAATTTTTTGTCTTCTAAGAGTGGAGTTGTAATATTTTTTCCAGAATTCCGCCGCTGATATGCCAGAATTCCATAGTTGTCAGAGTTCACCGCCGCCACCAATGGACTCACCATGGTTACGCAAGGCAACTAGGAGGTGGGGCATTTAATTATATTAAGTGATCAATTAATTGATCACTAAACATTACATGTTTGATAAATTAGGGGTAGACATGTAATGTTTAGTTCTATTTAGGGAAAATCAAACATATGATCCTAGTTTTGAAAGAATGCTATATTTCTGTCTTACTTTGAGCATCACATTTTTCTAATTATTATATGATCATTTTTTGTCCTATTTTAAATATGGTTTAATATTTTTCAAATGAAGACTTGTAAGTAATATTTGTTCTCAAAGGGAATATTGCACGTGAATAATTATAATGCAGAGGGTTTGATGCATTTTTCAAATTAAAGAGGGCTAACGCGTCGAATTTATTATTTATATATCACCGGCCAAGAGGTGTGTTGCATTAAAACCTCCAAAAATAATATTACATTTACCGTGGCTTATCGAGAAAAGTTCATCGGGGTGGGGGGGGGGGGGGGGGGGGGGGGAACTTGCCTCAGCTTAGATAAGTAAGTATATTTTGGAAAGGGGTAACTTATTGTATATCTATTAGATGCCATCCAAGTTATATCTATTAGATGCCATCCAAGTATATTTTGAAAAGGGGTAACCCAAGGTTTGTTTACAAAACATAACCCAACCTCGTGACCCCTAGTCACGACAATGCATAGGGTCCAACCCTAACACACATGTTTGTATTCCTCGAGTCCAACTCGACTATATCACCATGCACCATTCAAAAGTCAATTACTCCACCAATCTCCGACGTCATGTTCACCCATGCAATTCTAGAGCATCGGGCTCAAGTACATCTCCTTACATGGGCTGAACCAAATCCTTATGTCTACCCAATGCAATTCTAGAGCATCGGGCTCAAGTACATCTCCTTGCATTGGCATAGACCCCAATTCCTAAGCACTCGCTATGCCTAGAATTGTAATATCAATAATCTATTTCGGGACATCCTTACGGACTGCCTCATCATGATCTTAGCATCACATTTCATCAATTTAGTCACTTGAACCACAATCAAGTACATCACTTACAATCAAATCCTTAGATTCAATTCCTTAACAATTACAAACAATCATTAACTAGTATTCCAATACTATTAAGACTATTCCCATCAATCATATATTTCATTTGTAAATCCCTACATATTTAGAAATATGTAGCAGCAACTTAATCATCCAATATAATACATAAATAATCATTTATGTATCTTCACAATTCACACATGAGTAAAAATGTCTATTTCACACGATAGTTCATTTAACTCCATTTTTATCAATATGATTTCCAAATCATTTGAAATTTCATTCCTTATCTAATATATCAATATTTCATCAATAATCAGTCATTATAATCCATGAAAAACACGATTTAGGCATTTAGGTAATCTCATGTTTAACCTACAAGTTGTAAGCAACTAGATGTCGATCCTCACCTTAAATGAGCTTTAAATTTTTCCTTCTTGTTCCAATGGTCAAAGCTTCGGCCAAGGTGGATTAAGAACTGATTCCTTGCTTAAATATGAGTGTTAAGCAGCCTCCTCACAGTGCTAGCTCAACCCCTAAACGTCGACACGAAAACAGTCCCTAGAACGGGTGTTTTCCGGCGAATTCGTTCCCTAACCTTTCAAGGTTTTGTCTAGGTTAGTATCTAACCTTTCCAACAATAAAAGTTACTATATAATAAAATTTTATACACTTAAACCAATGTATAATAGTTCTTCAACCATTCATAGGATTTAGGCAATAGAAAGGAAAGTTTTGGATTCAAACTTACTTTGAATACCAAAAGCGTATTCTGCGAGGTTTCGTTGTTTTCGGACGATTTGGAGACCTTGAACTGCTCCTTTTTCTTCAAACTGCACGCCTATGGATTCCTCGTCTCGAGAGCTTTCATTGGGCACCTCACACGCTTTAATTTAATGAGTGAAACTCAACATATGAGTCGAACAAGAAGACCTACGCACCTGGAAAACTCCTGCGGCCAGCTCTCCAATTCTCTCTTTTCTTGGGTTGTGCGGCTCCCCTTTCTTCCTTATCTCTTTTTGTTCGAATGAGGGTGAGGGAGAGGTGCTTAGAAGCTGTCAAATGTGATATGAACGAGTGACTCTAAAAAAAGAAGGGTAGGGTATTTGATCTCAATCAAACATGGGATGGTCCTCCTCTTTTATTTCTTTTTTGTATTGTTTGAGCTCTCAATTCAATAGGTCCGCCCCATTTATGAGTTCTAACTTATTCTACTTGTTTTGCAGGTTCTAGGAAGGTGTGGGGCGTACTCTCATGTCCCCCAATTAATTTGGAAGCAAAATACTACCAATACATCCAAAAGTGGAAAGATGAGTTCTATCATTTTTGTCCTTTGTCATAAGATGTACTTTTGTACTCTACCCAATTTATTTAGATTAAGTCAACCTTCTACATCATATTAGTGGTCTATAATATGTGTAGGGTGGTCCCAATAATTTATTTGTTGTATAATTACAAAAGAAAACCCTACTCCCATTATTTAGCCTAATAATGCCAAAGATGGGACCATAGGCATTTGTATTCTTCACCAACCATTCCATCATTCAATTATGATATTAATATTTATATATCTGGGCTACCAACCGTGTGGGTCACCCTCCAATAGGTCTAGGACGCCATTCTTGAATAATTACTATTTTTAGCAGGTTAGACCCAAAATAACATTTGGGCTGCCCGACCGCACTTACATTGTACCGAGGGGCTGTATATCTTTATTTAAGGACGTTGGGCCCCAATATCAATAATATGGCCTAATTAATTATTTAGAAGTCCATTACCCTTATATGAGCTCAAATAGTAATATGATTAATCATACGTTCAGTAAAACTTTAATCGTTTTACAATTGTTCGAAAATAGGGAAATTCAATACATAAGCTTTGAAATTAAAAACCAATTTAACACTATTTTTTTTTGTCCTGTTTGTGCAAACTGACCGGCTTTTAATCCTATGGATAATTAACTCTTTTTTATAGTTTGTGGGTTTAATTAAATGATATTTGAGTTGATGGACTTGATAAACATTTTTGTAATAATAATAAGGGTGGCCCATTTGAAACTTGCCAAAAAATAATATTAGTCACGTGTTGCAACATTTGTAACATATCACTTTTTCCAATATATCTAACCCATTTATATCAACACAATGGTGTTACACAATTTCACACGTTTTACTGTTAAAACAATTTTAACATTACACGCCGACATATGTCATTATTTATGTGATGCAAAACTAATAAACTCAACCGACATAAATATTTCATGAACACACTTTGTAATAGATAAATTTATAGACATAAGTTTTCCCAGAAAATTCTTCCCACTTTGATTTGGTACGGAGATTAAGAAAGTGAAATAAAGTGAAAATGTGTGGTTGTGCTTGTGTAAGAAAAAGGTGAAATGAATATAAACCACACAAATTTTTCAAAAATGGTAAGTGGGAAGAATTTTTTAGGACGGCCCAAAAAGGAAAGTGGGAAGAATTTTATGAGACGGAGGAAGTACTTTCTAACTTTTGTACTCCATATTATTTAAGAAGATTTTAACAAAGCTTGTTGTTTTATGTTTAACATGCCATTTTTAAGAGTTTTTTAAAAAATAAAAGATTATTTTTGAGATGTTACGGTGAGTAGAATCCAAGAAAAATATCTAGCTTTTAGCATTAATTAGTCGGCCTTTTGGCCTATATATTACTAAAAATAAGACAAAAGACAAAAAAGTGACATGTTTTTAAAAATTCCAAAAATGTGACCAACCCCCTGCAGTGCAAAGTAACTCCGACCAAAGTGACTCCGACCAAAGTGACTCCGACCAAAGTGTCTGCCCCACCGGCCACAGTGACTGCCCCACCGACCACGGTGACTGCCCCACCGGCCACGGTGACTGCCCCACCGATACAGTGACTGTCCCCGGCCACAATGACTGTCCCCGGCCACAGTGACTGCCCACTGGTCACAATGACACGCTAACTCAGATCATAGTGACACCCCGCCTCCGGTGTCCCTGCCTACCCAACCCTAGCGCCGCCCTGACCATCACCGCGGACCGTCGTGGATCGCCGTCGCCGACCACCACCCCAGACCCAATCACCTTCCCAGCCCCCGGCCACCTTCCCAACACCCTCCAATCCCCTCCCCACCTCCCCAGCCCGACCCCCACCCCAGATCTAGCCCAAACCGCACTTAAACAGCCAGATCTAGCTCTGACCAGCCCCTCTACAACCGTTGCACCATATCTGCACTCCGTCTTCATCTCCCGCACATCTGAACCGACGACGGCGGAGTAGCGAGACAAAATCGCCGCATCCTTGAAGCCCCAATCGCCGCCCTAGCCACATGTGGTTAGTTCAAAACACCGCTGCATCGAAAGCTCAGTCATACCGCCGCACCACGTTCGGACAGAAGGAGTAGAATAAGAGATGTGCAAGTGAGAGCGGTTGATGAAGGCAACGACAGTGTTGAAATCGGCAACGGCGGTGTCGAAGTTAGCGACGATAGGTGTTGTGCGCAGGTGAGAGTAAGGTTGTATATGAACCGAATCGAGTCGAATAATGAGATTTTGTATTTGTATTTGTTTAATTTTTTGGAATACGAATTCGAATTCAAATATGAAACGAATAATAATTTTGATTTGTATTTGTATTTGTTTAACAATACGAATAATTAACGAATCATATATGAATATCAAATCGATTTGAGCATAAGTTAAATTTTAGTCAAATATCACTCTAAAATAACTTTTTTATATTGCTTATTTTTTATGTTGTAAATGCATGCTATGACTTAATATGTGTTTTTTGAATTTAAATTTAATGGATCAATGCATTTTTAGATTGTACACAATGTACTAAAGTGAATTAATTTTATGATTAATAAATATAAATCTATTTCAAACTTTTTTAAATAAACACTAACACACACATATTAGAAATTATACTTATAATGTGTGAAATAAGTTGATAATTGTATATATCAGTCAAACAACTCTAATTTTATTCTTCAAATCGAATACATAATTATTTGTATTGTATTTGAAAGACGTTTGAACCAAAAAAATTGATTTGTATTTGTATTTATATTCTGATTTATTACGAAGGGAGTATTTTCATATAATTGCGCGAAACATAATTAAAATCTATCCGACTATCCGGTCACATCAAAATTTCATTTCATATTTATTTTTGTAAGCCTACATTTAACAAGTACTCCCTCTGTTCCTAAAAATTCTTCCCGGTTTGACTTGACACGCTTATTAAGAAAGTGGAATAAAGTGGAAATGTATGATTGTGGTTGTGTAGGAAAAAAGTAAAATGAATGTAAGCCACACAAATTGTCCAAAATGGGAAAGTGAGAAGTATTTTTAGGAACAGACCAAAAAATAAAGTGGGAAGTATTTTTGGGAAAGGAGGGGAGGGAGTAAGTCGTTTGGACTATGAAAGTAGCGTTCCCATGTGAGGCGTTTTGTGAAGCAACCATAACATAACAATGACTGAAAGCAACACAATCAATTTTAAAGATGAGACGTGGCGGCCTCTATCCTCACTCCGAGAAACAACCAAACAGCTTCCCCTGAACTTATAGTCAACAATGGAAGACAATTCAACGCCTTGTTCCTTTGACTTTAAACGACCATACATACCATCTCATTCATACTACGTACTAAATAGTGAAATAATCTCCAACCTCCCTGCACAACTTCTGTTTTCTTCTCAATCCATCTTCATCCGTGTGCATCCATGCACGTTTCGAGGCAATTCGTTTAATTTTTCTCCAGGTAATTCGTCTAAATTTCTGTACTAGAGAGTAGTGTTTCGTTTTCAACTTTGAAGTGGCGGCATTCCCATAGATCTGCGGTGTTTTTTTATCCTTTAGATAACGTGTTTGGTTCGTCTGATTACATAAGCCCTTGAATTGGGAGTTGCTGATGAACTTGATTCGGTTGCCGATTGCCAGTTTTTTTTTTCTTGAACTTTTCACCTGATTATAAGCATGCCCGTTCAATTCCTTCTGTAATCTGTATAGATATATCAAAAGAAGGAAAAGGGATGAACTGCCCCAAGAAGTTCGGATTTTGCGCGTTAACCTTTGAATGGGCAATTAAGATTTGTTGTTTCTTAAAGGTTGTCCATATTTAATCCTCAAAGTACTAGTGTTGTGAATCTGATGTAGTCTACCTTAAGCAGTACTGTGTGGTTCTATATTTTTCTCCTGCTATTGTATATCTGAGAGTTGTGTTTGCTGTTCATTGATTGTGCAGGCCCTAACTGGACTCTCATCTAAAGCTGCTGTCTATTTTACCCAATTTTATTTGGCTGCTTCTTGGTTAATCAACAAGCCATGGGTTGCTTTTCTCTTCTATACCGTAACCGTGGCAAGTTGAACTCATCCACCACACATTCATCGGAATTCGATGAAGGTTAGGACCAGAATTGTGTAAACAGTATCCAATATTGATAAACCTGGCATTTTAAATTTTGAGTTTTCTAAGGACTACAATCATGAACAGATCTCTATGGCATAAGAAATGTGAACGTCTTCTCCTACAAGGATCTAAGAGTTGCCACCAATAATTTCTGTCCTACAAATAAAATTGGAGAGGGCGGCTTTGGCTCTGTTTATAAGGTAATCAAATGGAAATATTTTGGGCATTTATCTTGCTTCTGATACATGGTCAAGGTGCTCTTCTCTGTATTGTGTTTGCCAGTCTGACACCTCATTTTTTGTCCAATCCTTGACAAACAGGGTAGGCTTAAAAATGGGAAGATGGCCGCAATAAAGGTTCTTTCTGCTAAATCAAAGCAGGGATTGCAAGAGTTCTTGACAGAGATTCAAGTGATTTCCGATATAGAACATGAAAATTTGGTCAAGCTGTATGGATGTTGTGTGGAAGATGAGCATAGAATTCTTGTCTACAATTATCTTCCGAACAATAGTCTTGGTCATTCCCTTCTAGGTAATTATTATTATATTTTGGCATTAATGTTCCAAGTCTTATTCTTTACGTCATACTCCGTATTAATTTGTCTACCACTCTACCCAGCTTGCATGATTTGGCGCTACACAACATGTCAGAAATTAAAGAAGTAGCTCTTGAGCGCCAAAACAGGATAATATCTAAGGTGTTGAATACATTCCATTAAAAAGTGTTGTTAATGCCATTCAAATAAGTCTTAGCCAACTCGCAAAGATACCAGTCAACAGGTTTTAAGTTCAACGTTGTAAATTTACCTAGGACATATAGGCAAGCACTAGAAGTCTTTAATTAAGTACAAACTTAGAATCCTGGCATTGAGAAAGGTAAAAGGCATAAATAGATATATGTACAAACTTAGATCTGAGTGGTTAGGATTTGAAGTGAAAAATGGGTGTTACCTGATGTGAAGCAAATTTAGAAAATGTATAAACAAGAATTTGTCATTTTGCATCCAATTCTTTTCATTTATTGGTGTTATCTTAGTGTAGCTAGAGGTTTTAGTGCTGTGGCGGGTGCCTAAGTGGCGCATTCAGCTCCCGGGCTATCTTTTGAGGGTTTTTAGTTTGCAGCCTGGGGCCTAGCGTCTAGGCAAGCAATTGGGCTGAAATTCAGGACGTGGTTGAAAATGCACTTTCGTTATCATTTTAGTTTAACTTGAAATCTGATTTTGCTAAGCATGCTGCATTTAGGTGGAAGGGGCAGTGGCCTCCATTTTGACTGGAAAACACGGTCAAAAATTTGCATTGGCGTGGCAATGGGACTGGCTTATCTTCATGAACAAGTGAAACCGCATATTGTCCACAGAGATATAAAAGCAAGTAATATTCTTCTTGACAATGATTTGACGCCCATGATATCTGATTTTGGTTTAGCAAAGCTCATTCCACCAGATAAGAGTCATATCAGTACACGTGTTGCAGGAACTTTGTAAGTTTTTTATGCTCTTTCTTCTAAACATTTTATCCTATATCGTAGTCTGTATATGTTTTGGTTAAGTTACACATTTAAACCAGTTAACATTTTTTCAAGAATCTTGATCCTCTGGTAATTCATAGGATTGATATAAAACATAAAGTTTTTACCTAAATGTTTTATAAAACTAGACTTATTAATTTGATGTTGTTTTAAGTTAAATATATGCTACAAGGCTTTTTTATACTCACTGCAAAATATAGTGTAAACTTTCCAATTTTATAATATAATTATCATAACCTTTTCAAAGTCTTACTAGCACCAATATTTCCTGAAAATCAAAGTTTTGATATTACCAATACCAATATTCTCATCATCATTGCTCATTTGCTCTTAATGTGTTATGTTTAAGGTAGAAATTTTACAGCATTAAAGATGTTTGCATATCTTTCGGCGTAGCTTTGTATATTAAAGCTGACTACCTCTTGTTTTTATGCTCCAGAGGTTACTTGGCACCAGAATATGCAATAAGGGGTCAGTTGACGCGTAAAGCAGATGTTTATAGTTTTGGTGTTCTTCTAATTGAAATCATATGTGGGAGATGCAACACAAACACAAGATTACCCATTGAGGAACAATATCTCCTTGAAAGGGTATGGCTTGCTCATGTCCCTTCAATTTATGCTTCACATTTTTGGATGTGTGCAGAATTTCTAAAGTTAGTTTATGGTTATAGCGCTTCCTGGCTTATCATTGCATGACTTTTCTGATTTTTTTTATGTACAACCCTCTAGTGCTAGTAAATATTGGATTTTCTTGCGTAGAGAGTAGTTTTAGTTCATTTGCAAAGGCTCCAATGGATATTGTTGAACCAAGGTCGCCAAAATCCCTTGGCAGTCCTACGGTGGTAGACCAATGCCTAGTGCCTATACTGTCTAGGATGTTCCTAGGTTGTTGCGTACATGTATTCTTTTAACAGAAATTGCTCTGACCAGGAGTAAAACATGACTAAGTGCATAAGTAGGAGTGAGCTTGTTTTCCCTATAATAAGACTCATTGAATCGGTAATTAGTCCTAATAAAAGGGTAAAGGTGGTTAAAACTTCTACTTTTTGGAGTAAATGAGTCATATTTTGGGTGCAAACCAGAAACAGGACTGGTTCAGACTTTTTACTAGTTAACTTCGTTGTAGGTATATCAACTTTATATTTATTAGTTAACTTCATTGTAGATATGGCAACTTTATGAAAGAGGAGAGCTGGTACAACTTGTAGATTCATCATTGGATGGGAATTTTGATGCAGAACAAGCCTGCAGATTCTTACGAATTGGACTTCTTTGCACTCAAGATACCCCTAAGCTTCGGCCTTCAATGTCACGTGTTGTGAAGATGTTAAAAGGGGAGATGGAGGAGGAGAAGGATAATATTACAAAGCCTGGGCTGATAACTGATTTCATGGATCTCAAGATTAAAGACCCTCAGAAAACCAAGCCTGCAAGTGTTAAAGCTGCGTATGATTATATATTATCTTCAGAATCTGATAGTTCAACTTTGCCATCTCAAGCTTCTTCCCAGACCTTGACTACAATCGATTAAAGTACCGAGTGTCTGGGTGCCAATATTTTAAAGCGATTTAGGCGGTGAGGGACCTTGTAACTTTCGTTGATTCCTTTTTAGTTTCCGGGAAAGTATGGAAGTATATATAGATCATAGTTGTGCATACACATATAGCCTGTCTATATTCTTATTTTGTGATCACAATCTCTGAACAATGGTTTGGAGTTTTATTTTTCTTGTCCTATATTTTCCAATGAGTATTTTAGACTTAGGATTGTGGGCTTCCTATACCAAACAAACTACTCCGTAATAGCTTGAAAATAAGTAGGTTTGGACGAAAACTCATGTGAGATGGTTTGGTAGATTTCAATTTGAGAGACATACAACTTCAGTTAGGGTACGGTGGACCTGAACCCGTTCCAGTCGGGTTTTGAACTGGCCAATACTTGGTCCCCAAACTAGGTCACCGTAATTGTGACAATAGTTTTAGGGTAAGGTCCGGTACTAGCCTCAAACTGGTTGTATCCGGTCCAAAATCGATTCTGATCTGGTTCCATATTATTATTATTATTATTATTATTATTATTATTATTATTATTATTATTATTATTATTATTATTTGAAATCTAGTAACTAATCAAGTACCTAAGTGGTAGGGGTAACTGGCCAAGTCAAAAACTTCTTAGAGATGAGCCTTAGGACTCGATTAAGGGTCAGCAAATGTGTATAGAAATTATGGGCTGGTGCAGTCGTGCAGGTGGGCCTATCAATGGGTCGGGTCCGGGTCGGAACGTAGTGTTTCAGACCCGGACCCGCTAAGTTAATAATGGACCCGGGCCCAAGTCGTTTACCTAGCGGGTCTGAAAATTTGGACCCGGATCCAGATCCAACGGGTCTCGGAATCGGGTCGGGTAGACCCGTCCGCCAAGTATGATACGCACACCATTATAAACTTTGTCAAAATAACAAGACATGTATGTGAAATATAAAACAAAGTGCACAAATTTAAAAGCAAAGTAGATCTTCATTTTTCAAAAAAAATCAAGGTCTCTCATAGAAAATCAGTACTTTTATCTAATAAAGTATCAGTTCTTGTACAGGCATATAGCTCCACACTCTGTGTCGCTTTCTCTCGCACAAAAAGCTTGTATAATAAACTAGAAGTTAAGTCATAAAAAGGTCTCTTGGACTACTAAGAGTATAAAATCATATGTAGTGATGGAGTATATGGCCCAGGGACCCCCACCCCACCGACTCATACTACTCCGACACAGGCCCAACAGGCCCAAGAAGCGCATGAGGCCCAAAACACCGCTGCCCAAGGTCAAAGGAACTCACGGTGCGCTTGGGGATGCCTTCGGCACCATAGTTGAAGGCTCCAAACCCAGGAAATAGCTGATTTCAGGTGTACGCATCTAGTGGGAGAAAACGATTGAAATGAGGAGCCTTGGGGTCACAGGCGCCCTCGACATGAGGCCCTCGGCTGCACAGGGCCTTCGGCCACAAGAGAGCCTTCGGCTACACCGCACTCATCGAAGATTCCCTTTGGAGACAAACAACCACCGCATTTAAGGCGGTGTCACATCCACCCACCGCATTTAATGCGGTGCACATGCGAATGTCAGTGCCACCCCGATTGAGGTGACCCCTCGGCCGTTAGATTGTTGACACGTGTACTATCATCGCATTTATGGCTGCTATAAATAGCAGCCCTTATTCACCTTGTAAAACACGCTGAGTTCATTTAATACATCTGACTCTTTCTCTCACTTGCTTGCTCTGACTTCTCTCTAGTTATTCTCCGCAATAACCCTTCGGATAAGTTACCCCCTGCGTACACTATCCATCATGTAGTATTATACGATAGTATATGATAATGATATAATATTATTAATAATAATAGTAATAAATATTGTGCTTTTAGGGTATATTACTATCTCGATCAGTATCACTTATATAATAGTTATGTAGGGAGAACTATCAAATAAGCCCTCGAACATTCATAAAAAGTGCAAATAAGCCCTTTTAGAGGAGGCTCTGTCCAGCCATCGCCGTTTGGGGCGGTTTTCGGTGAAATTTTTTGATGAAATTTTTTGAGTATCTTCTTCATTAAGTCTAGTTTATTCATACCAAATTTCAGCTAAAAATTAAATCGGGAAGGCAGTCAAATGAATTTTTGAAGATGCTGAAAAAAATTCATCAAAAAATTCCACCGGACACCGCCCCAAATGACGATAGCCGGACAAAGCCTCCTGTAAAAGGGCTTATTTGCACTTTTTATGAAAGTTCGAGGGCTTATTTGATAGTTCTCCCTAGTTATGTATTAATGTGTATAATTTTATTGAAGAATCACAACTAATAACTTTGTGTATTATTATGTATATATATGTATATAAGTTTCTATTTTATTTAAAGTGTTATAACTAATCACTTTATGTATTAGTGTGTGTGTATACATATAAGAAATTTTAAACGGGTCCAGGTCCTTAACGTATCGGAATCATGTGTACCATACCCGACCTGTTTATTTAAAATACTAACGGGCCCGGATCCGGATCCGGGTAAACGGGATAAAATATAGACCCATACCCATTAAAAACAATCGGGTCCGGGTCTAGACCCGACCCGTTGACAGGCCTACGTGCAGGTAAGGATGGACCCGATCTGGTCCTGGTCCCAGACTGGCCCATCCAGTTCCGGACCGGCTGATCACACTTCCGGTCCGAGACTGGCTGGTCCCGGGTCCCATTTACTAAGACTGAACCGACCAAGAAAATTACGGGTCACGGTCTACTCGCCGGTTCGACACCTATTTTTTTATTTAAATAAAATACACACATTAAAAAATGAATTGTATATTTATTTCGAACACTACATTGACTTACAACTATTATAATGTAAAAACTAACAAATATTAAAATGTGACTAATATTATAAAAAGAATGTCTAATATTAAATTCTAACAACTATTAAAATGTATTGTTAAACTTTGCGGACGACCGCACCTAGAGTCCTCTAGGTTTGTGTGGGGTTTCAGCAGTTTATTGCGTAAGGTCTACGACAATGGCTATTTGGATCGCTAGGGGGTACAAAACTGGTATTGGTGAGTGTAGAAAGGAGCACAACTGCGGCATCGGTTGAATATGGAATTCATGGCGGACAACAACAAAATGGAATTCATGAGAAAGGCGGAAGATCCGGAATCGAAAAAACTCAGGGCTTGCTTGATGTGGCATGGAGAAGTCCAGATTCAGGTGATGGAGATAGGAAGACAAAGAGATGATGATTGGTCCCTCTCCCGAACCGCCGTCATGGAGGAACTGTGCGTCTAGGATTTGGATGACTATTTTACTATTTCTAGTTTGTTATTTTCGTTTGTCTTTTTTACTGTTTCTATTTCTTTAGTTGTGTGACAAACAATGGGGGGGGGGGGGGGTAGGTTGGTGTTTTGACTTATTTTAGTTTATAGATTTCTGTTTGGAGACAATCAGGCCGATTCGGTGATTAGTCTCGCTTTTTCCGGGGTGGACTATTCTATGTCTGATCATGACGTGAGGGGATCGACAGACTATTTCTTTCCAAAAACAACTATTAAAATGTAACAAATATTATAATGTGACTAGTCTTATAATGAAACTAATATTCAAATTTGACTATTATACAAATGCAAGTATTATTAAAATGATAATGTAAGTGATATGATAATGTGGGAAATTGAAATGTTACTAACGTTATAAAGTGGCTAATATTAAATTCTAAAAAGTATTAAAATGTAACAAATATTATAATGTGATTAATCTTAAAATGCAACTAATATTCAAATTTGACTATTATTCAAATGCAAGTGATATTAAAAATGAAGCTCCAATGACACACAAAACTGTTTTGAAGTTGTAGACATGACACTAATTAAAAGATTTGCTTAGATTTCACGGTCATGATATCTTGAATCTTGCGTTTGGAGAGAAAGTTGTTGTTTTTAGTGGTGACTTCAAGCAAATACCCCCTATCATACCAAAGGAATCTTGGCAAGAGGGTGTTCGTGCTACTATTAATGCCTACAATGTGGTTCTCACTTTATTTGGAGACATACCCCCTACCACATATTTGGAGACATTGTCATGTTCTCACTTTAACAAAAAACATGTGACTACAATGTGGTTCTTCACATTGTAATGTCGAGGAATTGTAGAGTTTCTTCGATTTGGTGCTCAAAATAGGAGATAAAATATTGAGAATGTGAGAGATGGAGAGGTGGTCATTCATATACACGATGATGTGCTTATTACCACTTTCGGTGATCCTATTGACACAATTGTTTCTAGCACTTATCCGTCATTTTTGGGAAATATGGCTAATCCGTCATATTTTCAGCAAAGAGCTATTTTGACACTCAAATGATTTTGTATAGCCTATAAATTATTACTCTTTCCATCCCGAAAAAGTTCGACAAATTGACTTTTCTTGGTTAATGACAAACAACTTTGACTAGTGATATTTTTTAATATGAAATTAGTTTGAATATGAAAACTATACTGAAATGTTTCTTATTCAGAATAATTTCATAAAAGTATAAAATTTATATATGAGTATTATATACAAATATATTAATTAAAACATTGCCTAAAGTTTGCCATCATTAACTAAGAAAAGTTAACATGACAAAACTTTTATGGACAGAGGTAGTATATGATTTCATTGATGCCTGGAGAAATGAGTACATTTGAGTTTTGACAGTCCATGCTCACTTGAAGGCAACATTGGCGCTGAATCTTATGAAGTTTCTGAACACCATCAATGCATCAAGGATACATAACCATACATTGGGACTAAAGGTTGGTGTTCCTATTATGTTAATGAGAAAGATTGACCAACCATCTGGCTTATTCAACAAAACTTGTCTGATTATTACTCAATTAGGTAAATTTGTTTTGGAGTCGAATGTTATAAACAGAAAAAATATTTGTCAAAAAGTATTGATTCCACGACTATCATTGGTCTTGTACTCCTTTTAGATAGCACAATTCCTTTCAAATTTCAACGCAAACAATTTCCAATAATCGTTTCAGTTGTCATGACGATAAACAGATGTCAAGGACAAACTCTGGATCAAGTAGACATATATTTTCCAAAATGTCTTTACGCACGGTCAAGTGTGCGTTGCCATGTCAAGGGTTACCTTAAGGAGTGGGTTGATGATTCTTATATGTGATGACGAGGGCCGCATGCACTATCAACACCACGAATAATGTGGAATATAAAAAAGTTTTTCAAAATTTGTGCAACTTTTTTTCATTATCAACATATATGATTGCTGCTATATCTTATAAATTTTCATGAGACAGAGCTCATTGTTTTTTCACGTAGAACTTATGGTTACACATTATCATTTATTTAATTTTCTTTTAATTTTTCATACGATTCGGATTTTCCTACAACTTCTACTACGTATATAATAAAAGTTACAACATATAAACTCGATCTTTTTTTTATTTGTCAAAACTAACACATAATCTACCATGGTAAAACATAATTGTAAGTAAATTATTATTCAATTTTAGATATATCCCGTACATTGCAAGGATCTTTGTCTAGTAATTAATTAAAAGATGGGAAAAGATAAAGTGATAGGTTTTTGGGAGATTTGAACAAAGTGATAAAGCACAAAGTATTAGGAATGAATGAGATGATAGGCCCAATTAGTTTTGAACAAAGTTAGACCAAATCTCCCGAAGGTAAGTCACAGATCAGCCTCACTGTCTCAGAAATCCTCCGGCTCAATTCTGTCTGTGTGCACACCCTCAGAGCTAGGGTTTAAACAAAACAGTGCCACAATCTGAACACTTGGCGCGTGCCATGGCAAAACCAGGCCGAGGCCGTCCGGCTGCTCCATCGCGGTCTTCTCGATCTTCCTCGCGTTCCAGGTCGCCTTCTCGTTCCCGCTCCCCTGCATCTCCCTCTAAATCTAGGTCAAGGTCTCGCTCCTTCTCCGGCTCTGGTTCTCGCTCCCGGTCTAGGTCCTACTCCTCATCCTCCTCTCATTCTCGTAGCGGAAGTTCTCTCAGCCGTAGCCCGCCGAGGCGAAGGTGTGTTTCAACCTACGTCCCCTTTCAACAACCCCTTGTTTCTATGCTATGTCTTTCACTTCGTCACATGAAATTCAGACAATTTTGACACCATTGTTAGACTCATAACACACATATGGTCTCTCACCTTCTTCATCAATCAGTAGATTGTGTGGGAAGTTTTTTTTTACTAGTTAAAATCTAAACTACCCTTTAGCAGCTACCGAGTTCTGAGTTCAGGATCGGAAGGGAAACATATTTAAATTGGTATTGTAAGCACGTAAGATTTGTCTGTATCTTCTGCAAGGATGTGTAGTTTTACTAATATACGTAGTAATTATCATCGTTAACTTTTTAGTGAACTGGTTAAAATGTTTTCTTCTGTTCCCACGCTCATGCATGATGATTCATTCAATTTTATTTTACGTTGATTGGTACTTTCATAGCCCTGCTGAAGGATCCAAGAGAGGTCGTTCACCAGCAACACAGCCAAAGAAAGCTTCTCCCCCTCTAAGGTATTGGCTTCTTTCAATTTCGGAATTTATTAAACAACAATGCTCTAGCTTTTAATTTACATCTGTCACTACAGACGTTTGGCATTCATTTTTAGTAACAACAAGTTGAGCCTTGAGAGCATCAACTAGGTTGATTAAGTAGCTCACCTCCTCCCCATGACATATCTTGTGTTCAGAATTCTGAGAAACAATATTATCTTGCTGTTGTACCTTTAATGCCACTCTTCTGTCTTGCTACTCTCCTGATTTCAGGAAAGTTTCTCCCATTCCAGAGTCCCTTGTACTACACGTTGAACAACTTAGTAGGAATGTCAATGAAAACCATTTGAAAGAGATATTTGGTAACTTCAGTGTTCACTCCATAGTCCATATAACACTAATTTTCAACAAAACTTCATTTTCATTTTACACTAATTTTTATAACACTTTTCAGGTAACTTTGGTGAAGTTGTGCGTGTGCAGCTGGTAATTGATCGTGAAGTAAGAACCTAGCTCCATGTCCCTAGGAAATGTAACATTTATTATTGGTCAGATACTAAAAATAAACTTAGTGTTGCATTAACTATGATTGGCCTTGAACTTTTATCAAAATTTCCAATTATCCTTTAACATTCAAATGACCCATTTAGATTGGCTTTAGACTTGACGTATACGCACAGTCCTAACCTATGAGATGAGTTGCAATGGTATAAAATTGATTATAAAGTCAAACATGTGATGCTTTTTGGCTGACTATCTATTTATTATATATTTATAATTTGATTTTTACGTTGCATTGTGTCATATCATGGCCTACAGTTTTCTCTTGTACGCAATTACTCTAGTGTTAGTGGCACCTGCATATGCAACATGCTAAATGTAAAATCAATCAGTTTTTTAAGGTCAATGTTATCAATGAGTTTAATCAGGTTTCACACGACACATTTGAAGAGTTCAGGGTCTATTGCGGTTTTATATTGCAAGCTGGGTGTCATTTTTTGAGTGTTTGGCGTGTACTGTTCTCTTATGTTTTTGTTATAAAGAAATGGTGTTGGACATTCAGGTTAATCTTCCTAAAGGATATGCATATGTTGAATTCAAGAGTAGAGTTGAGGCAGAGAAAGCCTTGCTGTACATGAATGGAGTATGTATACTTAGCCAGAGGATATTTCTATTATTTTTCTTATAATCTTTGCAACCTGTAGCTATTAATCTTTCAATGGTCCTATTGTAGGCCCAGATTGACGGAAAAGTTGTTCATGCAAAGTTCACATTAGCTGAGAGAAAGAAGACATATTCCCCTCCTAAGCCATTGGCAACTTCTAAAAAAGATGGTCCAAAGAATGATAGTGGTGCCACTAACAATCTTGATAAAGATGGTCCAAAACGGCCACGAGAGTGTATGTTACTCATTTATTATTACTGCATATTTAGCCTTTGTGGACATAATTGGTAATGGAAATGATTAATTCTTCAGTCTCTCCTCGCCGAAGACCTCTTTCTCCACAGCGAAGGAGATCTCCAATTGGACGAAGGGGATCTCCTAGACGAAACCTTGGTTCTCCTCTACGCCGATCTCCTGCTCGTCGCCGAAGTTCTCCTTCTAGACGCGTTGACTCTCCACCACAAAGACGCAGACGGACATCTCCGCCGCCGAGAGGTCGTTCACCCACTCCACCAAGGCGTTACCGGTCACCACCTAGGTATGTTTTTTACTATTATAATATGAGGTGGTGCATAGATTATTAAGAGTTTTGACTAAGTTTTGAATGGCTGGTCTCACAGAAGAACTCGTGGAAGTCCTGTTCGGAGACAATCTCCACCGAAGAGACGGTAATTTGGACTTGTTTTTGTACTTGATATAATGAAAATTTTGTGTTGTTTGGCAGTCCATAAGTTTTAGATTTAGAGTTAAGGCTGTATGACTCTTATGGTGGATAGCTACTCCTTTGTAAGAAGTATTTACAGGTTCAACCCCCTATGCATAGCCATCATCCCATTTAGAAATTAGGACTAGTAATAAATGTGTCACAATAGTGATATCGTTCCACTATAAATCTTTTTCTACAATATATATTGTGATGGAGTGCAAGAAATGCTTGTTAATATATACATCTCTATTGTAGTCTGACTGGTTATAGAACTACTAACATTGATGAAAATAGTTTTTATTTCTACTTACCTCTGATACTTTCTCTCTTTTTGGCATCGATATCATAGATCGATTCATGTTAGCCGACCCCAAATTCTTTTGGGATTAAGGCTTGGATGTTGTTGTTGTTGACCTCTGATACTTTCTATCATCCTACAGTTCACCTAGACGAGTTTACTCTCCTCCCAGAAGATCTCCAATGGGGCGTAGACGTAGCCGTTCCCCTATAAGAAGGCCTATTCGTTCACGCTCAAGATCTATCTCTCCTAGAAGGTGATGGATACATGTACCCTAATTACAATGAAAACGGTTTTTGTTGTTCATTTGTAGTCTTGCATATGATTTGAAGTTGTAGAAGTATTCTAGTACTTAATGACGTTAAAAGCATTTTGACAACCAAGTGGAGGCTAAGAGGGTACATATAATAGATAGATTTAAGGTTGAAAGTGATGTTGGTTAGGAGCATAGTTATCACTGAGTCTTCCAGGCGCTAAGTATGGATTCCAGCAGTGGAGAAACTTCCCTAGGTGTCCCACGGTGTCGTCATCCAGTACTTCTGATAAAAATCCACCAACCCGCATACCTGAGTTAGAATTGATTAGATGTTTTTGCGGTGCGATGTAGCCTGCGGAGCAGAGAAGAGTCCTAAATAGAGGCCAAATGTCGCACTGGCTTCTCCTGTTTCATGGTTGAGGGTTAACTCTATATTACAAGATAGTGCCACACGGTGCTTGGTTCTTGAGAGCTAAAGCAGCACCATCACTGTTAATCTACAAATGTTTTGAAATATCAATGATGCAGTGTCATCAATGAAGAGCTGATATCACTCTGCTCTGAAATCCGAATCATTCTTACCTCCAGTTTTTTATCTTACATATTTTTCCGCAACCTGTCATTTCTTTATACATATTGCAGACCTTTTAAATATTTTCCATTTGTAAGCCAAGGTTCTAGTTTTCTTTCACCATGATCTGTATCCAAACCACTGCTCATATCCCGTCAGAGATTAAGTAGCAATTGTCAAAGAAACTTAATCACTAACAAGCATGGCAGCCCCTGAAATTGGGCGGTTGAAGGCAAAAAGCTGCCACAGGTTGGTGTGCAACCAAAGAGTTGTGCTTGGTGTACCCCAAAATGAGGTACCCCATTTTTACCCCACCCATTGTGTGGTCCAAATGAGGCTACCACTTAAATTTGTTGCCCCACTTAAATTTGTTGCCCCACTTAAATTTGTTGCCCCATTTGGGCCACACAATAGGAGAGGGTAAAAATGGGTACCCCATTTTGGGGTACCTATAGTATTTTGACAACCAAAATGGATCCATTTTGGTTGAACCCCAAATCTAAACAACCACTTCCGTGTTTTCATTTATATATGCCTCCAGACATGGAAATGAAAATTTATGATCTGGTTATCATTATTGTCTACTTGTCACAATAGGGGTCCCTAAGAATATTTCATTTCTATGGAAAATGTTACACGTGTTCCCTGATTTGTTTAAAAATCCATGCCTGATTCTGACATCTTGCGTTGTACTTTGATGTCAACAGGCCAAGAGCTCCACTTTCCA
Organism: Cuscuta europaea; assembly: GCA_945859875.1. NCBI lineage: Eukaryota > Viridiplantae > Streptophyta > Magnoliopsida > Solanales > Convolvulaceae > Cuscuta > Cuscuta europaea. The sequence goes on from CAMAPE010000051.1 coordinate 8,405,231, forward strand.
GGCGTGGAAGGTCATCATCCTATTCCTCATCGCCCAGTGGACAAAAGGTTTTATATTTTCAGCTCACCATTAGCAAAATGGCAGTTCCTGCTGAGTAGTAGATGCTAAATTGCCTTTTTTGCCTCTGTAGGGACCTCGCAGAGTATCTAGGAGTCGCAGCCCTAGAAGGTATTATTTTGCAGCTTTTGTGTGCATATAGAATTCATTTAAACCCAGGTCCCTGAACTTGTTCGATTTTCTGCACTCCATGGGCTGACATAATTTGATTAGATGAAATTAGAGATGCATGATTATGACTCACATATAATTTTACCATCAAATTATTTTTATCTGATTTTTGTGATACTAGTACTATTAAAGAGGATACATTAAGTAGATTAAATAATAAAGTATTAGTTGACTGCTGGATCATGTCAACATTTCAGTTTTACCAAAGAAGGTACTAATAATTTGTAATAGTGAATTCGTCTTGATCGTTAAATAAATCCTAAAGTAGAGAAGGTGAGTTTCTAGTGTCTATATCCAAGTAAACTGAAAATCTATTGTTGAAATTCATAATTGATATTAATAATCAAACAATTTGAACCATTGAAGTGATTTAATGTTCAAAATAAAAAATTCTGTAACTTATTTTTGAACCTATCAGGTGCTCTTACAGAATAACGTGATTAGGTTTTTATTGTCATGTCTATTCTAACTTATTTTTGTGATATCATGTTTCTAGGCCAGTGAAAGGAAGGAGCCCCAGTAGCAGCAGTAGTAGCCAGTCTCCCCCACCACCACGGAAACCCTAGACTGGTAGCTTGTGTATTAGTTGCTAAATCGTTCATCTGATCCGTAGTAACTTGATGGATAGTTAAATCCATCTTCTCATTTTATACTGTTAAGTTTATTACTATGACTATCTATGCCATGTGAGCTTGATGATTGGACTGTAATGTGCGTATGGCTCGATTATCATTTGTCTTCGACGTTATGTTTTGGAAGTGAGTTGTGTTGGGTCCTGAACGATGAGATACTGAGATATAGTCACTTGCAAATATATTTGTATTTTAAGCTTATTGGATGAGATAGAATGCTTTTAATGGGACTGAATTTTCTAGCTTGTTTGATGTAAATTGATATAATAGATGTTTGATTTATGTGTATTTTATAGTTGTTGAAATTTGGTAAATCTGATCTAGTTTAGGATTATGGATAGACTAGGGCCGGGCGGCCTGACCCAGAACCGAGTACTGACCCGGGACCGGTACTGTTCCGACCCAGTGGCCCGGTCAGTGACCAGTCCGGGTAGGCCTGACCCGTGGGTCTTCCGGTCCAGGCTCGGGTCACCCAAAACAAGGCCTGTCCCGGCTGGGCCCGGTCCCGGTTCGGGCCAAATTTGATTTTTTTTTTCAATTTTTTTTTTCAATTTTCGGGTTGGGCTGGGTATTTTGGGCCATTTGGGGTCGTTTGGGGGGTTGGGGGTGGGAGGGGGGTTAATTAGGAAGAGGGAAAAAAAATTAATAATGGACTCGGACCAGACTTGGTGGTTACCCGGGCTGGTCCCGGGTCCACCACTCCTGAACCCCTGTCCTGCCTGGGCCTAGGCCCGACCTGGACCTGAGTCCACCCCTATTTAGGATTGAAATTAGATAGAATGACAGAATTAACACAACCGATCTTCTCATTGACAAAACTAAGATGTAATTATAATTTGGACAGGAATAGGAATGGACTCGGGCCGGTTCGGGCCTGGGCCTGGCCGGGCCTCGGTTCTAGGAAGGCAGGCCCGGAACCGGCCCGGATAACCCCGGGTCCGGTTCGGTTCGGGTCACCCACCCGGTTCACGGGCCGGGTCTATTTAATTTTTTTTTAATTATTATATAATTAGAATAAATCTTATTACAATTACAATATATTATATTCGAATTGAAGTATATTTATTTCAAATAAGAAGTACAATTGAGAATTAGGATGAATTTAAAAAATGTAATACATTTTGTAATAAAAAATCAATCGGACTCTCTGCCTTCGGTTGTTTCCTCCATAAAGTGGCGGGAGGGAGTGATGGTAATTTCTTGAGTTCTTCGTTGGACCTTCAACCAATCGTGAAAGCAAACTAGTGTCTCAAGAGAGCTCGGGCTCACCCTCGTTCTAAAATCGGTTAGGACGTTGCCGGCCGCACTGAATTCTTGTTCCACGGCAACGCTTGATATCGGCATTGCTAGTACTTGCTTAGCCATCTTTGATAAAATCGGGAATGTTCTTTCATTTTCCTTCCACCACTTAAGAACGTCAAAGTCATCACCAACTTCATAATCAACATTCAATGTTAGATACAAAGAAAGCTCGTTACCTGAGCTTTGTTCAGTAGCGGGAGTTGCTCTACTTTTTTTCAAAAGAGAACCAAAAGCGGATTTTAAAAGTGATTTTCATTTAGATGAAGAAGATGTTCGTTGCATGGGAGGGGGTGCATTACCATATTGTGCATGAAATTCATTATACAATTGATGAAATAAATTACTAACCTCGTTGAATTCTTGTTTAGGGTCGATGGGATTATCATCGAACTCTTGAGTTGGAAAAAAAGAAGCATAATAGTAATCTATACAATTTGCCAAGTAAGGAAGTTTATAACGAGGATCAAGAACAAATGCAATACCATATATATGCGGAATATGTGAATAATATTTTAAAAACTTTTGTTTCATGAAATCACAAAAATAACTAACGTAAGCGGCGTCGGAAAATTCACAAAAAGCGCCGGCGAGATTAACAGCTTCAACAAAAAATTCGTTTGCGGTAGGTTTATAAACATGACTAAAAGTTAGAGTTGCGTTATTAAAATATGCCAAAACATTAACAATTTTTTCACAAGTGTCGATGTCAGCCAGGTTTATAATATAGTTACAAGTTTGTCTTAAAAAAGCTGGAAAATGATCTTTATATCTAACAAGTACTTGAATTAAATTATAAGTACTATTCCAACGAATAGACAAATCTTTAGGAAAAGCACAATAATTCACACGTCTATCCTTCAAATATTGCCGCCATTGCATTTTTAGTGGAGTGTTAGCCCAAATCAATTTAATTCCCCCCTTCACTACCTCCAAAGCATTTCCTAATGCCGCTAAGCCATCTTGTACACACAAATTTAGAATATGACATGCACAACGTTGATGAAAAAATCTACCCATCAATGTAGAAGCACCACACAATTCACGTAATCTAGGTATAGCAGCAGTATTATTACTAGCATTATTACTAGCAGTATTATTACTAGCATTATCAAAAATCTACCCATCAATGTAGAAACACCTTATCAATCAAATTATACTCAATTAAAATACGTTCAATGAGAATATAAATATTATCAGCAGTGTGACGATCATTGAATTCACGAAAAGCAAGAACACGTTTATGCATATTCCAATCATCATCAATATAATGTGCAGTTAGACCCAAATAATATAAATGATGATAAGTACCCTCCCATATATCGCTACAAATACTAACACGTCCATCAAAGTTTGCGAAAAATATTTGTAATTTTTCTTTTTCCAAGTTATATTGCCTTATAACTTCTTTTTTAATCGTTTTGCGACTATAATTTCTAAATTGAGGATTTAAAGTACCTTGAGCATAATCTCTTAAAGCAAGACTTTCGGAAAAAATAAAGGGTAAATTTTCTTCAACAATTAAATGAGACATACCAGTCAAATGTTTTTTATCATCATAGGAAAAATTACCAAAGGGTTGAGAATTTGCAAACCTTGATATTTGTGTTTGCTTCCCCTTTCCTTTGTCTATTTTCGCATACTCCACAACGTGGGTGGACTGAAGATGCCTTTTGAGACTCCCGTATCCGCCAGAAATTCCCAAGCTAAACTCTTTCTTGCAATGATTGCAACTTGCGTACCATTTTTCGGTTTTTTCGTCTTTCCTTTTTGTATAATTGTTTTCAATAATAGCAGATTTAGATTTCTTACCAATTTTGGTTGTAGTCGTTGAAGGGCCCTCGTCCTCTTGCTCATCATCCGGAGTCCCGTCGCCCCCCGCGTCCTCCTCCCCATCGTCATCCTCGAGCTCCTCTTCATCGATGGTTGTCGGGAATTGTTGTTCTTGTGCAAAACGTGGATCATTTTGGGACAATAGGTGTTGTAGTTCCTCGTCGGACATCATCATACCATCTCGCCGTTGGTAATCCGTTTCAAAATCATCTCGACTTTGAAAAGAAGACTCGGCCCGCGCTTTACCTTTGCCTTTGCGTGAAGTAGATCGAGTCGATGCAATCTCCCTCTTGCGGTTGCGTTGGAGATTACCCACATCTACAGAATGTCTACCACGCTCCATCTTTAAAATTGAACAAATATTAGCAATTAACTAATATGAGAAATGTAAAAATTAACTAGTTTTGTTATTTTAATGAGATATGTAGCAATTAACTAATATGAGAAATGTAAAAATTAACTAGTTTTTTTTACTTTAATGAGATATGTAGCAATTAACTAATATGAGAAATGTAAAATTGTAGCAATTAACTAATTAACTAATATGAGAAATGTAAAAATTAACTAGTTTTTTTTACGTTAATGAGATATGTAGTAATTAACTAATATGAGAAATGTAAAATTGTAGCAATTAACTAATTAACTAATATGAGAAATGTAAAAATGTAGCAATTAACTAATTAACTAATATGAGAAATGCACAAATGTAGCAATTAACTAATATGAGAAATGTAAAATTGTAGCAATTAACTAATTAACTAATATGAGAAATGTAAAAATGTAGCAATTAACTAATTAACTAATATGAGAAATGCACAAATGTAGCAATTAACTAATATGAGAAATGTAAAAATGTAGCAATTAACTAATTAACTAACATGAGAAATGTAAAAATGTAGCAATTAACTAATTAACTAATATGAGAAATGTAAAAATGTAGCAATTAACTAATTAACTAATATGAGAAATGTACAAATGTAGCAATTAACTAATATGAGAAATGTAACAATTAAGTAGTTTAACTAATATTAATATGACAAATGAAACAATTAACTTTAACTACTTTAACTAATATTAATATGACAAATGAAACAATTAAGTAATTAAATAGATAAACGAGAAGTGTATATATAAATCAAATGTATAACTATATATAGTATATATAAATATATAATGTGTAAATATATTATAAGTAATACATAATATAATGTATAACTATATTATAAGTAATATATAATATAATGTATAACTATATATAGTATATATAAATATATAATGTGTAAATATATTATAAGTAATATATAATATAATGTATAACAATATATAGTATATAATATAATGCGTAAAGAATTATAATATGAATGTGTATAAGTATATATTTATAAGTAGATAATTAATATTATAATATATAAGTAGATATAATAATTATATAAATTATATATATGTAGAAAGAATTTGGAGAAGATGAAGAATGAAGATGATTGAATATGAGAGATTAAGAGAATAGAGAATTTAGATTTTAGAGAGTAGGAAGAGTTGTAGAAGAAGAGGTGTAAAAAATGTATAGAAAATAGGAGTATAAATAATTTTTTTTTGTATACCCCACCCCACCCCCACCCCACCCCCCAGACCCCCCTCCTATGCTCCCAACGGCTATAGAGCCGTTTGGGAGGTCTCCCAACGGCTAGTAGAGCCTTCAATTTTTTATTTTTTTTTTGTGACCGTTGAGGCCCGGACCGGGCCCGGCCCGGCCGGGCCGGTTCACCAAATTATAAGCCCGGGCCCGAACCGCTACATGACCGGGCCGGGTGGCCCGAACCGTGACCTAACCGACAAACCGGGCCGGTCCGAGCCCGCACAGTAGCGGGCCGGTCCGGGCCCGCACAGTAGCGGGCCGGTCCGGTTCCGGGCCGGTTGGCCCGGCCCGAGTCCACCACTAGACAGGAATGAGACTAAATAAAATCTGAACTGACAAAAAAACCCTCATAAATATTAAAATCTACTCTGTTTGAACTAGAGGTCACGTAGGAGTGAACTGGGTTGGGTTGCGCACTGGTTCAGGCTGGGGTGTGCTCCGGGTCAAAATTATCAGGCCCGTTACCGACCCAGGTTAGAACTTGGGCCTGGTCAGGTATGATTTTTTTTATGTCTTTTCGAATTAATTCCAAATCCCCACCCCCAAACCCCCCAAACTGCCCAGCCCCACCCACCTAGTAGCCAGTCCAACCCGAAAAAATTTAAAAAAATTATTTGGGCTTGAACCGGTCTGGCCCATTATTTAGCTAGCCTGTAGCCTGCCACATTAATGCCCTGGTTCAGGTCCTAGTCTTGGTCCCGGTCTCGGACGACCGGGTCGAGCTGGTGAGCTGGTCCAACACACTAAGCTCACGTAAAACTAGGGGTGGACTAGGGCCTGGTCAATTAGCTCGTAACCGGCCCGACCCGGCACTGTTTTGGCCTGGCCTGGTACCCGGCCCGGTACCCGGTACCCGGCTCGGTACCCGGTCCCTGACCCGGTCCCCGGTCCCCGGGATTGGTGCATTATACCCGAATCGCCAGTTTTCATCGCGGGCTTCAGGTCTCCAGAAAGTGATCCGGCTTGGCCGGGCAAATGTAAATTTTAAAAAAAATTGATTTATAAAGCAAAAGATTAAGAATGATCTGATTATATTTAAAAACTAGTATAGTACCCGTGCATATGCACGGGAAAAAGCATTTAATTTGGTGCATATATTTTTACACACGATTTAATTAAATGTTAAAATTAAAGTAATTCGTAGAATTCAACATTTTTGAAAAATAAGAGTACAATAAGCTAATACCATAAAGTATAAGCCCGTTAAATACTATTCAATGAAGAGTATATTAGGAAAAATCAATTCATTAGAATTTACTAATAAATTTTCTGCTCAATTGTGATCGACTTATCTTATACATAAAAGAACTATATCTGATAGAGATAGTTCTTCCGCTCAATTGTTAGCTGACTTATTTTACCTTATACTAAAAACACTACATATGAGAGAGAAAGTTCACATGCTCAATTGTTAGCAAGCTTATATTCTTAGCTTCTTATACCTAAAAGCAATACAAATGAGAGAAAATTATTCCGCTCAATTGTTAGCCGATTTATCTTATATTTAAAAGAACTACATATTAGAGAGAAACTTATCCCTCTCAATTGTTAGTAAGCTTATATTTTAATATTTAAAAGCACTACATATGAGAGAGCAAATTCTCACCCTCAATCTCTCCTCTCGACTGTTAGCAAACTTATCTTATAATAGCTAAAGACACTACATATGAGAGAGAAAATTCTCCCGCTCAATCATTAGCAAGTTTATCTTCTTATACCTAAAACTCTTTCATATAAGAGAGAAAGTTTTTCCGTTCAATTGTTAGCCGGTTTACCTTATACCTAAATGTACTATACATATGAGAGAGAGAGAGAGAAATTGTCACGTTCAATTGTTAGTCGGCTTATCTCATACTTTAAATAACTACATATGAGACAGAGAAATTCTCCCACTGATTATTATGAATAGTGTGAGTATTATTTTCGCAAGTTTATTTTGATGTTTCTTGAGGTTTGGTTTGGCTTCTTATTCTGGTTGGTAATCTGCTATATTGTTTCTTTCAAGGTCCATTACATAGTAAGAGATGTGCATTTTTTTGTTCAAATATTCTTTCAGATGCTAGATTGGGAATCATTTGAAACCCTTTCGTAAGTCTCTCTAACTTGTATGTACAAAATTGAAAGTCCACAATAATGACCAAATTGAAATTCAAGTATATTTATATTTTTTAATGAAATGTGATTTTTTAATATTCTCATTCTTTTTTACTTTTAAAGGTGATTTGATTCACCGACAATAATAATAATAGTAATACTCTCTTGTCCCATTAAATTATTCTTGGTTTGACTTATATCAGAGTTTAGAGCCCGTTTGGTAATCTCGTTTTTTGGCTTATCACGCTTTTCGACCATTTTTTTCACCAAACACGTATTTTTTTGATTTCACGCACTGAATTGTATAATAATAATAAGAAAAAGTAAGGCTGAAATTATAACACTTTAAAGAAATTTAGGATTTTTTATAACTTGAGCCCATCAACTCCATTCCCCTTCGGGCTGCTCTTCCTTTCCTCAGTTCGGTAGCTTTGAAGTAAAAAGTGATCATGTGTCATTTCCATAGCAAAAGAGCGAATTGTGGAAAGATGGACACATATGATTAATGAAGGGTATAATAGCCTTTAGATGAGCTAACTCTTTTCTTATACTCCGTATATGATAGAAAAAAGGTTAAAGGGTCAAATAGGTCCTTATACCCTTTCAGATTGCTCAATTTGCCCCCTCAACCCAAAAAAGTTCCAATTGGCACCCTGAACTCGATAAAAATATTCAAATTTCACTTTTTGCAGGTTTCAATCCGGTCACCGTCACGTCACCCGGTAGGGTGCCAACTGTGCATGTGAGGTGGCAACTTAGGGGGTTAAATAAATTTATAAAATTGCACTAAAATGTTAAAATTTTAAGATACACAAAAATTATTCCTATAATTTATGAGTTATCAATAGGCTCGAGTCCAAATCGAACTGAATATCACTATGCTAGAACTCGGCTTGAATAACTATTTGAACTCAAAATATAGCCCGTGTTCGAGTACATACCCGTTAAACCCGTGTTCTACTTCGAAGTTCGTTAAGCTCGGGTCATTGAATTAAATTCAAAATCACGCTCGAATTCGAGTAATCCGAAAAAATGTTGGTACGATAACAGCCCTAAGCTAAATCTTTTGTGTGGAGTAACAATTTTTTTTGCTGCTTAGCCCACCCCATTCTTGATTCCTGGATCCGCCACGACAAAACAAAACAAAAAAGGCTGAACAAAACAGATGCAGGAGTGAAAAACAAATCTAGCTATTCCAAAAATAAGTTTTTTTTTGTTCTACATCCACTCACTCAACGTATTCTTCTTGTTCTTATATTTCAATTCCTTTTGAGCTTAAAATCAGTTTCTTCTTATACATACATCCACATGAACATGTCTTAGATATGGAGTTTAAGTAGTCCTCTCTATGTAAGAAAGATAAGAACGTTAAAAATTGCACTTCACCTACTGAAGAAGGGTCTAAAACCCCACGAAAAGCTAATAAAATGAAGGGTCAAATAGGCCTTTGTACCTTTCCGGATTGTTCAATTTGCCCCCCGAACTCAAAAAAGCTCCAATTGGCACTCTGAACTCCATAAAAAGATTCAAATTTTACTTTTTGCATGTCACCAGCCGGTCACCGCCACATCACCCGGTAGGGTGCCAACTGTGCATGTGACATGACAAATTAGGGGGTCAAATAAGCCCCTGAACCCGACTGAAATGTTCAATTTACCTCCTCAACCCTTAATTTTTTTTGACATCTTTTAAGGTTGAGGGGGTAAATTGAACGATTCGATCGGGTTCAGGGGCTTATTTGACCCCCCAAGTTGCCACGTCACATGCACAGTTGGCACCCTACCGGGTGACGTGGCGGTGACCGGATTGAAACCTGCAAAAAGTGAAATTTGAATATTTTTATCGAGTTCAGGGTGTCAATTGGAGCTTTTTGGGGTTGAGGGGGCAAATTGAGCAATCCGAAAAGCTGTAAGGACCTATTTGACCCTTTAGCCTAAAAAGAAAACACATGAAATACATCATGAGCCGATTATATTTAAAAATAATAATTTATTTTTTATCAACCATCCATTTCCAGTCTGTTAGGAAATTTGCAACTTAATTTTTGTGTTGTTCATATTCAAATGATTGTGGATTAATTTAATCCTAAAAGCAATGTATATTAGGATAACAACACTTCATAGTTCACACATGGTTTAAAACAGATCTCATGTTCAAGCATATGTACTTTTTACTTACATATATGTACTTTTACTTTTACACAGCCTATTCTTTTCTTATACTCCCTCCGTTCCTATTTTATCTTCCAAATAGGTTTGACACACAATTTAAGATAGTGAGTATTGTGTGGTGGAGAGTTGAGCAGAGGAGAGAGAAATGTGTAAGAAATGTTGTGAACCAAAAATTCTTTGCTAAAAAGGGAAAATGGAAATTTTAATTGGAACGGACGAAAAAGAAAAGTTGGAAGTTTTAATAGGAACGGAGGGAGTATAAAATAAAAATAGATATAGAAATAGATTATATATATTGAATTAAATATTTTGTTGTAATTTAGAAGTTGTTTTGTTGACCTGATCTAATTTTATATTCAAATGCACGACTTGAATATTGTATAACTTTCTATAAAACGTGTATTATTACATAAGAACACCACGTTTACATGTGAATCATGTGATATACCATGAATGGATGGCTTGAGAGGAGTAATCAAGTGAAATACGTGCATGGCTTTAATTTGTTACCGTTTAAATAAAAAAAATACAGTAAATCTGACGGTGGAGATCAATTTGTTACAGTTTAAACATTTTTTTTTTCAACGGCCCAAATTAAAATCGACGTAAGGGTCAGTTTGATCCTTGAAATTGCATAAAAGGGGTCAAATAAGTCCTTATATCGTCCTTACTGTCTGGTCGTCGCCATTTGGGGCGGTTCACGGTGGAATTTTTTGATAAAAGTTTTTGAGCATCTTATTCATTAAGTCTAGTTTACTCATACAAAATTTCAGATAAAAATTTCATCGGGAAGGCATTCAAATGAAGTCTCGAAGATAACTGCGCACTTAAAAGCGCAGTTATCTTCAAGACTTCATTTGAAAGCCTTTCCGATTTAAGTTTTAGCTAAAACTTGGTATGAGTAAACTAGACTTAATGAATAAGATTCTCAAAAAAAATTCATTAAAAAAATTCACCGGGAACTGCCCCAAATGGTGACGGCCGGACAATAAGGACGTCGTAAGGACTTATTTGACCCCTTTTATGCAACTTCCAGAACTAAACTGACCCTTACCTCAATTAAAATCAAACATTTAAATTATTTTTTTATTTATATTTAATTAATTGTCTTGGTCTGAAATTTAAGTTTTCCAAAGTTTTATTTTCTTACATTAAGAAGTGACATCTTAATATCAAAAGTAATTGCTCCATATAGGACTAAAAAAGAAGACAAATTCTCAAATAGTACTAGGTATGTTTTTTCCCCAAATAGGATTGATTTACTCGTATTTTAAAATATCCATATATTTCATTCCATTATTACCCCCTTATCTCCCGTGCGCATGTCTTCTCTTTCTTCATTGCACATCATCGATCGGCTTCACCCAGGCCATTGCCGCCGCCGTCGACTTCACTCTGCGCACCTGATCGATCGAGTCCCTCTCACGCCGCCGATTTCACCGCTGCCATTAAGGTTCTCCTTCTTGTCCTTCCTCTTCCTCTTCCTCTTCCTCTTCCTCTTCCTCTTCCTCTTCCTCTTCCTCTTCCTCTTCCTCTTCCTCTTCCTCTTCCTCTTCCTCTTCCTCTTCCTCTTCCTCTTCCTCTTCCTCTTCCTCTTCCTCTTCCTCTTCCTCTTCCTCTTCCTCTTCTTCTTCTTCTTCTTCTTCTTCTTCTTCTTCTTCTTCTTCTTCTTCTTCTTCTTCTTCTTCTTCTTCTTCTTCTTCTTCTTCTTCTTCTTCTTCTTCTTCTTCTTCTTCTTCTTCTTCTTCTTCTTCGATTTTCCTCTGTTTTTCTAGATTTTGAATTGAATTTTCCAATTTTTGGACTTCTATTTTGCCAAATTTCGATGTTCTGGTTTTTCAAACTTTGATTTCGATGTTTTGGTTTTTAATGTTAGAGTTTTAAAAAAATTTCGTTTTTCATAATTTTTTGGATGATTGCTTCAGATTTGGCAAAGTTTATGGCAAAAATGTGTACATTTACAATCATATTATGGAAGAAATGCTTTTGTATAAACTGAGTTTTCTGTTTTTTGTCAATAGCTTCGTTTTTCTAATTTATGATTGTGTTAATATGCTTGTTCCATTAAAAATTTTAGTTGTTTGAATATTTGGTTATTTACTTCATGTTTTTTTTGCCAAATTTATGGCAGTTTTGTGTTACTATGCCAAGTTGAATCTGCCAATGCAATTTTTTTGGCAGATCTGAAACATTTGTTCATGCCAGAAGTGAATCTAATCTCCAATGCTAAATCTGCCAAGTTAATGACAAATTATTCCGCTTGAGTTGTCACTGTCGTGACGGTGCTCAGAGGATGATGGCTTGGGTGTATGGTGACGTTGGTGTGGGAGGCCGCAAGGGGCGACGATGGATGGTGACGGTGCATCGACAAGGATGTTGTGGCAAACGTTAGACGGCGAGGGCGGCGACAGGGGGCGCCAGGTTTTGCCGGATAGGGGTGGTGGCTGGTTGCGTCGGAGAGGGGTGGCGGCAGGCGGTTTGGCTCTTTGTGGTGGTAGTACTACTGCTAGGGTTTCAATAATTTTTTATTTTACAGTTTTATAATTTAAAAAAAAAATAAAAGAGGGGTATTTGTGTCCAACTGTATTGAAATTGGTCCTATGAAAGTTGTGTTTCGTATGTGGTCCTAATTGTGCATTTAACTTTGCTATCAGTCCTATTTGAGTCATCTATTATAATATTCTATTATAATATAATACTCTCTTCGTCCCTAAATAAAAGCATCTGTTTCCTTTTCGGGCCGTCCCTAAATAAAAGTTCCCTTTCCTTTTTTTGCAAACAAAACAGTGCAAAACAGTGCCAAACAGTACCAACCAAACTCACTTTCTTAAAATGTGTGGAAAATGAATGGATACTTTTATATAGAGACGGAGGGAGTGGTAAATTGATTTTGCTACAATGTTCCCGCTTATTCCATTGTAAGTCCAATCTGCAATGCCTACGGAGAAACACACTGGATAATTGTTTATTTCAATACATTGGATTACTCTGACATTTATTGGATTTTTGTTACGACCTGAATTATGTTTTGTCGTTTTGAATTCCCACTACACTATTGCTTTATTCATCCGTCCACGTACTTGGCCTTTCCTGTCTCGATGTACGCCTTATTTTTTTAAGATGGCCTAGGGATTATGCGCAATTTATTTTTTGGAAGCCCAATCAGGGGCGGACCGTATTACAGACCCATGGGGTTACCGCTCCTCCAACAAGAATTTTTTTAGTGTATATATATATTAAAAATAATTTTCTCCCTCCTAAAAAATATTTTGAACCCCCCAAAAAATATTTTCAACCCCATGATGACTTTTCTGGGTCCGCCCCTGAGCCCAATGGTGGGAACTCAATAGTAGATGCTTTAACGTGATGCTATGTCATTTATTCACTTCACAGAATGCAATTGCATGCTCTTTCTTTTAGTTTATTTGGGATTACATCAAAGACAAAACAATGCCTGGGATGTGCAGTCTTACCGAAGACATTTTTGCTTGAATGTTAAAATTTTATTCAAAAAAGTAGCGCTAAAGTCTACAAACACATGTTCATTGGTTTCTCAGTATATATCATCCACAATTCCACATAGCAGATGGCATAATATGAGCCCGTTTGGAGACCTCTTTTTTCGGCTTATCAGGCTTATCAGCTAGTTTTTTCACCAAACACGTAACTTTTACTTTCGTGTGCTGAATTGTGTAATAAGCAGAAAAAGTAAGGTTGGAGTTACTTTTCTGGCTGTATTGGCTGAAGTTACTGCAGAGGACCATTTTAGCTATTTTTACATGTAATTTTTTCTTTAATTTATTAATAAAATATATTTTTAAATTTTTTTTTCTTGAATCAGCAGAATCAGCCAAAACAGTCACTTCAGCCAGAACTTCATAAATTTCAGCAGAATCAGCCAAAACAGCCGATTTTCATGCTACCAAACGGGCTCTATACGTTAAAGTTTTGAAATCGGAAGCAACAAAAAAGATCACACTTTTAACCCATGTAAAGCAGGCTAAGAATATAAGCTATATATGACACACATACGTTTGCAACCAATATATTCTGCATCATGAAAAGGCTCACAAAATTCGGTGTTTGATTAGCAAAAGAGGATGAGATGAAAATTTCAAATGAAGTACGGAGTATATTGCAATAAACAATTAATTAACGAACATTTAGAATCTTTAACTTTATATTCATGTAATAATTTGTAACGCTTTTAATATTTCCCCCTGAAATAACATGAAAGCCACAAAGCACCTATTATAGATTTCATAGGTACATATAAAGAGTACTTACTTTTTCCCCGAACAAACAATTGTGTTTTTTTACTAATGATGAAGATGATAATAATTATGATATTAGTGCGTTAATAATCAATATACATTATGATGCATATTTTTTGACTAATATATGAAAATGAACGGTTAAGAAAAGTCAAATTTAATATTTAAAGCTGAATAGCAATAAAGAGTAAGAGAATGAAAAATAGGTCTAACTTTTATGGAAAGCGTATTTCATTCCAAATCATTTTATATATTCGTGCTTCATCTAAAAGATGTTCATAAAAATTTAAACCATTTAATATTAAAATCATATGCAAAGTAATATTTTTTAAAGCAAACAATTCGATAAAAAAATGAAGTGACTATAGCCCGTGTGAAAGTTTTAGCTTCTTTTTTGCCAAAACAGATTTTGAGATTTGCGGTATTTGTGTACAACCTTAAAATGAAATATGGGAAAAACATTTAGTCTACAAAGATAACATTCAAAATTAAAATCAGCTAAGGAATCACCGACATGGGGGCACTTTTTTGAGGCAGCTACGTGACAAGAGTGCGAATGGGTTATAATTGAAAAGGTGGAATTTTAGAAATTCTAAGAATGCCACAGAGTATATCAATTTTCGAATGGGTTATAATTGAGTGGATTAAATAGTTGGGAAAATAGTAATTGGGCTCGGTTGGTTTAGTGCGTGTGACAATATTTTTGAGTATCAAAGTGAACTATTATATGTTTAAATTGTTGGTATTAACAATAGTCTTTCTGTCCCTCAAAATTTTGCCAAGTTTGATAGACTCGGGAATAATAAAGTAAAAATTGTGTGATTTAGCTTATGTAGATGAGAGAGAAATGATAAAAATCACATATTAATTGATTAAAAGAGGAAGAAGTGATACTTTGAATTAGTTCTTTGCTGGTTTTACTCTCTATAGAGGGTATAAATTGTGATACTTCTTAGGTATTTTAAAGTTTGCCACACTTTTCTTTTTTGGATGTATTTAAAAGTTTACTTTTTGGGAAGGTTGATCAGATTACGTGTTCCACCGAAGCATGTGAAGTTTCAGTTGTAGATTTAATCGACAATTTTGCTATAGGTATCTCAAATTTACCTCATTTCCTACCCCATATAAAAACCTTCTCCCCTCCCCCACTTTTCTTCTCCCCCTCCCCCACTTTTCTTCTCTTTCCCTTCCTTTCTCCTCCCTCTTTTCTTTTTACGCAGCCCCCTCCCCCATCTTCTCCCCTTTCTTTCTCTTTTCTCCAAATCTTGATTTCTTCTCCATTTCAACATCTCTCTCCATCAAGTCTTCTCATTTTGACAATCTTTTCTCCCTCCAAGCTTCTTCGCCTGCTTCTCGCCTCTTCTGCCTTTTTTTTGTTTCAAATGCAAGAGCTACAGTAGATCGGATAAAGGGGAGAGCTGGGTGACGTTGGATAGCTTGACATGGCGAGACAACGACGAAAGTGCAGACCAAGAAGCTTTGAATGACTTGTGCAGATCTACTTTTCTTGATTTTTTCTTGATTTTTTGGTGTGTTTTTGAAAAAAGGATTGTCTGTCTAATAGACAACTTGTAAGTGTAGTGTCTGTATTTGTTAGTCAGACTCGTGAAGTTGTCTGTCATTTGATTGTTAGTTATTTGTATTTGTTTTGAGTTGTCTGTATTTGTTTCGAGTTGTCTGTCATGTTGTTGTGAGAAGTCTGTAAGAGTCATGAAGTTGTCTGTCTGTCTGTAATTGATGGTTAATTATCTGTATTTATTTTGAATTGTCTGTATTTGTTTTGAGTTGTCTGTATTTGATTGTGAGTTGTCTGTATTTTGTGATGTTTATTTTTTGAGATGTAATTAGTATAACGAGGCAGACATTAAATATACACATCCAGACAATAAGTATACACATACAGACATTAGTTTATTGTGAATTACCATTTTGGAATATGTTTCATAAAGAAGACAGACAATACGCATAACTAGACAGACAATAGAGATAACCAGACAGACATTATTTTCACCACAAATTACATACAACTCACAATGAAATGACAAACAACTAAGTATGAGTTACAGACAACTTCACAACTCTAAACAAATACAGACAACTAACAAACAAATGACAAACAATTAAATATCAATTACAGACATTTATTTTTCAAATGACAGACAATTTCATGACTCTTACAGACACTGCACTAACAAGTTGTCTGTCTGACAGACAACCCTTTATATTTCGAAAATACATCAAAACTGAAGAAAACAAAATCAAGAAAAGAAGATCTGGTGCTCAAGTTATTCAAAGCTTCTTAGTTTGTCTTCGTCGTTATCTTCCCCTGAGGTTGCATTTGAAATGGCAACCACCGTAGGCCCGCCGGCGGCAACGTCACCGGTTGAAGAGAAGATAAGAAGATCCAAGGTTGGAAGAGGGAAAGATGGTAAAAATGGGAAGGAAGTCTTAAAGAAAGGAAAAGATTTTGAGACAGAGAAGAAAGGGGAAGGGAGGGGATGCGTGAAAAGAGGAGAGAGAGAGAGAGGAAGAAAGGTGGGGTGTAGGAGAGAGGAAGGAGGGAAAAGAAAAGTGGGGGTGAGTTTTTATATGGGGTACAAATAGGGTAGGGTTTGGAGTACTTATAGCAAAATCGTTTAATCGATCATATATGTCAGAAAAAATGAGCCAATGAAGAGTATAGAAAATTGGCCTGGTTTGGGTTCTATGAGCCGGCGGTGACAGATGACGTAGAGATAGAAAGAAAAACTAATGGCAGATCAACCATCTGGAATGCATGTTCAAACCCTAAGAGGCATCGGATACATAGGGTCTGTTTAGCTTTGAGCCGATGCATCGCATATATAAGGCCTTGGGCAGATTGGGAGTGTTTAGCCTTGGCCCGTTAGTTATACATTTTTTGTAGTATTTTAGTATATGACTTATACTCCCACTATCTCATAGAATTCTTTCAAATTTTACTTGGATCAGCATTTAAGTAAGTGAAAATATGATGGAAATGTATTGTTAAGATTCAATAAGAAGAAGATAAATGAATGTTAGTCATACAAAACTTTCCAAAAATGGAAATGAAAACAATTTTTTGGAACATCCTAAAATAATGATAAGTGAAAAGAATTTTATGGGATGAAGTGTGTGCTTTTTTAACGGAGTGCTATCGCATACATTGATTTGTTTTAATGTGCATACATTGATAACACTCTCAGCGGGTGGTTAGGCAGGCAGACTTTGAAATTATGACTTTGTGGGTATTTTTAGACATTTTATTCTAGAAATGAGAAGATACATGTAACACCGTCCCCAAATGTATTCATCTTTAAGCTAATAATTTATTGGACCCTATGAAAATATTTAGTGAATTTACGAAGTTGTGAATTTGTATTAATTTTTTCGCGTGAATAGTAAAATGCACGTGGGGCCCACATCGGGAGTGGGGACCGCCCGATATTATCGGGGTCACATATTATATTGATCTTGGACTAGACAATATGTATATGGTGGTGGATATCCTAGTTGAGCCATGACAATGGCATAGGGTTGACCGGTTGGTCAAACGGGGCCAAATTATCAGTATCGGTAATCTATCAGATAACAGCCCGAAAAGGGATTTCGGAGACTTCTAAATTAAAGTTGAGGGATGCATATTGATTCTAAGGTCCATTAAGAATTGGGAACAAGTGTTATATTTTATTTGACCCGATAAAATAAAATATACTTAAAACAGTCCGAAAAATACAACTTTCGGGGCAAATTGCACACTTTGGGACAAATTGGGATGACCTCCCACATGGGTGGGGGCCACCCCACGAAATTGTCAACCCTTGAGGGCCGGATGAGTGCCAAATTGGCTGAACAACAATTGAGAGGATGGGGGAGACACCTTTGACATGTAGTAGGCCCCCTCCCTTCACTCATTGTCTAAAGGAGACAAGAAGGAACCACCCCTACCTCCTTACACTCATCATTTCGACCCAAATACACCAAGAAGGAGAGAAGAGCTCTGCAAACTCCATCTCCATAGCCCAAATCCGAACTCAAGCTAAAGGGAGTCCAAGAAGAAAGTTTAAGAAGGAAAAAGCTAGGAAAAAGTGTGAAAATTAAGGTAATGACCTTATCATAACTTTTCCTTTGTTTTTCTTCTAGCATATAAGGTATATATCATATAAAAGACCTTTAGTATTGTTCTACATGATTTAAGTGTGGAATGATGGGTTGGAAAGTGATTCTAAGTCCAAAAACGGACTTAGAAGCCAAATCGACCGGTTTGCCGGAAAATAACCTTCTATAGGTTATTTGTGTTGACATGGGTTTTGTGATGATAAAACCTTGTTAGGAACTTGATTTAAAGTATTTTGAGATTCGCCGGAGTTTCGTCGGAGTTGGTCAAAGTTTGCCGGAGTTGGTCAAAGTCCAATCGAGAAACGTAGAACGCGCTTAAGCTTAATTAAGGTGAGGATGACCGACTATGATACTTATAATCTTTGGGTTAATTTCATGGGATTTCCTAAGTGAATATAAATGTGATGTGCATGAATTGTTGATGGTTAAAAATGCATAAATAGAAATACTAGTGATTAAAAGTATAGTATGCATGATACACAAATTTATGAATAAATTGTGTATGTTTAGATGTTATGAATATGTGTGTATGATGGTTGTACCAACCATGAATATCATTTGGGATAGTATACTTTGATGCCATGAGGAGAACCCATGAAGGTATGAAAGTGATACTTGATATTAAGGCCAATTATGCAAGAAGAAGGAATTATATTGAAATAAATAAATAACTAGCATTGAAATATTAGTTGGAAATGTTAGTTGAGAAATGGATGAATTAGATCCTAAGAATTTGAATTATAAGGAATCGGTGATTATGAGCCGGGCTCAAGACCGATGTAGATGACGGTGATTATGAGCTGGGCTCTAGACCGTAGTAGATGACGGTGATTATGAGCTGGGCTCTAGACCGTAGTAGATGACGGTGATTATGAGCTGGGCTCTAGACCGTAGTAGATGACGGTGATTATGAGCTGGGCTCTAGACCGTAGTAGATGATGGTGATTATGAGCTGGGCTCTAGACCGTAGTAGATAACGGTGATTATGAGCTGGGCTCTAGACCGTGATAAAAAAATGATGAATTGATATTAAATGAACGGATTAACTATAATGTAATAATGCCCTAGTTGAGGGCCTCAGAGATTTAAACTTTGATTATACTTAGTATAGTTGTCATTGTACTTGTCAAATGCTTCCAAGTACTGACCTCCCCTTCACGGGGGAGGCCACCTCACAGTTTCAGGTAGAACTTGAAGGTTGCTACCACCAGCCGCTGCTTCGGGAAGTTTCTGAGGAGGAGACTTGGTTCGTGCTTCTTCCGTTCTTGTTTTGAAAAACAATATGAATAATGCTCATGAATAATATTTTCTGAATAATTACTTTGGGGGCTTGCATGCCCAATTATGCCAAGTGTGGCTTGAACACTTGTATCAATTGTTTCCGCTGCTTTAATAAATGTTTTACATTATGTTTGTTTATGGATGTACTATGTGTGAATGGTATTCAAGACGCCTTGTATAGTATGGATGAGTCGGACTGCGGTTGATTATTCGTACTGTACGGCGGGTTGTTGACGTGTCCGGGTAGGTCCGGGGCGTGACAATACAAACTACTCAGTACTCACAAATTTTATATGTACCTAAAGATTATTTTAAAAATTGGTCAAGTAGTTGAATGGAATGATCACTTAATAGTTTTTTCGGGTATATAGTTTTCTTAAATGGGGTAACTCATATTTTGACTTTTCAGGTTTATTTCAAATCAGAAATACTAAAAATACAGTTTGATTGAAATAATTGAAATTACTATATAATATAAATTTATCTTTTTATTTTATACTATGTATAACTTTTTATATGTTCAAATGAAGTTTGAAAACACTTTTAATTGTGATTATATTACAATTCCAAATTACTAAAAAAAGTCAGAGTCAGTCTCACTAGCGCCTTAAGATGTTAGACTTCCTTTCAGATTTTATAGAAGACAATTTTCTGTAATGATCGTTTATGCAATGAAAATTAATAAAAGTCAAGATCAATCTCTCTCTCATATATAATTATTACGGAGTATTAAAGAAGCAAGTTTTCGAGAGTTATCAATTGAAAATGGCTAAAATTTTGTTAGTGGATGGCGACGATTAAAGTACAACGAAGATAACCAATATTATCTCTAAGGAAGTAGTTTATATGCAGTTTTTCTGCCCGTGCATCGCACGGGTAAGCTGCACGGCCAAAAGCTTTTAGAAAGTCTGTTTAGAAATCTCTCATGGTCAGCTTTATGTTGCGGTTAATACGGGTAATTTGTTGTTGAATAAACCAGTTTTCTCTCATTGTAAGTTTTATGTTCCAGTTTCCAGAGTCACCCAATAGAAAAGGGCTAAAAAGTTTTTGAGTAGATGGTGACGGAAAAAGCACAACATTGACTACTGTCGACAAATGAGTTTTTCAAAATTTGTAGATCTAATGTTTGTTATTCAACTTTAGTTCTTTTAATTGATACAACAATATGCTTTTTGAGAACATTTATTTAATTATATGTATTTAAGTTTTTTGTCGTGCATCGCACGGGTGAGCTACTACTTAACTCTAATATCAAATGACAGAAAAGTGACTCATAAATTAAATTTCCAAAAAAGTGATTTCTAGAGAAGTCACGTGTGATATTTATTGGTTAATAACTACTTGTATAGCGGTTCGTATATAGTACACCCGGGTGTACAGGCAGTGGCGAACCCAGAAAATCGGAGTCACGGGGTCCCTACCTTAATGTAAGTCTAACCAATAAAAAATTAAAAAAATGTAAGTATATAATATTAAAGTAGCATAACATTTCATAGTTAATGTACATCATCAAAATATTAAGAACTTTTATCAATTCAGGACCTTATAGATAGATAAATTATAAATTCGGTATCCGGAAGATGAAATGTATTAATATAGGACCCGAAAGATGAAAATTATCAATCTAGGATCTAAGATTTCATAGATTTTGATTTATTTATTTTTTTATTAATTCCTTTGCTAATTTTTGATAAACTTTTTTCCACAAAAGTTTATTAGTTTAATAAAACTAAATAATATTTAAAAATTTTAACATAAAAATAATAAAAATTCATGACAATATAGGTCCGAGATTGATAGTCTTCAATCATTCAAGTCCTAAATTGACAATTTTCATCATTTGAGTCTTATATCTATAAATATATTCTTTGAGGTCTCGGATTGATAATTTATTTACCTTTCAAGTTTTGAATTGATAAAATTCCAAATATTAAAGTAGTACAACGTTTCATAGTCCCTACTATGACGCAACTCGTCTTGAACATTAGGATGCAAATCAACAATTTTTTTCTCAAACCAGGATAAGCTTCTAAATATTCAAAATAAACATGTTGATCATGTGTATTGTCGGTCAAATTAATTTCATATTCACCAATTATTTTATTCAATTCTTCACTTAATAATGGAAAATCATAATGGAAATTTTAATAATTAATTATATTATGTAAAGTGTAAAGTTGGGGATTTTTAAAAAAGACAAAAAGATGTAGTTGTGATCTTTTACAATAAAGAATAAAAAAAGGAATAGGAGTGAGAGGGAATCGATCCTTGCACCTCCACGAAAAGTAAAGGTTTTTAAAGCCTTTCCTCCGTTGCTCTGCTCCATTCTTTGGGATGTATACTTGTTTTTGTGTTATATATACATTTATAAGTACATTTTAAATAAAATATATAAAACATATAAGTATTTTTTGGGAAGTACGCGGGGTCCCGGGACCCCGTGGGACCCTTAGTGGGTCCGCCCCTGTGTACAGGTGGGAACCGTACATCCGATCCAATTAAACAAATAACTGGCCCATCTGCTAATATAGCCCATTACCAAAAGGTTCATTTTTTAGGCGGTGGCATTTTGGTAATTTAAGAGAAAAATCGCAATTTTCGTTAAATGAGCATAAGTGTACTCTTAGTGAGCATCAAACATATTGTAATGAGTATTAGGAGCATAACGATGAACATCACCATCTTCGCTCCATATTTTCTAATTTTCATTTTCTTTTATGAAACTTATTGAATTATATGTATAAACAATCTCTATGAATTGTAATATGTGAATTTTATGTGATATGATACTTTTAAAATATACATTGATATGACATTTTACAAATGACCACAACATCACGGTTTCTGTCAAATGAGCATTCATGAACTTTTACTGAGCATTACATTTATTTTGTTGAGTATTATGAGTATAATATTGAGCATCATGATACTTTTGAATTATGAATTTATATGGCATTTTAAAATGAGGATGATGTCAGAACCAAACGAGCATACATAATTATAAAATGAGTATCGAAAAAATTCAAAAGGTCATTTGAAATCGCTAATGTGTTCAAATTCTCATTTGTATATGCTCATTTCGTTTAAGAGTTATGCTCATTCGGTATGTGAGAGCGATGATGCAAAGGTTGGATTGATGTGTCAGGTCAATATCACCAAAATCTAATCTATACACAGCATCAACGTTGTCATCTAGAATCTCTGCACCACCGGAGATGGAAGAATGGCAACGGACCAGAAACGCCTAAATTTTGACGGATTGGAGCGTCGGCGATTGAGCAACCCAGGTGAGACTCTAACAAATTAGGTTGCAGCAAGATGGAATCTGCTCCTAGTCAGACTGCATCCATGGAAAAACTCTTCGCACCGCGATGACGGTGACAGTGAAGCTCGAATCGATGAAGCATGGTGAAGGTCGAGCGGCGATGTCTATGGTGAAGAGATCGACGTGCAATAATGGAATGGGAGAAGAATGTTTAAAGTTGGAGGAAATTACAAAATTACCGGGTGTACCTGTACACCCCGATGTACCATATAATTTGCGACTTGTATAGCGATCAATTTAAAACATCTAGGGAAATTATCATTGACCTCCCTTGAGGTTTGATGCATTATCAATCACACCCTTATACTATCGAAAATATAATCTTACCCCCTCTCTATCCTTTAAAGATGGTTAAATAACTCTTAATATATATTTACAGAAAACTATATAGATGTAATTTCATAATTTTTCATTATGTCCGCTTTTAATACTGTAATTTTGTTCTATCACAAATCTGGTCAGGTAATTAATAAAATTGTCCATACTAAAGACCTTTTTATCAGAAGTCAAACAAAATAAAAAAATGACCAAAACTGACCTCACTTTAGGTAGTTCATTTTATGCCTTTGAATTTGTAAAGTGAGTAAATTTACTCAATTCAAAATGATCAAAATATGCTAAATTTGTCAAAAATTGAAACAAATAAACTTAAATTAACCAAATTGACTCAAAAGTGAAGTTTACTACTCGATTTTACCATTAAAAATTGAATGCAAGAAAATTCCCAATTTGCACTCTAGACACTCTTTGTTATCACTAGAAATGAGATCTTTATAGGTATAATAATAACTTGTAATTTGATATTTTACAAAATATAAACATGTTTACATGTAAAATACTAGTAAAGCAATTATAGTTTAGGACGGGTTCAGCACCCAAACTTGTTAGTGCTAATTAATTATGGTGGCCCATGACCTTATCTTCGGTTCCAATCTCCTAATTGGTCTAGGTTCACTCCCGATAATTCAAATATTTTAACTACCTATTTTTCAACTTTTAAATGGGCTATAACTCATTTTAAAATATTCTCGGTGCTTTTAATGAAAAAATGAATGAGGTTAAAAATGGGCTCCAATCCCGGTCCCAAAAGTGAGCCCGGAGGCCTCTTTTTCACCGGTCTGATCTCGGTCCCGACCTAAATTCTAAATTTAAAAATCGGCCATTCCCGAGACCGGGCCTTGTCCTTCCCTAATATGAATCACACAAGTAGGTATTTTCCATACGAATTTATAATAGGTAACAATAGTCTCCTAAAAGTCCTTCACCAAAATCTGTTTTAGGTATAATATAACATTCTTCGTTATTGGACTTCTTTCCCTCGTTAGAAAAGTTTCACCAAGATTTGTACAATCTCATATATATTTTCGAACTTTTAAAAGTAATAGAGATTTATTGTTTTAAGTTTGTACCTTTAGGTTGTGTCTGCAACTAGTCCTATAATTTTACTCCCATGTAGATGTAGTTATCTACCTAATAAAATTTTCAATAATAAGGACTATTTCATTGGAAAGTACGCGTTTCTGCAAAAAAGTGTTGGGTGTGTCTCGGAAAAACAAAGAAATATTAATTAATAAAAATAAATAATTAATTTAAATAGCTAAAGAAAAACAAAAATAAGATGGAACAGAGTTTAGCCAGAGCTCGTGCTACGCATGATGTCCTTAAAATGTATTCGTCGCCTCGCACGGTGCTAGGAGCGTTGCAACGACCGTTTCCCAAGATACGGTGGCTAACAAACTAACGTTTGAGCACACAAACGAGAGTTCCGGCGAACGGGAACAAGGACTGAACACTCAGGAAATTTTCAGAGAGTTGAAGGTGTTTTTGAGAGCTAAAATACGTGTATGATTGCTTGTGAACGTGTGTTTGTTGCAAACCACCTGCCATCTATTTATAGGAGAATTTGTGGTGTGTTAATCGAGCTTTAATGGACCTGAACGTTGCACATAAATGTCCAGCACGTTGGACATTAATATGTTGAAA
Source organism: Cuscuta europaea (assembly GCA_945859875.1). NCBI lineage: Eukaryota > Viridiplantae > Streptophyta > Magnoliopsida > Solanales > Convolvulaceae > Cuscuta > Cuscuta europaea. Next base: position 8,430,106 of record CAMAPE010000051.1, read on the forward strand.
AACTGTCCATTTAAAGATGCATTAAAAGACAAGAACGTTGAGCATTAACTTTCGTAACGGCTTAGGTATTCTGTTCCGGAAGGCAACAAAATACCTCTAAGGTCTTCTGTTCGGAAGGCACCAGAAGAGCCTAGAGGTCTTCTGTCCGGAGGCCAACAGAAGATCCCTGAGGTCTTCTGTCCGGAGGCCAACAGAAGAGCCCTGAGGTCTTCTGTCCGGAGGCCAACAGAACTCCCCCACGAGGTGTTCTGTTCTGTAAGCCACCAGAATACCTCACGAGGTGTTCTGGTATGAAACCTTCTGTCCGGAGCAGTTCTGCCGGTCTGGAAAAAATTAAGGAACGTTACGGGAAGAAACAAAAATTAAATCGTATCTTTGAATGATAGATTTTTCGCGCGGCATTCGTGTCCGCAGGTCGCCCGCGCACACAAATCGCGGTTTTTCTTCTCCGTTTCGGGATTTGATCGGCACCCCCCTGCGTGTAAGAGAGAGCCTTTACCTTTAGGAATCTTAACTCCTTAAAAGAGGCTTCCCTTTATAAGGGGGTGAAAATCCCTTGAATTTTCCGATGTGGTATAAAACACACTAGAAACCCATTATTTTCTCAGTTTTTCCATTTCAACGAGTGAACTTCGAGAATCAATTTCTTATTCACCCGTTATCCGTTTTGAGTGTACCACATATCGAATTGTAGCCCTTAAGAAGGAAAATACGAAACCACTTTGACCCGACCCAAATCGGAAGTGGACCCCACTCAAATAATTACCCCAAAATGGCCATTTAATGCAATTTTAACACATTTTTCCAACAATCCCCATATGAATGAAAATTGATTTTCGAGACTTAAAATGACACGAAGATAGGAGGACACATTGTTTTCACTGGATGATCCTTGCATACGGAGAGGTAGGTTTTAGCCTTTGAACCTTCCGCTGTAAAGACCTGTTTATTTACTGTCTTGTAGACTCGATGTCCTTAAACTATACTGCCGTCGTGTAAACATTGACTTATCTTTACACGAACCTTCCAACTTTGTTCCGTTCTCATGGGTGTGACCGTTTTGGCCATGGGTCACCGTCCTGGTTCTGCAAGAGTTTCTAAAGAACTGAACCTTTACAGTTCTCCTTTGAAGCGGCCCTCTTCTCTCTCACATAGGTGATTCTTTCACGAGTATCCCACATACTCTTTCAATGTTATGGAGTAGATCAACATTTTAGAATCATTAAAGCAAACTTTTTTGCTAACCTCATGCGGGAGTCACTATTTTAACGAGGAGTGGGTAGGAGTCTGGGACCCCCACAGTGAACATCCTTCGTTCTATAATTTAGTTGTCCCTTCTAAACCTAGGACAAACTAGGTTTGGTATCCACTATTGAACTTTTCAATTCACGGGCTTTAGTCCCATTCCTCGTGACAACTTCTCCAACAATTCTCTATCCAATGCCTTGGTTAGCGGATCCGCTATGTTATCCTTTGACTTCACGTAGTCAACAGTGATAACACCCGTTGTGAGGAGTTGTTTAATGGTGTTATATATGTCTACGACGAACGTGTCTAGACTTACCATTGTACATATTGCTCTGTACCCTTCCAATTGGCGCTTGACAATCGCAATGTATGCATATTGGAGGGACAAGCTTTTTCCAACTTGGAATATCCTCGAGAAAATGGCGTAGCCATTCAGCCTCTTCAGTGCACTTATCCAAGGCTATTAGCTCAGACTCCATCGTGGATCTAGCTATTAACGTTTGTTTTGAGGATTTCCATGACACGGCTGCACCTCCCAAAGTGAAAACATATCCACTTGTGGACTTTGAGTCCTTAATGTCGGATATTCAACTAGCGTCGCTATACCCTTCAAGTACAGCTGGATATCTTCCATAGTGCAGTCCAAGGTTTTGGGTTTTACGTAAATACCTCAAAACCCTTACTATTGCCTTCCAGTGTTCATCACCGGGGTTACTAGTATATCTACTCAACTTGCTAACCACAAAGGCAATATTAGGCCTGGTACAACTCATTAGATACATCAAGTTTCCAATAATCATAGCGTATTCTACTTGAGAAATACACTCTCCACGATTTTTGGTAAGTTGTACGTTTTTATCTAATGGAGTCCTTGCCTCTTGATAATCATCCTTATTAAATTTTGTAAGGATTTTATCAACGTAATGGGATTGGCTTAGCGTTAGACCGTCTGATCCCCTAATTATTTTAATCCCAAGGATTAAATCGGCTAGCCCCATATCCTTCATGTCAAATTTAGAATTTGACATGTTTTTGGTAGAATTAATCATTAGATTATTGCTACCCACGAATCCCACGATGAGTATATCATCCACGTATAAACATTGCGTGGTCGAACTTTTTGTGCCACTGTTTAGGGATTTGTTTCAATCCGTACAATGATTTAATTAATTTACACACTTTTCTTTCTTGTCCAGGAACACGAAAGCCCTCGGGTTGTTCCATATAGATTTCTTCGTCTATATCGGCATTTAGAAAAGCGGTTTTTACATCCATTTGACGAACTTCCAATTTCCATAGTGCGGCAATTGCTAGAATCATCCTAATGGTATTTATTCTCGTCACAGGAGAATATGTGTCAAAGTAATCATGGTCCTCACGTTGCTTGTATCCCTTGATTACAAGTCTGGCCTTGTACTTATCGATGGAACCGTCAGGTTTCATTTTCCGTTTAAAAATCAACTTGGATCCCAAAGGTTTATTTCCCGTAGGAAGATCAACCAATTCCCATGTGTGATTTTTAAGGATAGAGTCCACCTCGCTTTTGATGGCTTCTTTCCACATAGGACCTTCGGTAGACATCACGACTTCCGTATAAGTCCGTGGTTCATTTTCTAACAAACATGTTAGAAAATTCGGTTCATTTTCTACCATACATGTTAGAATATCCGAGTCAAATTCTACCAAGTATGTGAGAAAATCCGGTCCAAAGGATTTTTTAACTCTAGCATGTTTGCTACATCTGGGTTCGGGTTCTTCTCCGGACCCCTCGCTAGTATTTTCCATAGCTACGTCAAATGTTCGTTTTGACGTGCTTGGTCCTTCGTTGGACTTGCATGGAAATACGTCTTCAAAGAATGAAGCATTCCTTGATTCAATTATTGTGTTTTTATGTACATCCGAATTATTCGAATCATACACTAAAAACCGATAAGCACTACTGTTTTGTGCATACCCAATAAAAATATAATCCACCATTTTTGAACCGATTTTTATTTTCTTAGGTGTTGGTACAAGCACTTTTGCGAGACACCCCACACTTTTAAATATTGATAGGAAGGCCGTCTGCCTTTCCACAACTCGTACAAAGTTTTATCATATTTTTTCTGGGGAACCTTATTTGAAAGGTAATTGCTTGACAAGACTGCTTCGCCCCACATATTTTGTGGCAGGCCCGAACTTACTAGCATCGCATTCATCATATCTTTCAATGTGCGATTCTTTCGTTCGGTAACACCGTTTGATTGAGGTGAATAGGGTGCGGTACGTTCATGTACTATACCCACGCTCGCGCAAAAGTCACCAATTAGTGCTTCATACTCACCACCTCGATCACTTCTAACCACTTTAATTCGTCGATTAAGTTGGTTTTCCACTTCATTCTTATAAAGAATGAATTTGTCGATTGCTTCGTGTTTATTTTTTAATAAATAAACGTAGCTATAACGAGTGCTATCATCGATAAAAGTAATAAAATATTTATTACCGCCACGTGTTTGTATTGATTTAAAATCACAAACGTCACTATGAATTAATTCAAGTGGTTCCGTTTTTCTTTCAACCGGTTTGAAAGACGTTTTCGTTAGTTTTGTCTCTACACAAACTTCACATTTGTGCCTCACATCAATTGTGAATTTAGGAATGTGCTCCATGTTAATTAATCTACGTATAGAATTAAAATTAACATGTCCTAGTCTACCATGCCACACATCGGAAGACTCAAGCAAGTAAGCAGAAGGGATTTTATTATTATTATTATTATTATTATTATTATTATTATTATAATTATTATTATTATTATTATTATTATTATTGTTATTGTTATTATTATTATTAATAATAATAGTCATTACATTGAGCTTAAACAGCCCATCACATGTATACCCCTTGCCCACATACATTCTCGATTTAGACAAAACTAATTTGTCCGACTCAAAAACCATGCGGAAGCCATGCTTGTTCAACAACGAGCCGGAGATCAGGTTTTTGCATATCTCTGGAACGAACAGCACTTGGTTTAGAGTCAGCTCCTTGCTCGAAGTCATCTGTAGGACCACTTTGCCCACGCCTTCAAGCGCAGAATGAGCTGAGTTTCCCATCCACACTTTCTCACCATTTGATGGCTCAAAAGTAGTGAATAACTCCCGGTTTGAGCAAATATGCCGGGTTGCACCGATGTCCATGAACCACTCCTTGGAATTGGATCCAACGAGGTTGACCTCGGTCACCATAGCCGCAAGGATGATGTCTTCATCCTTTTGCCCACCTTGCACCAAGTTGACTTGAGAGTTCCTCTTCTTTCTTGGTTCCTTGCAATCCGAGGACTTGTGTCCATTCTTGTTGCAATTGAAGCATTTTCCATTAAACTTCGTTTTGGAAACGCCTCCTTTGGGACCGAGCTTGCTCTTCCCATTGTTCTTGTTTTTGGAGCCTTTTGCATGCTCCACTACGTTGGCCTTGGCGCCGTTAAGGATTGGGAGTTTCCCATCGTTCTTCCGGTTATCCTCTTCAATCTGCAGACGGAGGATCAATTGCTCCAAGTTCATTTCCTTTCGCTTATGCTTAAGGTATTTCTTCAAATCCTACCAAGCCGGCGGCAATAAATGGATAATTGACACCACTTGGAAAGACTCACTAACTGTCATTCCTTCATCTCGAATTTCGTTGAAGATCATTTGCATTTCCTCAACTTGACTCAAGACCGTCTTCGAATCCACCATTTTAAAATCAAGGAATCGGCCGACAACAACTTTCTTTGCACCGGCATCCTCGCTTTTATATTTGTGGTCCAAAGCATTCCATATCTCCTTAACCGTAGCTAATTTGCTCTACACGTGACCGGGCTAAACTTGCAAGTGTACAAGTGCCGATATAGTAATAAATTCCGGTAAAATACCGGGTCGAATCCACAAGGAAACGTTGTTTAATTTAGTCCGTGAGTAGATAACTTTTAATGAAGAAATGAGTAAAGTGCAGGGATTTTGATTTGTGTTTTATATTTTTGGCTTTTCACTTTTTGTTTAAGAAGATAATCGTTCACTAACTTTGAGTTCAAGATAAATGATAACAACAACTAAGGCTTCGGGAATCACTTAAATGCTTTAATAGGGTTGAATATTAGTTCTTTACCAATAATTATGAATACAATGTCGCTAATATATTCTCAACTCCGGTTAAGGCAGCGAGAGCGTGGTTTTCGTTAAGTGTAAGTCCCGTTACGGCTTACATTCATCTACCGAAAACCCCGTTGAATATCAAGACATCACACCCGTATCATATAAGACCGGATATATTTCTATTCTCGGTACTATATATGTTTATCCTTTAGTGTTCATAGTTTAGACTTCAACGTTAATTGCAAGTATAAACTAAATTTAACATACTTCTATGTTGTACACCATAGTCATAAACAATCAATATATAAAGGATAAATCACAATTTATTGGTTTAGAACTTTTATCAAACACCTAGTGGGCATAGAAGTTCATCCCTAGCCTTAGCTAAGGAATTAGCTACTAATGCTCATATTAATTACAAAAGTGTAACTAAGAACAAGGAAATACAATAACATACAAGAAATATTACCTAGAACCAATTGTAGAGGAGAGAAATGACTTCTTCTCCAAAGAACTTGAAGAACAAATACAAGAACAAAATATAAAAAAAACTAGAATTAATCTATGGAATGGAATGTATTTGCATGATGAATTGAGGGGTTTATATAGGCTAAAGAATGACATCTTTTAGTCTATTCGAACCCAACAATCAGATATGGAAGCAATATTTGATTAGCATTGAGGAAGATGAAGTTTTCCCATCAGAAATCGTCTAGCACGTTGCTGTGTTTTTTAGCAGAATCCGACCCAACCGGCGCCGGTTCTGGCCTGACCGGCGCCGGTCATGTGTATTTTTTTCGGAAATTAAAATCCAACCGGCGCCGGTTGGAGTTTGTCCGGCGCCGGTTACTGCTCCAAAATGTTTACTTCCTTTTTCTTCTCAACTTCGTGCCTCCGATTTATCCAGAAGTGCCGATTTTCGATCCCTTTTGACTTTTGACTCCGTTTTTGTTGCTCCTAGCCATATTCCACATTTTTGAACACTTTGGAATATTTACCTGTTTTCGCTCTATATTTTTGTGCGGATAAATATAGTTACCTATGTAAAACATAAGTAATTATTGTGCTTATCAAATTCCCCCACACTTGAGCGTTGCTAGTCCTCGAGCAAATCTTCAGTCTTGGATCCCTTGATTAGTTTGACAAATATATATGCACAAAAATATTTTCAATTTCAAGAGAGGTAAAAAAAGGTATATAACTCTTTTATCATTCTCGGTCCAAAACCCCTATTTTTTCTATTACACACACAAAATATATCATTAGATTTTAGAAAAATTACTAATACTCTTGAATTGGTGAGTGGATTGTGACTGGGTTTTTTTTTTTGTTTTTTTTTTATGTGTAGAACGGTTTTCGTTTGGGAGTTTTTGACTTTTCAGTATAGAAATGGATCAATTGGGATTCTTGAAAGAGACCATGAGCTATTCTCTTTTTTATTTTTTTATTTTTTTTTATAACTCATTTGGAATGGTTCTCAACAAGTATTTACTGAAGGTCATTTTCGTAGTCCCAAATTATTTGATGAGAAATGAGGATGTTTTCTACTCCAAAATGGTTCTTGAATATTTGAGATGATTTTTTTTTTGACCATATTTGGAAGTGAAAGAGGATGATGTTTTCTAGTCACGAGGTTTATTTTTTTGGGAGTTATTTTCAAGAGTAAAAAGTAGTGTAATAAATCTAAAAAAAATGATAGTTTTGTGTGTAATAATAAAAAAAAACTTTCTCAACCGAATGCCTATTAAAAAGAGAGATATAATAATTTTTACTTTCCTAAAAACACAAATATTTTGCACAAAAAATTTGTTTAACCACCATGAGATGCACCCCCCTCCCACACTTAAGATACATTGTCCCAATGTATGATGCATAATAAACAAACACTTCCAATAATATCCACGATTAAGTGTGTTTAGAGGAGAGGAGTGTTAGAAAATAACAACAAAGGGGTACTTAATGATGTGGATCGGGAGGGGGATACCCGTATTGGTTATAGTAGTGTTGGGTGAAGTCCCCAAACCTTTGGTCAATCCCCTGGAATTGCTCCGCCATTTGCGCTTGACGTGTCTCAAAGGTGTCGAAACGGTTGTAAAGTTCTTCTTGCCGAGTCTCGTAGGCATCCATCCTTGTGTGCATCCGGTCCATGGAGTTGATTAGATAATCAAGGCTTTGTGTCATGGTCCGCCGTGGCCGGGCTGCCGGTTGTGGTTGGGCTTCACCCATCTCTTCATCTCCAACTTCTTGCTCCTCGTCATCCCCTTCCTCCTTTCGTATCCATGTGTTCCCCACCTTTTTGTAGTGGAGAGCGACCATAGTGTTTGCATTGAGTACTTGGGATCCGGTCGTGTACTCCACCTCTTCATTTTCAAGGTCAACGCCGAAGCTCCTGAAGATCATAGTGAGTAAAAGAGGGTAAATGAAATTTTTGTCACCTCATTTGGTCTTGACTACGCTCTTCATGTCCATCATGATAAGAGGGGCCAAGGGGACGCCTTAAATCTGCCCGAGCTCGGTGACCATCTTGTGCAAAAGGTAGAGGTCTACCCGTCGGATGAGGTGTGTGTCACTAGCTCGTGGCAGGATGTTGAAACCAAGAAGGTACACGATTAGTCTCTCCCGAACATTTAGGGTCTTGGCCCTAAGATCTTCATTGACGCCGAACAGTTGCATTGCCCTTATTTCGTCATAGTCAAGGTCGCTTAGCACCACTTGAGAGTTCATGGAAAAGGGAGTACCTACGTCAACGATGTTGAGTAGGTTGCAAAGCCGGCGTTCGTTCACCGTGATTTTTGTACCTTTGACGGTGCTTACAATGTCACCGTAGGGGTCATTCTTCCTTTCAATGTTGGCGTAGAATTCCCGCACAAGCCGCGGGTAGTATGCTCCAGTTAGAGTGAGCATGATAGCCCACCCTAGAACGTCAAACGCCTCAGAGATCCGGTAGAGTTCATTGAGTTGCGGATCCACAGTTTTCTCAATGACAATTTTCCATTTGTTCCTCGTCTCGTACCACGCTTCATTCTCCGGGGAGGTGAAACGGGGCACGGAAGAAGAAGAAGAAGAGCTAGCACCTTTTCCTCGTTTGGGTGCCATGGACCTGCAAAATTAGTTCAACACATATGCAACACAACATATATTCATCCACTCAAGGTAATTTAGGTTTATCAATTTCCCCAAATCTCATGTTCATACACAAATTTCTTTCAATATTTATGTTTAGAAGACTATATATCAACAATAAATCATATCAATATGCTTCTAAACATCAATTATATAGAGCAATTCATCAATGAACAAGAAATTCGAAATTAGGGTTCTTAGATTTTTTTTTCAAGAACTTCCCCTAATTTTGAACTTTAATCTCAAAATTTTTGGCAACAAACAAGGTTATATACATCAAATGAGCATATGAAAACAATTTTCATCAATGATAATCATCTATTTTACCAAAAATTTAAAGAAATAAAAGATTTCAAAAATTAGAGAAAATTGGGATTTAAGCTAAAATACCTTGAATTGATGTTCAAATAGGGGCGAAGAAGATTGAGAAGTGATGTTTGATGTTGAATCCGAGCTCCTAAGAGTGATTTTTGGCTTTGGCGGGCGGATTTGGGCGTTTGGGGGTGTTTTCCGGCGAAGGGTTCTCAAAGTTTGGGGGAGGGTTCGAAAATGAGGTCTGAGATGCGACCTGATTATGATTTTAACCGGCCCGACCGGCGCCGGTTGTAGGATGTACGGCGCCGGGTACGCGTGAACGCCAACACCCTAAAGTCTCTGGAATCGTACGGCGCCGGTTATGTGGCCGACCGGCGCCGGTCCTTGATTTTAATTGTTTCAATTATAAATAAATGTGAATGTTTATAAACAGATTTATTTATAATTGATTTTTATTCAATTTATAGATAAAAATGAATATGCATGACCAAACATCCTTATTTATAATTGATTTTTGTTGTTGTTGGGTTGCCTCCCAATTAGCGCTCAGTTTAACGTCATAGGCCGGACGCAACGTACCTTTTTAGTCCTTCAATTGGCAAGTGGTGGTTGCCAAGGTGTTATGGTACTCCATGTATGGCTTAAGTCGGTGACCATTTACAAGAAATGGTGTTTGATCACCATTTTGAATCATCATTGAGCCGTATGGTCGGACCTCAGTGATTGTGAATGGTCCCGACCATCGGGTTTTTAGCTTTCCGGAAAAAAGGCGAAGTCTAGAGTTGAAGAGTAGTACCTTTTGGCCGACGTAGAAATCCCTTCGATTGATGTTTTTGTCATGCCAAGCTTTTGCCCTTTCCTTGTAGATACGGGAATTCTCATATGCATCCCTTCGGAATTCTTCAAGTTCTGCCATTTGGAACATCCTCCTCTCCCTGGATAATGCAGGCTCAAGATTTAGCTTGGAGAGTGCCCACTGTGCTTTGTGTTCAAGTTCTACGGGAAGATGGCATGACTTCCCATAAACAAGCCGGTATGGCGACATACCCAACGGTGTTTTGTAAGCTGTCCGGTATGCCCATAGCGCATCATCTAATTTTAATGCCCAATCTTTTCTAGAGGTGGTGTCTGTTTTCTCTAGAATTGATTTAATCTCTCGGTTGGATACTTCAACTTGTCCATTGGTTTGTGGATGATAGGCTGCCCCGGTTCGGAAATTGCACCCATATTTCTTTAGCAAGCCAGAAAAATGGGCATTCTTGAAATGTGTGCCATTGTCAGTTATGATGGTACGGGGCACACCGAAACGTGAAAAAATGTTTTTCTTCACGAATTCCCCCACACTTTTGCTTGTGTTGTCAGGTAGAGCTATTGCCTCCACCCACTTGGAGACGTAGTCTACTGCTACAAGGATATAGCTTTTCCCGTATGATTTAGGGAAAGGTCCCATGAAATCCAATCCCCATACATCAAAGAGCTCAACCACAAGGATCATATTTTGAGGCATTTCATTCCTTCGGCTAAGATTTCCGGTTCTTTGACATCGGTCACAAGCTTTCACATAACTCCTTGCATCTTTGAATAGAGTTGGCAAAAAAAACCACATTGGAGCACCTTCGCCGCTGTCCGATCCGGACCATGGTGGCCACCACAAGGAAGGTTATGGCAATGGTTCAAAACAGACATAATTTCCTCATCAGGGATGCATCTTCTAATAATTCCGTCGGCACAATGCTTGAACAGATATGGTTCATCCCAATAGTAATGTTTCACATCACTTAGGAATTTCTTCCTTTGATGGAAAGTGAGTGATGGAGGGAGAATTTCTTTTGCAAGAAAATTAATGAAATCAGTGAACCATGGTAGTTGTACCTCTTTGATAGCCATGATTTGTTCATATGGGAAATCGTCTCGTATCTCCTCCTCCTTCTTGTCATTTGGGGTGCCTTCAAGTCGTGAAAGATGATCCGCCACATGATTTTCACTCCCTTTTTTGTCTCGGATTTCAAGGTCAAATTCTTGGAGTAGTAAAACCCAATGAATTAACCTTGGTTTGGCGTCCTTCTTGTTCATGAGATATTTGATGGCGGAGTGATCGGTATAAACAATCACTTTTTGGCCGATTAGGTATGATCGGAATTTGTCAAAAGCATAGATGACGGCTAAGAATTCCTTCTCGGTGGTGGCATAATTGAGCTCTGCGTCATGGAGCAACCTCGATGCATAGTATATGGCATGAAGTTTCTTTTCTTTTTTTTTGCCCAAGTACTACACCAATAGCATGATCGCTTGCATCACACATCAATTCGAATGGAAGAGACCAATCCGGTGATGTGATAATAGGGGCCGTTGTGAGAGCTTCCTTTAGAGTGTTGAAAGCTTTGAGCCGAGTTGGGGTGATTTCAAATGGGACATCTTTGGCTAATAAATCGCATAGAGGTTTGGCGATTTTAGAGAAATCTTTGATGAATCGCCGGTAAAAACCGGCATGCCCTAGAAAACTCCGGATAGCTTTCACCGAGTGTGGAGGAGGTAGCTTCTTTATGACTTCAATTTTTGCTTGGTCTACTTCAATGCCATTGGGGGAAATTTTGTGCTCCAAGACAATCCCTTCGGTTACCATGAAATGACATTTCTCCCAATTGAGAGCCAAGTCGGTTTCTTCACACCGAGTTAATACTTTCTCAAGGGAAAGTAAACATGACTCAAAAGAATTTCCAAAAACAGAAAAATCATCCATGAATACCTCCATGAAGTCCCCCACCATATCCGCAAAAATTGCCATGACACATCTTTGAAATGTTCCGGGGGCGTTGCATAATCCGAACGGCATCCTTCTATAGGCAAATGTGCCAAAAGGACATGTGAATGTTGTCTTTTCTTGATCCTCGGGAGAGATAGCTATTTGAAAATAGCCGGAGAACCCATCCAAGAAACAAAAGAATTCATTGCCCGCAACACGCTCCAACATCTCATCCATGAATGGAAGGGGAAAGTGGTCCTTCCTTGTACCGGAGTTTAATTTCCGGTAGTCTATGCACATCCTCCAACCGGTGACCATTCTAGTAGGAATTAATTCATTCTTACTATTGGCCACCACCGTGATTCCACCCTTCTTTGGTACGACTTGAACGGGGCTTACAAATTTACTATCCGAAATGGGGTAAATTATGCCATAGTCAAGGAGTTTGAGAACTTCCTCCTTAACTACCTCTTTCATGTTGGGGTTTAGCCGCCTTTGGTGTTCTACCGTAGGTTTATGATTTTCCTCCATAAAAATCCGGTGCATGCAAAGAGAAGGGCTAATACCCTTGATATCCGCCAAGGACCATGCAATGGATGTTTTGTGCTCTCTCAATACCCGTAGTAATTTTTCTTCTTGTAGAGATGTGAGTGAAGAAGAAATTACTACCGGGAAAGTTGAGTTATCTCCAAGAAATGCATATTTGAGATGCTCCGGTAGAGTTTTCAAAGATGGTTTTGGTGGAACTTCAATAGATGGTTTTAATGTGGACTTACTTGTTCCAAGATCTTCAAATTTTTGTCGGAAATGTTTGAAAGGAGCTCCGGCTTGCAAGTACATAACTTCTTCAAGAAGTTCATGGCTTTCTTCTTTTTCATTGCACCCTAGAATGATGCAAGTCTCCAAGGGATCTTCATGAATCATCTTTCCAAAGCATTCTTGAGTTAATGTGTCAAGAATGTCAATGCTAAAACAAGAGGGTTCATCATGGTGCTTTTTCAGGGAGTCCCAAACATGAAACTCTTGTTCTTCATCTCCAACACGGAATTTGACAATTCCGTTTTTGACATCAATGAGGGCTGCTGCAGTGGCTAGAAATGCTCTTCCAAGAATAATCGGGATCTCCATTTCCTCCATTTCTAAAATAAGAAAATCCACAGGAAAATAGAATTTCCCAACTTTGACAAGCACATCCTCCATAACTCCAATAGGGTAGCGGATTGATCTATCCGCTAGTTGTAAAGCTATTGTAGTAGATTGCAGTCCCCCCACACCAAGCTTTTTAAATAAAGAATGGGGCATGAGGTTGATACTAGCACCAAGATCACAAAGGGATCTTACCTCTCCAATTTTACCGATAGAACACGGTACCGTGAAGCTTCCGGGGTCCTTCAATTTAGGAGGGAGTTTGTTTTGTAGGATAGCACTACACTCCTCCGTGAGGGCAATGGTAGCAAATTCCGCCAATTTTTTCTTATTTGAGAGAATACCCTTCAAGAATTTGGCATAAGATGGAATTTCCGCTATAGCTTCGGCAAATGGAATGTTGATGCTCAATTTAGTAAAAATATCAACAAATTTTCTATATTGAGCACCATCATTCTTTTTCTTTAACCTTTGAGGATATGGAATGGGAGGAACATAATTAGCCATGTTCGATGGTGGCATCATATGCTCCTCACTTTCACCTTCTTTTTGTTTTTCCGGGATCTCCTCCTCTTCCGGCATCTTTGGATCCTCCGTTGTCTTACCACTCCTTGTGGTAATGGCCATTACGTTTTCCCTCGGGTTCATCTCCGTGGTTGTAGGAAATTAGCCTTGCTCCCTAGAACTTACTTTTTGGGCAAGTTGTCCCATTTGAACTTCAAGATTCCGAATGGATGCCTTGATGTATTGCTCAATGGTGTCGATGCGTTGATTAAGCTTTATATTTTGATCTTCAAAGCGAAGATCCAACTTGGTGAATTGAGAGTGAAGATTCCCAATGGATGCCTCCACTCTATGGTGATTCTCCTCATTTTGGGCCTTCATGCTTGCCATGCTTTTGGACATGAATTGCATCATATCCTCCATGGTGGTCTCCTTGGTTTGCCCAAAATTAGGTGCTCCGGATTGGGGTTGTGAGGAACTAGCTTGTGGCTTCCACCTTTGTTGTTAGTCCCAGAATTCTAACAATCATACAACCTAGCAGTGATAAAGAAGCAGATAGAAAGAAATCGACAAGATTGAACGCGAATCTGATATACCGTATGAATCTGCCGCTACTCTCCCTGGAGAAGGAGAGCAGCGGCAACCTAATTTCTCTCTATCTCTATGCCTCTGCGTCTCTAAGCCTCTCTCGATTAGTTTGGGTTCCCGTAAGTTAGCCTCCTTTTATAGGAGAAGTTAGCTAACTTACGGGTTACAAGGAAGCCCACGGGCCGATACACATTTGTGGCCCGTATTACATGTTTAATTAATAACTACACAAATACAAATATAACTAACTAGATTGAACACCATAAAATATTCCCAACAATCTCCCCCTTGGTGATCAATCGTGTTGAATCAGCATTGCAGCGCAGATATCTTTGTCTTTGTTGTTATTGAGCTTCCTTTGTCTTTGAACTTGACTTCTGAGGAAGGCTATCTGAAGAAATCCTTGCAATCTCCCTTTTGATGTCTTCTTGACAGTTTGATCTTTGATGTCGGGGGTTGAGGGACCTTCTGTATCTTGCATGTAGTCCTTGCCTTCCAGAAGTTGCTCTTGATCAGCTTGGATGAAGTCCGATGACGCCTCTAGAATGAATATTCTTTGGAGAATAGGAGACGCCCATGAAATTCATCTTCAGGACACGAGTATTTGACCTCTGTCTCCTCCACAATGTAGTCTTTTTGACTATTTGGAATGAATGCATTTGAGGAGAACTTGTCGGTGGCACAGCGGAACATAATGATGGTTGATTTGTGAGTGTAGCTGACCATTTGATTTGAGTTGCGGAGATAGTAGAGAGGGTGTTGAATTTTGTGATGGAGGAGTGAAGTGTCCCAGAATGATTTGTTCAGTGTTAACAGCATGTGGACCACTCTCCCCCTCATGACGATCCGATGAATCGGGACGTCATGCTTTTATTCTTTTGTTCTGCGGAAATAAAAACATGAAAAACAAGCAGAATCTAAAAAAGATAACGTAGCCCCCCGGGGTCGTGAAGACGCCCGTTATCATCACTATAGAGATAAACTCTAAAGCAATGGCCTGAAAATGTTGGTGATTCTTATGTTGCATCAGCAGGACTTCCTTCCAATTATTGGTCTTCATCTGTAATAGATGAGCCCTATGGAAGTTCTCGCAAGTCTTGAAGACTAGCAACTGACTCTAAAATGTGTCTGTGTCCTAGAAAATTTCAAAACATTTGGGAAGTGAGTAACTAGACACGACGTGATTAATGAAAGTTCAGTGGCATGGGGCTGAGGCCACTGTAGTCAGTATTACTTGCCTCGTAAGGAGGTAGTAATGAGAGATGCGGTTCCCCGTGAAATATGATTAAACACCTGTCTGTTGGGAGACAAGTGAGTGGTCTAGGGTAGGGTTGTGCATGCGCCGTTTGGACAAAATGCAGCGACTTCTACCCGGGATCTGAATAAATTCAGTCCTGAACCTATGGGGATAGTCCAGAGTATTTTAGTGGCTAGGAGCAAATGGTCAATTCATAGCAGGCAATTGAGGTAGCAGACTCATCATTGATAATTGTTTCCTTCTCACTCGAGCCTTCTGCTTCCTAATGCTCATAATGTTCACTCACTCGCTCGCTCACTTATGCACTTACGCTCGGCTTTGTCCCTTGGGTAGGCTTAGTTGGGTTTACTAAGCCATAGAGACATGTTCTCTCATTACTTTCTTCATTTTCTCTCTGTACTCCCCCTCAACTGGAGCACTCGGTATGCTTTGTCATTGACAGGCACCGGGGAGGATTACTTTGAACACTCCCCCTAGAATGTTGCATCCTTTGAGAGATTCCTTGCTTTGTCGGTGTAAGGCGCCAGGAGGAGAAAACTGAAACTCCCCCTCAGAATGTGCAAGGTTTGATTGCTCACAGCTCGTCATACCCGCCATGTGTGTGGAGCAATCTGAACATGTACCACACATGACGGTTTCCCTGAGCTCACCATGTAGAATTTCAGCATATTGATGATCACATAATGTTGATGAGTCATGGGAGGCTTCAGCAGTTGATTGTTGATTTGTTGTAAGGTGACCGTTGACGCGAGGTTTATTGAATTATCTACGATTTTTAGACCTTTACAGTTAGGTTTAGAAAATGTTTGACCTCAGGGTTGACTTTGAAAGAATTTGAACAGATTCGCCTAAGTTTTAACCTGGACATCGGTGATTTACAAAGTTTGTTGGAAAACTAACGTTTTGACCCTCAAAGACTGCGAGTGAGGGCGCGTGAGAATGGGTTCTGGGGCACAGCCCAATAATTAACGTAGATCTTCTCGTTAGCTTTCCAACAAAAAAAGTTTGCTCAAATCGGATCACCGAGTCAAAAGTTATGACCAAAACAGTGCGGTGTCGCAGAAAATCTCTAATTTTGAGTTTTTGAGGAATTTCTTCGAAGTTGAGGTTCTCGATGATGAATATCGAGAGCAAGTGGATTTTAAACAAAATTCTAAGGCAATACTTTGAAATCCAAATCTCTAGGTTGCCTCGAAGAATAATGGCGAAATCCACCTACAAAACAAACCTCAGAATATCGAAATATGCAGAATTTCAAAATGTTTGAACATCGAAAACTTTGGAGTTTCGAAAACCTCATAATCTCGAAAACTTGCTGTTTGAAAAACATCAGAACATCGAAAACTCCTGAAACATTTATATAAGCAGGGAATCATTCAGAGATCCTTATAATGTAAAGCTTTGATGAACTGCAAAGGATGTCAAGATTCGAATTATGAGTTCCAAGAAACTGCAAACTTTGAAAGATTCAAAACATCGAGAAATTTTGAAAATCTCGAAATCTTCAGAATGTTGAGATCCAAAACATCGAGATCCCAAATGTCGAAATCCCAAAACTCGAAATTCCTAAACTCGAAATTCCAAAACTCGAGATTACACATCTCGAGATCTTGATTTCGAGATTACAAATCTCGAGATCTTGATTTCGAGATTCAAATCTCGAGATCTTGATTTCGAGATTCAAATCTCGAGATCAAGATGTCGAGATGCAAATCTCAAAATCAAGATTTCGAGATTCAAATCTCGAGATCAAGATGTCGAGATGCAAATCTCGAGATCAAGATGTCGAGATGCAAATCTCGAAATCAAGATGTCGAGATGCAAATCTCAGGATCTCAAAAGTCGAGTAGAAGAAATCGAGTCCCTAAATGTCGAGATCCTGCAAAACGAAAACATTGATTTTTGAAAATCTGAAACCTGTTCTGAATAGCCCTGAAAGTCGAGATTCTCCTGTATCAGTTTCAAGCCAAAAACGTTTCTGCAACAGTGAAAAATAAGGATTTCGAGATCTCAATGTAGAGATCTTCGAAATATAAAAATTGCAGAAAATGAAAAAAGAGGTATGCTGCTGGATCGGTTTTGAAAGGCGAATCCAACAGTATGATTTTTACAAAATTTCGTTCACAAACGAGATTACAGGAGCAAATCTCTACATTTAGAAAAACAGAAGAAAAAAAACAGAGCAGTTCTTCGTTAGATCCAAAAAATCGCAGACAGATCCAACCTGTTTCACGCCTCGGCTCTGATACCAAATGTTAGTCCCAGAATTCTAACAATCATACAACCTAGCAGTGATAAAGAAGCAGATAGAAAGAAATCGACAAGATTGAACGCGAATCTGATATACCGTATGAATCTGCCGCTACTCTCCCTGGAGAAGGAGAGCAGCGGCAACCTAATTTCTCTCTATCTCTATGCCTCTGCGTCTCTAAGCCTCTCTCGATTAGTTTGGGTTCCCGTAAGTTAGCCTCCTTTTATAGGAGAAGTTAGCTAACTTACGGGTTACAAGGAAGCCCACGGGCTGATACACATTTGTGGCCCGTATTACACGTTTAATTAATAACTACACAAATACAAAGATAACTAACTAGATTGAACACCATAAAATATTCCCAACATTTGTTGATTTGAATAGTTATTGTTCCCCCGATTCCCGTAAGAGTTCATATAATTTACCTCTTCAAGATGTTGGGATAAATCACTTTCCGGGCTTGGTATGCTCTCTACGTTGGCTATTTGCTTGACTCCTCCCAATACGGCTTGTAGAGCCGTTTGGAACTTGTGTTCAATCTTTGATTCCATTTCTTCAAGCCTTTTGTTTATCTCCGTCGTGATGGAGATTTCATTAATCCCGACCACTTTGTAATCTCCTCCTTGGAGTTGAGGATTCGAAGCAATGGATTCAATGATTCAGAGTGCTTCGGTTTCATTCTTGTTGCCAATATAGCCCTCGGCTCGGTTGTCCACAATGGCTTGGCAAGATGCATTCAAACCATTGTAGAACGTATCAATTTGAAGGTCTAGGGGAATGCGGTGATGTGGGCATTCCCTTAGCAATGATTTGAAACGCCGCCATGCATCTTGAAAGAGCTCACCATTTTGTTGTTTGAAATTGAAAATGCGTTGTCTAAGCTATTGAGTCATGGTGGGCGTGTAGTATTTAGACATGAAAGCATTGTATATACATTCCCATGTTGTGTAACTTGCTGGAGCTTGTTCTAGGAACCATCCTCTTGCCGCCCCTTTAAGAGTATAGGGGAAGCATTTGAGCTTAAGTTGATCCTCCGCCAAGCCATTTCTAGGGATTCCTTGAATGAATCCGTAGAATTCCGTGATAAAGTTGAGTGGGTTTTCCCCAAGTAAACCATGAAACTGAGGCATAGCGTTGAAGTAGCTTTGCCTTAGCTCATAGTCTCTTGCTTCCTCGCTCAAAGTGATGCAAGATGGCGTGGCGACCACCACGTGTCTCTTCCTTTCGTTCAATGTTGGCAACATCTTTGTAGCTTTTTGTTCCTTCCGAATGTGTTTGCACGTTCTTTCTATTTCAAGATCAAGTGGTTCAAGAAATTTAGAACCTTGACTTCGCAAATGCATGCAAACACAAAGGAATATCTACACACACAAAAATAAATCCTTCCAAGATCAAGTGAAGTTGTGAAGAATAAATTCAGGGTTTATTAGTTTTTTTTATTGTTTGGACTTTATTAAACAAGACCGTTTCCCCGGCAACGGCGCCAAAAACTTGACCGGGCTAAACTTGCAAGTGTACAAGTGCCGATATAGTAATAAATTCCGGTAAAATACCGGGTCGAATCCACAAGGAAACGTTGTTTAATTTAGTCCGTGAGTAGATAACTTTAAATGAAGAAATGAGTAAAGTGCAGGGATTTTGATTTGTGTTTTATATTTTTGGCTTTTCACTTTTTGTTTAAGAAGATAATCGTTAACTAACTTTGAGTTCAAGATAAATGATAACAACAACTAAGGCTTCGGGAATCACTTAAATGCTTTAATAGGGTTGAATATTAGTTCTTTACCAATAATTATGAATACGATGTCGCTAATATATTCTCAACTCCGGTTAAGGCAGCGAGAGCGTGGTTTTCGTTACGTGTAAGTCCCGTTACGGCTTACATTCATCTACCGAAAACCCCGTTGAATATCAAGACATCACACCCGTATCATATAAGACCGGATATATTTCTATTCTCGGTACTATATATGTTTATCCTTTAGTGTTCATAGTTTAGACTTCAACGTTAATTGCAAGTATAAACTAAATTTAACATACTTCTATGTTGTACACCATAGTCATAAACAATCAATATATAAAGGATAAATCACAATTTATTGGTTTAGAACTTTTATCAAACACCTAGTGGGCATAGAAGTTCATCCCTAGCCTTAGCTAAGGAATTAGCTACTAATGCTCATATTAATTACAAAAGTGTAACTAAGAACAAGGAAATACAATAACATACAAGAAATATTACCTAGAACCAATCGTAGAGGAGAGAAATGACTTCTTCTCCAAAGAACTTGAAGAACAAATACAAGAACAAAATATAAAAAAAACTAGAATTAATCTATGGAATGGAATGTATTTGCATGATGAATTGAGGGGTTTATATAGGCTAAAGAATGACATCTTTTAGTCTATTCGAACCCAACAATCAGATATGGAAGCAATATTTGATCAGCATTGAGGAAGATGAAGTTTTCCCATCAGAAATCGTCTAGCACGTTGCTGTGTTTTTAGCAGAATCCGACCCAACCGGCGCCGGTTCTGGCCTGACCGGCGCCGGTCATGTGTATTTTTTTCGGAAATTAAAATCCAACCGGCGCCGGTTGGAGTGTGTCCGACGCCGGTTACTGCGCCAAAATGTTTACTTTCTTTTTCTTCTCAACTTCGTGCCTCCGATTTATCCAGAAGTGCCGATTTTCGATCCCTTTTGACTTTTGACTCCGTTTTTGTTGCTCCTAGCCATATTCCACATTTTTGAACACTTTGGAATATTTACCTGTTTTCGCTCTATATTTTTGTGCGGATAAATATAGTTACCTATGTAAAACATAAGTAATTATTGTGCTTATCAACACGTCGTACAAAGCATCATGCAGTCCGTTCAACACGTAGTTTCGGCAAAGGAAGTCAGAATGCTTCCAAGCTTCAACCACGTTGAAAGATTGCGCATCCACCTCACCCCCGGTTGCTACCGGCGCATCTTCGGTCAAGAACCTAGCAAGACCGAGAGTAGTGAGGTAAAATAGCATCTTTTGCTTCCACCTCTTGAAGTTTAACCCATTAAATTTTTCTGGTTTCTCCACAGAGTTGTTCGGCACGGTAACCATAGGGATTGCCCCTTGGTTGCCCAAAGTAGATGCACCGCATTGTGACCCTTTATTCACCAGTGCTCCACTTCTAGAGTGATTATCGTTTGGCACGTTCTGCCCACCAACATTTCCAATTTCTTGTGAAGCCATTTTAACGTTTTCTTACATTTTCCGAAAACACAAAAAAATAAGTTCGTTCATCAAAGTGACAAACTACGATTTAAGATTTTATTCGTGTGATACAAGCTTGGAAAAATACGTTTTAAGATTGTTTACCACAGTAACACAATTGCGGAATACATTTTAAGATTGTTGGGTGTGTCTCGGAAAAACGAAGAAATATTAATTAATAAAAATAATTAATTAATTTAAATAGCTAAAGAAAAACAGAAATAAGATGGAACAGAGTTTAGCCAGAGCTCGTGCTACGCACGATGTTCTTAAAACGTATTCGTCGCCTCCCACGGTGCTAGGAGCGTTGCAACGACTGTTTCCCAAGATACGGTGGCTAACAAACTAACGTTTGAGCACACAAACGAGAGTTCCGGCGAACGGGAACAAGGACTGAACACTCAGGAAATTTTCAGAGAGCTGAAGTTGTTTTTGAGAGCTAAAATACGTGTATGATTGCTTGTGAACGTGTGTTTGTTGCAAACCACCTGCCAGCTATTTATAGGAGAATTTGTGGTGTTTTAATCGAGCTTTAATGGACCTGGACGTTGCACATAAATGTCCAGCACGTTGGACATTAATATGTTGAAAAACTGTCCATTTAAAGATACATTAAAAGACAAGAACGTTGGGCATTAACTTTCGTAACGACTTAGGTATTCTGTTCCGGAAGGCAACAGAATACCTCTAAGGTCTTCTGTTCGGAAGGCACCAGAAGAGTCTAGAGGTCTTCTGTCCGGAGGCCAACAGAAGATCCCTGAGGTCTTCTGTCCGGAGGCCAACAGAAGAGCCCTGAGGTCTTCTGTCCGGAGGCCAACAGAACTCCCCCACGAGGTGTTCTGTTCTGTAAGCCATCAGAATACCTCACGAGGTGTTCTGGTATGAAGCCTTCTGTCCGGAGCAGTTCTGCTGGTCTGGAAAAAATTAAGGAACGTTATGGGAAGAAACAAAAGTTAAATCGTATCTTTGAATGATAAATTTTTCGGACGGCATTCGTGCCTGCAGGTCGCCCGCGCACAAGAGTCACGGTTTTTCTTCTCCGTTTCGGGATTTGATTGGCACCCGCCCTACGCGTAAGAGAGAGTCTTTACCTTTAGGAATCTTAACTCCTTAAAAGAGGCTTCCCTTTATAAGGGGGTTCAAATCCCTTGATTTTTCCGGTGTGGTATAAAACACACTAGAAACCCGTCATTTTCCCAGTTTTTCCATTTCAACGAGTGAACTTCGAGAATCAATTTCTCATTCACCCGTTATCCGTTTTGAGTGTACCACATATCGAATTGTAGCCCTTAACAAGGACAATACGAAACCACTTTGAACCGACCCAAATCGGAAGTGGACCCACTCAAATAATTGCCCCAAAATGACCATTTAATGCAATTTTAACACATTTTTCCAACAAAAAATACTTTATGGTGGAAATATTCTTAATACATGTAAATTTATTAATTATCAGATAAAATCTGCAAGTGAGTAAAATTATAAAACTAAATTTATACGTTTGCTAAACGTAATTAATAGTTATTAAACTTTCATTAAAGAATAGGGAGGAGGTAAACGTATATTTTTAATAGTGAAGGGGTCTAAGTGATAATACTTAAAACCTCGAGAGAGGTCAATCATAATTTCCCAAACATCTATAGTGCAACTAAATGGAAAGCAAAACATAATGCGGTAAATATTGTGGTTTTATGAATTCCTTCATTTGCGGACTTGCGGTAACTTCCATCTAAAATTTAGGAGGCTATATAAATTTAAGACGCCTGCTTTTAATGAGTTTTAGTGCAGTGACCATCTTATTAATTTAATAGTGACTGAGTAATAATTGCTTTTTTATGAGTAATAAATTGGGTTTTGTGTAGGTGAATATTAGTAGTAACTGAAAATGTTTATAATTATGAATAATTTGAAGTAACTATTTATGCATTCATCAATTCATGGTAACTATCTCGGTTGCTATCACCGCCTTTCTGTTACCGGTGTGGCGGCGTTAGTGACTTTAAGGTTGCAAAATAGTTAGTTACTTGATCAAATCGTCAGTGACTTAGCGTTGCAAACTATTAGTGACTCCATGACCACAGTCCATAGTTGCGACCATCGACATTGACTTAAGTGTCAGTGACTTCATCGCTGTTGTCAAGGTGCCACCGCCGCCAAGCCATTGTCAGTGACCTCAACACTCCGACATCGGTGATCGCAAACTTCACACATGAGGGCAATGGAACAAAGTTGTACGAGCATGTTGTTGTTGAATATGACGAAGAAGGATGTAGAAGAAAACACAAACAACACATAAGAGAGGAGAACGATGGGGGTTCAATTTACACGGAGGAAGAGAGCGATAGGGCGTCAGTCGCCGTCCCTATGCCAAAACCTGGATTCGGTCACTGAGTTGTGCGAGAAGGTAAGAGATGAGTGAGGGTGGTCATCATGAGAGCAAGGAGGGTGGCTGATTCCGGCAGTTGGTGTTGATGCGGTTGGCGGGGGGGGGGGGGGGGGGGGTGTTTGTGTGTGGACTATGGCTACGCAAGAATTGAAGATGAGACGAAAATTAAGAAGGGTCATTGATGAGGAGGGAGAAAATATAATTATACTCCATCGGTCCCATTTTGTAAGATATGTTTCCTATTCACTTGGTCAACACAAATCACTTTTAATTTATTACTTTATATATCAAATTTTTATCAAATTTGATTCTGGTTTTTGTGACTTTGTAAAACTTTTAATATAGTTGCTGAATATGTAATTATTTTTTTTCTAAAAATAATTTGAGTGCAGACAAGGATTCATTTGCTTTATCGTCGGTCAAACATTGCAAACAGTAAATGTCTTACAATTTGGGACAAAGGGACTAATTAAAAAGGATTTGAATACGGTAGGAGCCTAGGAGGTGTATTTGAATTAATTAAAGTCACATTTAAGGAAAAAATAGAAAGAGTCATACTTTTGGAAATACAAACATCAATAGTAATATTGGGGCTATTTTTTCTTAATTTTATAATTATTCCGAGAAAAATTTAAAAAAACTTAATGATTCCAGTATTGTTTTGTGATTAAGAGTGAATAATATAGTCATTTGAGTTTATTCATCATAATATACGGAGTAATAAAGTGGTAAATTCCATCGTACTGTCGGCTGCACGGTGAGCACCGTACAGCCAGCCATTTTTGTAATTAAATCTGGATCGCTTCAACTCATCAACGAAGAACGACAGCCAAGTCCGTCGCTATATCTCTCTCTTCCAGGTTTCGGCTAATATGCTTCCCGATTGCTTAATGCTTCTGCAATTTCATAAATCTTATTCCCTGAAATTCTCGCTTCTTCTTCCCGTTCTTTCTAAGCCTCTCACGTAAAAGAAAAATCTCAAACAATAAAAACACAATCATGAAGGTCACCATCAAACTTTCCACTTCTATGAAATTATATCTCCAAATAATTGAATCTCTATTTGATTTATCTCCACTTCTATAAATTAGGAACTCTACTCATTCACGTTTGCATTTATATTGCGAGAGTTATTGGGGCAAATGAGTTTTTGAATTGTTTGATACTCATTTTGTAAGTTATGTATAATCACTTGGAATCTCTTTATGCTCATTTTAAAAGGTTTCACATTTCAAACATATCATACTACATTAGAAATGAGTTTTATGTTAAAATGAAATGATTATAACGTCCAAAATGAATGAGCACACACAAATGCGTTTTTGATTTTTTGATACTCATTTTGTAACTTATGTATGCTCATTTGGTATTGCTTAATGCTCATTTTAAAAGGTTGCACATTTCAAACATATCATACTATATTAAATTCACATATTAAAATTAATTGAAATTGATTATAGACATAACTTAAGACTTTCTAATAAACGAAAAAATAATAAACAGAAAGTCATATATAAGGTATGAAGCTTATATCATTGATGCTCATCGTTAGACTTCTAATACTCAAAAGAACATGCTTGATGCTCATCAAAATTGCATAAATGCTCATTTAAGAGAATCCGCAATTTTCACAAAAATTACAAGTTTGATGCCGGCTTACTGTCTCCTAATAAGAGTTTTTGCCACTTTTAGTCCCCCGACTATTGTGTTAGTGACACTTTTGGTACTCGACTTTTAATTTTTTCACTTTTAGTCCTCGACTATTGTGCGAGAGACACTTTTGGTATCCGTCTTTGAAAATTTTCGTATTTAGTCCTTCAACTTTTGTAGAAATGACACTTTTGGTCCTTCAAGTATTTCAATAGAGACATTTTTGGTCCTCCACTTATTGTGTCAAAATCATAGTAGAAAGACTAAAAATGTCAATTTGATAATACTCAAAGGACTAAATGTCGGAAACTTGAAAGTAGAGGACTAAAAGTGTCTCACGACCAATAGTCGAGGACTAAAAATGGAAAAATTAAAAGTCGTGTACCAAAAGTGTCACTGACACAATAGTGGCGACCAAAAGTGACAAAAACTACTCGTAATAAAGTACTTCGTACTTGGTACAACAAAACGTGCCCAACAAAACCGGCATGATTGATGTTCAATAATTTATGCTGAACTTCCACGCACAGGTCTGCTGTGATCATATAGAGTCCCGTATTAGGAAGGGATGCAGTCATCTACATTCTCGTTGAAACTTGTTTTTGACTTGAGGAACCGGAGCCCTTGATCGTTGCCTCAAAGTTCGAGTCTTTGAACTATGATTTCGACTGTGAAGCAATCTGGGGCACTAGCAATCCTCCGTTCTGATCTCCTCCGTCCAAAGTCTCCGTCACTGGCTCCCAATTTACGTGTCCTTCCGCCTCTCCCGGCCGGGAAGCACTCCCGGAGTTTTGTAGTTTCTTTAGCCAAGCCACTCCACGTTTCTTCTGTCGAGACCTTTGGAAGTTTAAAACAGAGATCTCGAGGGGATGATCACGAGAGTCGTGGTCTGGTCACGTGTAACGCCCACGAGGCCGATGGACAGCAGCCGGTGAATGATTCGGCGGCCAAATTTGAGGCTGCTAGGAAGGTGAAGATCGGGATCTACTTCGCTACTTGGTGGGCTTTGAATGTGGTCTTCAATATATACAACAAGAAGGTTCTGAATGCATTCCCTTTTCCCTGGTTAACCTCCACGCTCTCGCTTGCTGCTGGATCTCTTATAATGCTTATATCTTGGACTCTAAGGATCGTTGAAACTCCTAATACTGATCTGGACTTCTGGAAGACCCTCTTCCCGGTAACAAAGTGAAGTTTTTTGTTATACCCATGTGATCTTGGTTTCTGTAATTGGGTTTATGTATCTTTTAGACTCTATTACTTTCAAACTAGCAATTTGATCTGCTTAAGCTTCAAAAAGAGCACCAGAGACAAAAGTTCACACATAAAACATTAGTACTAGTCCTACTATTAGTTTCACCTCCAAGCCTGCAAGTAATCTGATTCATATATAATTCTGAGTTACTTCACTATTTCTCATCAGATTAAGTGTGTCTTAAGTTTTTGGTATTTGGATCTCTATCATACCCAAGACCTTTGGCTATTACTTCTATCAAGTTCACCTGTGAAGTTTCGAAGTCTGACTGTCTGAGTATTATTGGTTATTTAATTTGTAGATAATTATAAATTACAGCATTGTTTTTGTAAGATTCCATATGTTTTAAGTTAATGATAATTAGCTCTCTGTGTAGTTAAGCTGATAATGTTGGTGAAGCAGTGAATTTCAATTTCTCATCTCAAAGTGCTATATGCTGCAATTTTGATTTATAGCTTAGGGTTTTTCTGTTCAAAAACACTGTTTCTTGATGGTTTTGGTGTTGGCCACATGTGCAGGTCGCAGTTGCGCACACCATTGGGCACGTGGCAGCTACTGTGAGTATGTCAAAGGTGGCGGTTTCCTTCACTCACATTATCAAAAGTGGGGAACCAGCTTTCAGTGTTCTGGTTTCAAGGTTCATCCTGGGAGAAAGCTTTCCACCATCTGTTTACTTGTCACTGATTCCAATTATTGGTGGATGCTCCCTGGCCGCTCTTACTGAGTTGAACTTCAACATGATCGGTATTAGAACTTTCTTCATTGTTACGTTTGAGTTTGTTTAATAAACCATTGTTCTATACTAAATGGGTTAGTTTGGGGTGATTGGGGATTTCACCCTTCTTTATTCATCCGAATTTGAATTTGCACCTCATTTTCAGAATCATTACTAGTTGTACCCCAAAGTTAGAAAATGATGTTAGTAATGGGGTCCAAACTCCAATTCAGAAGAAAAATGAAGCAAAAATTCTCAAATTTGGGATGCAAATATCAATGATTTTGAAAATGGGTGCAAATTGCAAAACTGCAAACTCAAACATGAATTGAAGAATGGGTGCAAACTCCACCCCCTACTCTTTGCATCTGAAATGCATTTATGCTGTCAAGGCAAATATAGTTCTATATGTAGTCCCATGAGCAATAAGGATTGCCATGTCCAATAGAAATCAATTAAAAAGATCAGTATTCAATTGAAGGAGTTCAATCTGATGGCTTCATTATTCTTAAATGATGTTTGCTTAACAAGGTGATTTAAAGGGGGTTTGGCATTTTCTTAGATTTATACTTCTCAAATAGTACTCGAAAATCGAAATTTCAATAATACTCGATGCAATCATGATATTTTAAAATAAGTATTAACAGATTTTATTTTATTTCTGATGTATTTTCTATTTGGATGCTGATTGCTACTAATCCCAGGCTTTATGGGTGCCATGATTTCGAACCTGGCCTTTGTTTTCCGAAACATATTTTCCAAGAGAGGCATGAAGGGGAAGGCTGTCAGTGGAATGAACTATTATGCTTGCTTGTCTATCCTATCTCTTGGAATTCTCACCCCATTTGCACTTGCTGTGGAGGGACAACAGATGTGGGCAGTTGGGTTTGAAAAAGCTCTTTCCCAAATCGGACCGAATATCATATGGTAATCAAATGCTATCTTTATGCAGTATGTGGTATGATATTAATTAAAGATGGCATCTTTATACAGTATGTGGTATGGTGTTAGTAACTGACTAACTGTTAATTGAAGATGCTCTGGGTAGGAAATGTGTCAGTTGTTATTTTCATAAAACTTTCATGGCATAAATATGTTTTTAGTTCTGCAAATAAAACTTTCAGGGCATAAATATGTTTTTAGATATGCGAAGTGTTTTGTTTCGATTTTTGTTTTGTTTTGGTTCCGTTTTTTTGTTTTCTTTTTAGTCGTTCTCCGTCTCTATAGCAATCTCAGTTTGAGAACAAAACCGACACGACTCTTTTCTTTTCACGTCATTTAAATTTATCAAGTACATAAGATTTTATTTTTTGAAAGCTACTATATTGAGAATGTGAATGATCAGTTTCACTTAGCCTTAACTCTATTAATTGGCTCCAAAGTTTGAAGTGAAAACACATTTAAGCCCATGTGCAATGAACTTAAGCTATAGTTTGACCCATGTCGTGTAGTATGAGGATGAGGCCCTTTGAAGATAAATATCTACAGCTTGTTTGCTTGGCAGTTTTTTTTGGGAAACTCCTTTTTTATAAAAATTCTGATAACAAGCGCGATTACTACCAAAGCATGCTGCATACAGCAGATAGTCAGACATAAATAGGATCATGGTGAAGTAACAAATCAAATTGCTGAACACTAAGTGGGCTGCTGAAGGCATGTATATAACCAATTTATTGCAGATAATATGGAAACTAAATGGCATTTAAAGTATAAATTTAACTATCAGTGGCAAAATAGTTTTGATAGAAATAAATGGCGCCAGTTTGTTGAATCGTGTTTTGTTTCTAATATGTTTACTATGTCATGTATATTCATAAGTTATTATATTTCTGGAGCGATTTACTAATGTTATACGACAAACTATGTTGTAGTTTGAAACATGCCGATATTATTGGTTTATTCTGGTTATTGATTTTTAGCGGGGTTACTATTTGCGTGCAACAGGTGGATGTTGGCTCAGAGTGTGTTTTATCATCTCTACAATCAAGTGTCATACATGTCTCTGGATGAGATCTCTCCTTTGACTTTCAGTATCGGAAACACCATGAAGCGAATTTCTGTTATCGTGTCATCCATCATTATCTTCCGGACACCGGTCCAGCCTGTCAATGCTCTAGGAGCAGCTATTGCTGTCTTTGGGACTTTCTTGTATTCACAGGTAAATATCTTTTTATCTTCTTTCTTTTGGTGGTTAAATATTAGGCTTCTCTGGATTGATCATTCTGAAAGCTATCCTAGTTTTCTATATTAAAAACAACTGCTTTAAATTCAAAGCTTAAATCAACGTGAACTCTCGACCACTTCAATAACTCTATTACTCCATGGTTTTTTCCTGTAATATAACTAAAACAACATTCATGGGCAAACATATAACCACATGGTCACTACAGTCACTACGATAAACACCACATGGTCATCGTAGTATACTAGTATAGAATTGAATATAGCCGTGGTAAATGGTAATAACAGTCACCACAGAACTACAAACAAAGGCAGTGCGCTGTAAAGGTAACTTTTTTTTTTTATCATCATTTCACTATACCAATATAGGCACATTCTTATTTAACCCAGCTTCCACCTGTCTAATGGAACAAGAATGCTTTTAATCATAGTTGGGATTAAAGTGATGTTTGGCTGTTTTTCTCATGTACTCCTCTCTTTCTGCAGGCAAAGCAGTGAAGACTGAAGACCAAGACTTGGGCAAACATGGAGGGAGGGAGTAATCAAGATCCCATTTTGGGAATGCCCTAGCTGTGGAACGGCTTTGTTGGTAGATAGCAAATAAGAAGTTGAGGAGTTAGTTACTCGAACTGTAAGATACAAAGATAGATGGCGCTGTTCATTGTAATTTTGCATTTTACACTTCCAGATTGGCAGATTTTAGAGAAGAATCTTGACCTGTGTGGGTTTTGGTTACCTGTCCGGCCCATATGAGCCCAACTTGTATTAGATGTCCTTAATTAATCTTTTAATCCTGTTTGCTTGGTCCAAAATTTCTTAGGAGAAAATCTTGGCAACGTTTAGTTTTTACTCTTTGCTGTGATGTTTTGTAGTTTTTTTTCTT
Source organism: Cuscuta europaea (assembly GCA_945859875.1). Classification (NCBI taxonomy): domain Eukaryota; kingdom Viridiplantae; phylum Streptophyta; class Magnoliopsida; order Solanales; family Convolvulaceae; genus Cuscuta; species Cuscuta europaea. Next base: position 8,459,721 of record CAMAPE010000051.1, read on the forward strand.
AATTCTAACATAACAATATGAAAAGATCCATAGTAGGACTATCACTTTTCTGTTTAACAGCATAGGACTAAAATATAGATGGAATACCAAAACTGCCCTGCAAAGCCACTCTTCTTCCGTTCGCGAATCGCGACTTGTGATTTGGTGAAGGTTGCGCTAAAGGATGTCTCTGCATTACCTCTACAACTTTCCCAGATAAGCTTCTTCTCCTTTTTCTTTTTCTTCTTCTTCTTATTCGTCTTCATAATCTTCTTCTTCTTTAAAACTTCTATATTTTCTTTCTAATTCCACTTTTACTCTTTTCTTCTCTTTTGGATATTTATTTTTTATAAATTCCATCTAATTCACTTTAAATCGTTCATACTCCCTCTGTCTTTCTAACTTTGTCCTGTTTTACCTTTTTCGTCCATCCCATTAAGTTTGTTTCATACCATATTTGGTAATATTTGAGTGGTTAGAATTCATTCTTACTTATCGATTCAACACCAATCACACAATTTCACTTTTTCTTAAAAATCACATCACACCCCTTTGTTCCAAACTTAGAGGAACGAAGGTAGTACTATTTTTCTCATCAACTGGATCTGAAAATGGCATAATTGCTAAGTTATTGAACACTGTTTTGGAAAAAATGTCACTGTCTTGACATTACATTTACCAAGATGACAGTTTTTATTTGACATTTCTAAAGAGTAAAAATGACACCAACTTGACATTCTCCACGACTGCCATGTTTTTATATATGGAAATGACATCTCCATGACATTTTGAGAACAAAGATGACATTGTTTACATAACAGAGTAAGAAGAAGAAATGAGGAAGATGAATCTGGGAGATAATGTTCGAATGTAAAGAGGAAGAGAGAAAAGGAAAGAGAGGCCGGCCGAGAACAGAAGGGGGAGTAGTAGAACAACCTGGAGTTCTGGACTGGACATCGTAGAGAAGGATCAATTGTTGAGGTGCAGGAGAAGATGACGGCTACTGGAATTGCAAGGGAGAGGATTGATTTTAGGTTGCAGGAGAAGAGGATTGATGTTGGAGTTACACGAGAAGAGCATGCAGAAGATTGACGCCACTGACGGAGATAAGAATACGCACAACCATATTTTAGACTTTGCAGAAAAAGTAAAACCGGATAATAGAAGCAATGATCCTGTATTGAGGGTAAAACATATTAAGCCCATCTCTGTCTTAATACTACGTAACTTTTGTCTGTACGCTTTTTCTGTTTTAAATTTTGTTGTTTATGAATTTAAGGGAAAAAGCCCATCTCGTTAGCTGTGTTTTTTTGTTTAACAAGTATTCGTTCCATTATTCATTCAAATAAAAGTATTCTTTCCATTATTGTGTGTTTTCTTTAATTATATACTACGTATTTTTAACAAGCACAGTTCTTTCCTATATGGAGTGTTGGTATAATGGTATCTATTTGTTTGCACTCTTTTTCAAACAAGATTTTTGAAAACTAGGACAATCAACACACGTTTGGTATTATTATTATACATGAATGAATGGAATCGCACCCCTGAATTTTTAAGTTACTATGCGTAATTCCATTCCATAATAAGTTAAAGGGCTAAAGGGTCAATTACCCTCTTATATAGGAGGTTCTGCTCGGCCATCGTCATTTGGGGCGGTTCTTGGTGGAATTTTTTGATGAATTTTTTTGACCATCTTCTTCATTAAATCTAGTTTACCCATATCGAATTTCAGCTAAAAATACAATTGGGAAGACAGTCAAATGATTTTTTGAAGATAACTGTGCAGTTAAACAACGCAGTACATTTCGGAAAATCATTTGACTACCTTCCCGATTTAATTTTTAGCTGAAATTTGATATGGGTAAACTAGACTTAATGAAGAAGATTCTAAAAAAAATTCATCAAAAAATTCCATCGAGAACCACCCCAATTGGCGACGGCCGGACAGAACCTCCTAAATAAGGGGCTAATTGAACACTTTAAATTAGTTCATGTACTTATTTGACCCTTTAGCCTAAGTTAAATAGAGTTATTATGGATAACTTAAAACGTGATTCCATAATAGTATAAAACGTGAACAGAATATTTAAAACTACGACAATCATATTTACGATTCCATTCCATTCAAAAAATTTATTCCAATCCACATATTTAACACAAACAAACTAATACTCTTTAGGATAATTCTCCATTCAACTAGCTATTTCAGGCTAGGGGCGGAGTCAAAGCACTGGGTCGGTAGAAAGAATATATTTGGAAAAAAAATTACACAAAATTTTTTACACTAAAAATATGGGCATTTCTTAAATTTAGGCTGGGCCAGAGCCAGTGTTGGCCCTCCCCTGACTACGCCCTTGTTTTAGGCAACATTTTACCTAAGACTTTCACTTTAGCAAATTCAACATTTTCAAACTTTTCAGCCATTGCAGCCGTTACCAAACAGACCCTATATCTTAAGAAATAATATTGGGATGTAAGATAATGAGGCAATTACTGTGATAATTGAGATGTTATAAGCATATTATTTTTATTATTTGATCACGAATTTGTTGGAGTATTTAAGAGTGCTAATTATTTTTTAAAATAGAAATGAAAAGTTTAGATCTGTTTGGTAACCCTATTTTTCAACTTATCATCAAATATATAACTTTTGATTTAACGTAATGAGTTTTGTAATAATCAAAATTAATAAGATTTTTTTTCTAGTTGAATCGGCAGTGTATACGTAGTTTTTTTTTTGTTTGTAATTCAGCCGAATAAACCATTTTTTTATAATTCAGCAACCAAATAGTTCCTGCAGACGGGGACAAAGAATCAGCCGGACGACTAGAACCAGCTGATTCACCTCCCAACGACACGTCCGGAAAATGTTGCGCTACGCTGCCACGCGTCAGCGAAATCTCTCACACACTCAGCATTTCAGTTGGCGCTTTCCCGGAAAAGCCGGCCAGCTCGACAGAGTCTCGTTGCTATGCTGCCAGGATCTCCATCTTCAACACACCCAGTGTTTCCCCTTTTTGTTCAAGGGGGTATATACGCTCGAGCTTCAGCAATCAACAACGTTAATTTCGTCGGAGAAGAATGCTCGCCGTCCTATATTACGTCCAGAACCTTGGAACTAGCAGCAGCCACGAGCATGTGGTGCCCATTACCGTCTTCGTTGCCGTCCTCTGCTTCTGTTTAGTGGTCGGCCATTTGCTTGAAGAAAATCGATGGGTCAACGAGTCCATTACCGCCATCTTCATCGTACTTTCACTCACTACCCCTTATATGTGATCGATACTTTATAGATGGGCTGCTTGGACTGAGGTTTTAGAGGGGTTGGAGGGCTTAGCCTATATTGTATGAACATTGAAAGATTAACATAGTATGTGATCATATAACAATTCAATCACATTGTATTGCTTTCTTAAAACATTATGTTTATCAAGATATGGGTTAACCCTCCAAAAACATTCCTTCCAAGCCACTCCAAAACCCAACCCCAAACACAGCAAGCGCTCCAATTTACCAGTTTTGAGTTCAATATATGAGCGCGAGCTATCTTGATAACCTAATCCTGTTTAGATGAGTTATACCTAATTTTATATCATAAATATGGTATCAGAATGTAACCCGATTGTGGTTTATTTATTTGTTTGGCCTCTCTTAGCTGGGGAAATCCGTTGGAGGACAGTTTGACCCAACTCAAATGCGTTGTTTGGCCTCTCATGCTTGATATAGGGCATCATTTTGTTCTACATTATTTTCATTGGATGAAGAACTTAACTGTGTTGTGTTAGCATTAACTGTATTGAACTTTGTTTTTTCCTTGCTTGTTTTTATTGTTGCTTTGATATAGGGGTGTGTGTCGGGGACAGTGATTTTGTTGATCAGCAGGGGGAAAAATTCTCACATTCTGAGATTTAGTGAAGAACTGTTCTTTATATATCTTCTTCCACCGATAATATTCAATGCGGGGTAATAACAATGCTTTTACTTACTAATCCTAAGAAAGAGTGATTCATCATGTCTTGTTGCATTTGGTGGGTGGACTATATAAGTTTATTATCGTCTTTCTGTGACCAGATTCCAGGTCAAGAAGAAACAATTCTTCCAGAATTTCCTAACTATAATGCTGTTTGGAGTTGTTGGGGTTTTCATATCAACTTGCATCATTACTGCAGGTATTATTTTGATTAGAATACCACTTTTGGTCCATTTCCATTTTGGATCCCACGACTATAGCTTTTCTCTCACTTATGGTTTCTGACCACTCATCCGGTCAATTTTCATACAATTCTGAGTTCATTCTTTGCTGGATAAGTGGCTGGAAAGGATCAAAAGTGGCAAAAAATCATAGTCATCCACCCAAAAAGTGGAAATAATGAAAGTTATGAATAACAAAAATGAGAACAGCATACTCACTGCACCAGAAATGTTTTTTCTATTCTGATGTGGTCATCAAAAGGGCTAGTAGATGTTGCTCTCTTGCATATACTTCTATATTCTGCTTCTTGGTTGATTGTTTTCTATTTGTTTTTATAGGCAGCCGGTTTCTGTTTCCGAAGCTCAGTATTAGTGATCTGACTGTTCGAGACTACCTTGGTCTGCCCTTTGCTTTTAGAAAGACAATTGTTTTTATATACATTTTGTAGCAGCATCTAGCTGGGCTGACTTTCCTTGTGTTATTATCTTGATTTAAGCTATTGGTACCATATTTTCGTCAACAGACACGGTTTGTACATTGCAGGTAATAAGTTAATTGGAGACCCGTCATATGCTAGTTTGATTAAATAAAATTCTCCCCGTTCCAAATTAGTTTCTCAGTTACTAATGTAGTCCAACCGATTATCTTTTGATTTCCATTTTATTTACCATTTTTTTTTTCAAATTTGTTTTTTGTAGTTAAATACTCCGTATAACTTTTAGGGAGGTTTCTAAATACTATGTATGTATTAATAATGAAGAATTAACTTTATACTCAGTCAAATGTTGTAATCCATGTAGCACAAGTAATATGGAAAGGAGAAAGTAGTAGTAAGAAGATCATGTGATCCTGAAAGTTTGTGTGTATGTAGGTATTGCATCAAGAAGAGACCCCCCTGCTGTATAGCCTTGTGTTTGGGGAGGGAGTAGTCAATGATGCCACATCAGTTGTCCTCTTCAATGCAGTGCAGAAGATTAATGGAAGTACACTTGAAGGGCGGGCTTTGGCCAGAGTCCTCCTTGACTTTTTGTACCTTTTCTCCACAAGCACTGCACTTGGTGTTGGTGTAAGATCATACTAGCTACTTGTTACTAGTCCTTTAGTATTCAACTAAGCACAAGTGTTCGTGCTTGGATATGAATTTCCATAATGACATTCAAGAGTAAATAGTCCCGTAAAAAATCACTATTTTGCCCAAATGTTGTACTCCTTTCGCCCCAATTTAATTGTCGTTTTAAAAGTGCACAGATAAAACATTAAATCTTTCTTATACATTTTCAAGGAAAAACAGCATTTAATACGGAAAAGTCAATAAGGGAAATCTTGGTAGATTTATATAAAAATATGCATTGAATCCCTAAAAGAAATATAATTTTGGTACATAAAATATGGGCTAAAAACAAATATTGTGGTCGTAATATCTTAGTGTTTTCATGGTTATTCCAGGTTGGACTGTTGACGTCATACATTCTGAAGGTTTTTTACTTTGGGAGGTAGTTTTAGTTATTTTGTCATGATAACTGCATATTACTTGTTTTCCATCATTTGCAATGGAGCCAAAGATTCATTTTTTTTGGCTTGAGATTATGATGGAATAAAGCAAAATGGCTCACTAAACTGTCTACGCTTCTCTGTTATGGAGCAGCAGTCAGTCCATGCAATTTTGGACACGATTTTCACTATGGGTCATCCGGAAACAGTCTCTCTGTGCTTTAGTACAGGGGTAAGACTGCGTACATCCGACCCCCCTTACCCCACCGTAGCTGGGAGCCTTTGCGGCACTGGGGTAAATGAAAATGTAAATGAAAACTGCATATTACTTGTATGCTTGGTTTAATAAGAATAAAAGGAAGGCAGCAGAGCCTTACTGAACAACTAAGGGGTCTGGTATACAATATACTACCTCCGTCCCGCTATGATTGTCCCATTTTACCTTATCGGTCCGTCCCACTAAGATTGTCCCATACCAAATTTGGTAAAGTTTGTGTGGTTCTAAATCATTCTTACTTTATTCTTACTTTATCAATTCAATATCAACCACATAAATCACTTTTTATTAATTTGTGTGTCACTCTCTCTTGTCCCATTGTTAGCGGGACGGAGGGAGTAATATTTATTTAATACGGAGTATTATTTTACATATTGTAATTGTTTTAATTTAGTCCCATCCCCTTCATCTATAGTTTTCTTACTCATGTGTATTATGTATATAAGTACACCCTAGTGAATCAATTCTATTGACTATTCTTACACATTTGTCATGCAGACATTCCACTGTTCGTGAAATAGCTCTCATGGTTTTAATGGCATATCTATCCTACATGTTGGCTGAGGTAAAGAGCATACCAATATTCTTTGAAGAGTTTGTGTTTCTGTACCTTCATATTGCCATATTTAATTTTTGTAGCTGTTCAGCCTCAGTGGGATTTTGACTGTGTTCTTTTGTGGAGTTCTTATGTCTCACTATACATGGCACAATGTTACTGAAGGTTCGAGAATTACCACCAGGCATGTGTGACCAGGTCCTTCTTACATTTATTATGCTTCCCATCATCCCATGTTTACTAGTCTAAGGGTTCCATGCTGATTGTTTCTTGAATTGTATCAGAATCAGTTTGTTTTGTGTTATTAAGCAGATTTACATGCAAAGAGAACACTTCTAATTTTTGGAAGGATAGTTGATATATTGAGAGCTTGTCTTTGAATTTGTTAACGCAGGCATGTATTTGCGACTCTGTCTTTCATTGCGGAAACATTCATATTTTTGTATGTTGGAATGGATGCTCTGGACATTGAAAAGTGGAAAATCAGCAAATTGAGGTGAGTCATCCCCTCATGATGGGCAGGTCTACATAGATGCTAAGTCAGTCCAGCTGCCCTTCCACCTAGGCACCCATGCATAGATTAAATGTAAAAAAACTTTATGCTATTGAAATTTTCTTTTTTTAGCGAATCTAAATAAGCGATACTTGTTAAGGGTCAAGTCATTCCATATTCCATAATACATAGAATATACATAGAATATACATGTGTGTGTGTGTATGTGTGTGTGTGTATAGGAAAGATCCTGACAGGGAGCGCCATGCGGACTTGCCCGTTTGAGGGCCTTCCCGTGGAAAGTTTTGATGAAATTTTTTGAGCATGTTCCTTATCAAATCTAGTTTATGCATATCAAATTTCAGCTCAAAATTAGATCGGGAAGGCAGTCAAATAAATTCTTGAAACATACTGCGCATTCTGCGCATATATAAAGCGCAGTATGTTTCAAGAATTATTTGACTGCCTTCTCGATCGAATTTGGATCTGAAATTTGGTATGCATAAACTAGACTTGATGAGGAACATGCTCAAAACATTTCATCAAAAAATTCCACCCGGAAGACCCTCAAACGGGCAAGTCCGCACGGAGCTCCTCGTCAGGCGCGCCTGACCAGAAAACTAGAAAAGGACTCATATATATACTACGTATGATGCACATGTATTAATTTTTTATTGGTTCCATGGTCTGCGTTTCTAGTGTTTGGAAGACGATGGGTGTATCTGGCGCTGTCCTCCTACTGATACTAGTAGCACGTGCAGCTTTTGTATTCCCCCTCTCAGCTCTTTCCAACTGCATGAACCGGAACAGAACAAGGTCATCATCAATAACAATGAAGCATCAGGTTTACATTTTGCAACCTCTCCATAACATGACCTTGTCATACATGGAGTATATATGATGGAATACTGTTTGCTTCTCACCTAGTGTCATTGCTTTTTTTCCTTTGATCAACTAGGTAGTAATTTGTTGGGCCGGGCTGATGAGGGGAGCTGTATCTATTGCCTTGGCATTCAAGCAGGTATGCATGGCTTTGTGTTTCACAACAGTGGTTGTAGTAAAGGAAAACAATCAGAGAGTGTTCGTCAAAAGAGGGATCATTATTATGACTGAACTAATAGGATCGGCTGATGCGCACACACATATATTTTGGTTTAAATAAGATGATTTAACGTGATAAACATGAATGAAAATCAGATTTAAGATCGAAGGGTTTTAAAAACAACAACAATGCAGTATTAATGATAAGAATGCAGTGGCATATCTGGAAATAAATCAAACTTTTCTACAATCATAAAAATTGCACTACTGGATAAATAATGTGCACTATGGTGAACAAAAGGTCCACTTTTCACATTTCTCATGCATAACAGGCCCTACATGTGCATCTATAGGGTTCGGTTAAAGTGAAAATACATAATTATATGAAAAATGATAATTCATCGAGTGCGTCGACTTTAACCAGCTACAATTTAATGTGATAAAACTCTTGATGACATGACATCTCATTATTCATATTACTAGGCATTTTCTAGACTACATTCATGAGCATTTAGTTTACCGCCATTAGATTGTTGCCATGTGATAATCAAATGCTCATATATTTTAATATCAGCTACCTAATCCAGCGCATTAATGTAAATGACTCTAATATTTCATATAAATTTATATATATTTGAGTGTGTTTCTACATGTATATCAATAACCGTTTTCTTGATGATTTAGTTTACTCACTCTGGCGTCACACTTGATCCCACCTATGCAACTATGGTCACAACAACCATCATCGTAGTGCTATTCAGCACAATAGTAAGCACCCGAGCTTCATCTATACATTCCTAGCTACAAAATTGAAATAGTTAATAATTAGAAATAATGACTACTCTGTATTATATAACCAAAATAAAGTAATGACTAATATATGACTAAAGTAAAATAAAGTAATGACTAATATATGACTAAAGTAAGGATATTGGATACAATGTACTAACTCTGTCCCAGGTTAAGGTTCACATTGAAAAATGACATGGTTATTTAGACAATAATTAAATAAGGTAATTCGAGTATATTTCGAGGAGTGCTTTTGATGGATATATAATATAATGGAGTCATTGATGATAATTGTGATGTTGTAGGTGTATTATTTTTTATATTTTATGATTAAATTGACATTTAAGAGTGTTAATTATATTTTTAAAATAGAAATGAGAACAAAAAAGGAAAGCGAGAACCTTAAGTTGGGATTGAGGGAACAACTTTTAATAGTTGACTATAATAGTAATTGTAGTGATCATGACGGATCTATTTCTCACAGCAATGAACATGGTCTTATAATAATAGTAAGTGTAGTCATATTTTTATCCATACATTCCCATACTTATGGGACAAAGAGAACATTTAGCTGTGGCCCTTATGCAAATGCAGGTATTTGGTTTTTTGACAAAACCACTTGTACATTATCTGCTCCCTCATCATGACAGCAGCGGCATCGACCGAGAACCAAGCATCTCAAAGGAAGATATGAGGCTTCCGTTACTTTCATTTGAAGAATCAGCAACAACCAATATTCTCCGTGCAAAGGATAGTTTGTCTATGCTCATCGAGAGACCGATCTATACTATCCATTCGTATTGGAGGAAATTCGATGATGCTTACATGAGGCCGACATTTGGCGGCCCACACACCATGGATCACCGAGATAGAGGATAACATTTTGGAATCATGGATCACATTTACAGTGACAGTATTGTACGGAGTATGTTAACTATGTGTGACCTATGTTTAGCTAATCATTTCACTTGCAGTTAGCATCGATTATTTGCAACTTATTAATATTTTATACTACTACTTGGCGACGTGCTCCCTGGACAAAATTAGTATTAGAAATATCTCAGAACTTAAATTGTTGGTAGTTTCAAACACCAGGTCTCTTATGTGCATTTCACATCTATGGGTAAGGGGACTAGGAACTGGCTAGTTCGAAACCCAATCAAAAGCGGTATAGGTTCAGCCGAAATTAGCCTTCCCATAAACAATTTTTTTCAACTTGTACTCTTTATTCCATTGTAGACATATAAATTGAATCACATCGCATAATGTAGCTGGTAAATTTATGTATTTACAATTTCTCTGTAAATACATTGTTGAATCCTCTTCAGATATGTTTCCCAGTTATAACATACATGCTAATACTAATTACAGCCAAACCGAGAGCCACATTCAGTATTTCCATGCGGTTAGTCCAAAGCTTTGTTGCAAGATCATCATAATAAGCTGCTGCTAGTGCTGGACTAAAACCTTCTTCTGTCTTGGTTGCTGCCACACTTATGGTATTACTTCTACCAGTGGTTACTTCTCTGTTGGGCCGAGGTATGGGGGCGTTGTGTCTGAGTGATTCTACCTTTTGGTACAAAGATGATCAACCATGTCAAAAATATTACCTCTACCCATAATGACCCATTTTGTTTGGAAGGCTTAGTTTGGCACAAATTTTAAGAAAAGATAAAATTGTGTTACTGCTATTAGGTTTATCGAAATAAGAATGCCTATTAGGCTCAAAATGTGTTTAAACTTTGATACAAGAAGTTGGGAGTTGGGATAGAGGAGTAATAATGCAAGGATTATTAACCTCAAAACCTCTGAATATTTTCAAATTTACTTTGTTCTTTAGTCTTTAGTAATTAAAAAATCATCTTTTAGGTGGGTTTCATCCGATTTAACAGGAATAATGCTTATGGGCACAAGCCTTTTGGGGTTTAAAGAAAATGACTGAATAAGTAAAATACTAGTTTAAGTATTTATTATAGAAGCAGTATTTAAGTCTATTGAAAATCTATTAGTATTCCATCATTATTTCCAAGTTCCAATATTTTTCTTTTCCCTCAACTCACTTTAACCAGTACCATATCTGGTCCAAAAGAGTTTTTGCCACTTTTAGTCCCCCGACTATTGTGTCAGTGACACTTTTAGTACTCGACTTTTATTTTTTCCACTTTTAGTCCTCGACTATTGTGCGAGAGACACTTTTGGTATCCGTCTTTGAAAATTTCCGTATTTAGTCCATCGACTTTTGTAGAAGTGACACTTTTGGTCCTTCAACTATTGCAATAGAGACATTTTTAGTCCTCCATTTATTGTGTCAAAATCATAGTAGAAGGACTAAAAGTATCAATTTGATAATACTCAAAGGACTAAATGTGAGAAATTTGAAATTAGACGACCAAAAGTGTCTCATGAACAATAGTCGAGGACTAAAAATGGAAAAATTAAAACTCGTGTACCAAAAGTGTCACTGACCCAATACTCGGGAGACCAAAAGATGCAAAAACTCCGGTCCAAAATGAGAATAAAACGCAAGTTAAAATTTTAAAAGCACCGACACATAAAAGTACCATATCTGGAGTGGCAGAGGGTTTTCGTTTTGGTCGAGTGACATAAAGAAAGCCCTTTTCAGCCTTTCCTTTAATCCCATCACGGTCGCGATCTCCCTGTGGAAGAAAAGGTAACTCTTTTTTTGTGGCAATGCTTCTTGCCCTTAACCCTTTCGGCTTCCAAAGGATCCTTGCCATCCCTTCTTTGTTTATTTGAGCTATTATCAATTTAAACTCGATTCCTGTGTATACAATAAGCATCCAGCTTGTAAAAGTTGCTAAAATCGTGCCTATAATATTTCCGGATATAGAAGGTAGAGAGTTATTGGGGCAGGATAGATGAGGCTAATAGACTACTCCCAAAAACACATCATATAGACAGGGGCGGACCCAGGAAAGTCATTTTGGGGGGCGAAAATATTTTTGGGGGGTTCAAAATACTTTTTGGAAGAACAAAAAACATTTTTCGTATATATATACACTAAAAAAAAATTTTGTTGGGGGGCGGTAACCCCCCGGGTCTCTACTACGGTCCGCCTCTGCATACAGATGAGGCTAATAGACTACAACAAGAGATCAAAGATAGACAGAATTTCTGTTGACCTTTCAACAACCAGAATTAGTAAATAAAGCTAAAATTAGAAATACTTTACAAAAAATATACAACTAATTATTACATCAAATTATATACATGATGAATTGAAATTTAGTACTTTTTTTTAAAAAATGGATGTTCAATTGAACACCGTGGAACAAGTCGGCCACTACCAAGTACTACTTATAACTTTAATATAGAAAAAAGTGTCAAATAGGCCCTCCTACTATTATGAAAATGTCAATTAAATCCAACAACTCAAATATCACTCAACTAAACCCACGAACCATTAAAAATGAGGCAAATCATCTTATTAGCTTGTACTCTTCCCGTTGCCGGTCAAAATGTGGGTGTGTCACGTGATGTGGCATTTTTTTTTCTCTTTTTCTTTTTTCTTTCCTCTTTCTTTCTTGTTGCGCCCCTTTTATCTTCCCTGCACTTCAACTTCTGTGTTCTGTTTTTCTTTTTTATTTTCTTTCTTCTTTCACTTGGTTTGTCGCCCTCACCCGTCTTCTTTGTTTACGTGAGTGGACGCCGGCGACAAGACACCGCCGCCAAACGCCGCCGCCCCTGATTCTCTGCCTCCGAATTAGAACTATAATCCGTACTATGTATAAGTTCTTCAAACACTAACAATTACAATTTGAATCAAGCTCGTACAACTATAGAGATCGATGAGACCAAATTGGAAAATTCCCAATTTGACGGCGACGACACGGCGAAATTAAGCGCCGTTGGCGGTGGATTCGACCGGCGTTGGGGTGAAATCGACCGGCGTTGGCGCGGCTAAATGGGTGGAGCTTCATTTCTGTGGATGGACTTCATGGCGCAGGGGAGAAGTAGCGGATGAATCAGAGAAGTGACGGACCAGGGAGAAGGAAGAAAAAAGGGAAAAGAAAAAAGAAAGGAAAGAAAAAGAAAAGAAAAAAGAAAAAATTTACACACGTGCCGCCACGTGTCGTCATGTGTCATCAGGTCTTGCCACGTGTGAAAATTCATCTGGTAACCTATTGGTTACCTGATAGAAACGGTTTTGAAAGTTTTTTTATAGTTCAGCTGTTTAATTGGGCGTTTTTTGAGTTCACGGACTTAATTGACATTTTCACTATAGTAAGGGGGCTTATTTGACACTTTTCCCTAATATATGTTGTGGATAATAGGGGTGGAGCAGACCACTGAGCCGGTACAAAGATATTTTTGAAATTTTTTATACTAAAAATATAAACATTTTTTAAATTTGGGCTAGGTCGGAGCCGATGTCGGCCCCCTAGCTACACCCATGTGAATAATGTGTACTACGAACTTTTTATGCCAAGTGTGACAGTGAGTATCTTCTTCCGACCAGATCAGACCAGACTTGGATATTTGTAAGAATACAAACAAATCAGACCAGACCAGACAAGTTCAGACCAGACCAATTCAGACCAGACCACTTCAGACCAGACCAGACCAGTTCAGACCATACCAGACTTGGATATTTATAAAAATACAAAGAAATCAAACCAGACCAGACCATTATAGACCAGACCAGACCAGCAAATTAAAGTCCAAGTAAAAACATCCTAACTTGTGGAACGAGCTCACTCCAATTTTGGTAAAAGCCCTTGTTTAAACGTGTTCCACTTTTTATTACTTATATAACAAATCGATTATCTCTTGATCATTCATATTTTTTTTGCTTAATTAGTAGGGATCGGATCGGTCCAGTCTGGGTCGGGTTTTTGCTAAACCCGGAAATTATCTGTAAGGTCCCGAATTATGGGAATTAGGGATCGAAACAGAGTCCATTATATTCGATCCTAGTCGGATTTCTGGTAGCCCGGGTTCGATTTGGGTTCAGGTAGGGTCGGTTAAAGCCCGGACTTGAAATCATCTCACTCTCCTTTTATATTTGTAAAACATATTTCCAAATAAAAGTAATCAAAAACATGAACCGCAAATAATAACAAAAATATTAGTGTGCAGAATCACCAACAATTCAAATCCAAAATGATAATGATTTTAATATTTTGTTTAAGATGCATATAAGTAACATAATATTGTTTTCTCAAAATATTACTAAATAAAATTTATGAATAAAAATACGACTAAAGTTATTGTAAATATATTTTCATGGTCATTATGGTATACAAAATTGAACAAATGTGTAGTCATTAAAAGTTATAATCATAAACCAGGAATTATTTATAAATTAGATTCGTCTATTATATCGATTTTATATTATAGTTAATTGTCTCGGGTTTTATCGATCCAGGTCAGGTTATAGATTTTAGGGCTTGTTTATGAGCTCAAATTTTCGGGTTCACTCCAGTTATCTTTTTATTTAGTCAGGTTAACAAGGGAAAAACCCAGACCGCGAACATCATTCGGGTCGGGTCAATGTCGGTTTCCAGGTTTCGGTTCAATTTTTCTCACCCTTATTAATTAGCTATGACACTGAATATCAACATTTTCCTGCAGGTCTAACTTACATTTATTATTCAGATTTGCTAATCTGATAACAAATGAAGGTTGGCGAGATCCAATAACAATTTCATTTTATGTCAAATAGATAAATACCAAAATACCAACATTTTCCTGAATATCAACATTTTCATGTAGGTCTAATTAGATACATAGTATTTATCAAGATTGGCGAGATTTGACAACAATTTCATCTTATGTCACATAGATAAATACCAAAATATAGAAATTTGAACTCTTCATATATTAAAGTCCGGAATAAGAATCCTAAATATGTAGAGTCGAATTTTGCCAAAGCTAAAGAGAAAATGTTATAATTGAGCTTAGGTTTGTTGTCAAAAAAATGAGTTTGATTAGTCGCAAAAGGAATATTAGGGGCGGAGGTAAGCATATATAGCTAAAAAAAAATTAGTTTACTACATTGCTGAAAAAGACTTCGGTTACATGAAATATTTAGGACGACAGTGAACTAGATGGAGATGTATCTCGAATATGGTGGATGAAACGGAAGAGTATGTCACAATTTCTATGTGATCGAGGTATACCAACTATACCGAAGAGTAAGTTTTATTGGATAACAATTAGCCAATTAGGTATATATTATTGTCTGACATAGAGTGTTAGACGGTGAGACAATGTCACATCTGCTTTCAATGTGTGGACATATATGTTAGAAAAGATCATTGGAAGAGTGAGACACTCAGATAAAAGGTGAGAGTAAACATGTTGAAGATATGACATGAGTTTGACCATGTGTATAGAAAACCAAGTGATGCACCAGTTAGACGAGTTGAGAGGTGGAGAGAAGATGTGTGGAGAGAGGAGAGAAAGATCAAAACAGATGTGGATTAGAGTGATAAGGAATGATTTGATACTTCTTGATTCGGATGAAAGTATGATTTTGGATTGAACGAAGTAGAGAGAAATATGTGTGAATGATTGATCTCTTTTCATCTTCTTTACCGTTTAATCTTTTTTCTTTATCTTTTTTATCTTATGTTTATGAACTGTATCTTCTCTTTATTTTATCTATTTTATCTTTTTATTCTTTTTATCTTATCTTATCTTTTTATCTCCTTTACCTCCGATTTTGTATGTCGATTCATCTTCTTAGTTGACCCTAATCATTTTCAAGATTAAGCTTGACTGTTTGAATGTTGTTGTTGTTGTTGTTGTGATGTATAAAAATTATATTAAATTATTAGAATCTTCGTTAATATTGTTTTAGTGCAAAAATTTTAAAATATAAAACTTTGATGATTTTACGATTAAATAGCCCATTCAATATGGTGGTCAAGATCGTGTGTGTTTAAGCATGAAAATAAAACCATTACAATTTACATCTAAATCAAAATAGAAATATTAAATGGGCTTTTGCCTTGAATATTACTAAATTAAAGCCATTTACAAAAAATGTGAACACTTTTAAAAAAAGACAAAAATGTGACTAAGAAAGTCATATTTTTGGAAAACATGGTGTCACCGCAAAAATTTTATGTCACTGCCAGAATTTTATTTCACTTTCATATGTCATTTTCAGATTTTTATGTCACTTTGGAATGTCACTACATGCTTTCGTGTCACTTTCGGACATCAATGCCGCTGTAAAACGTGTCACTATGATCGTCGGAAAAAATTTCAGACGTCACTATTATAAAAATGACATTTATGTATGAAAAATATGTGAAAAGTGTGTAAGAATGATATGTAACACGATGAGTTTTGTTAGACTTATCATACAAACCACACGAATTAAAAAATATAAGGTAGAGCTCGAACAAGAATTGCAGATGGGAAAATACAAATAGAATTTTATGTTTTAGATTAATAAATTTTTTATTGTGAAGTGTTAAACAAGAAAAATCTAGATTGCTTCATAATTTAAATTTAAAATGAAGAATAAAAAAATCACGATCGATTTCTTAGTATATTTTGATTAAGAAGAAGAGAATTGAAGAAGAAAAGAGAAAACGGAAAATAAAAAAACTAGAAAATCGATCAAGGGCGAAGAAGAGAAACAAGAAGCAAGTTTTCTAACATAAAACTACATCATTTTGGGATAGAAGCAACTTGTGAAAGTTAGACTGACCCCACAATATAATTTGCTATAAAGAGGGATATTCAGACATATTACCATATGGCAAAGGAACCTTAAGAATGTAATGATCTGTATTTGATAGAATTTCATAATTTGCCACACAATCCTCCAAAACACTCTCCAAAGCCATTTCTTCTCAACTTGATCTTTTTTTTGGTCCTTAGATTTTCTTTTATTTGAACCTTTTTTTATGCAAGCAGAACCTCTTAAGGTAACTAGATAAACATTACCAACTATGGGTTTATATATAGAATGAAACAAAGACGAAGGCATACACACATTCTCCAATTGAAAAATGTATTTTCCTTTTCTTGGTTTAGAGACATTCCTTAATCTCATTAATTATATTCTAGTTTTTCTTGTTACATTTAAGTTTCTACATCGACACTACCACACGGTTTGGTGAAATTATGAAGAAATCATGAAAAATACCTAAACATTTGGGTAGTACGTCGATGTTCTCGAGAAAAGCATCTTCAACATTAGAATATGAAAAATATAGTGTTATTTGCAGGAATATAATTAACTATATTGACCATTTTTTTATATTTACTTGTATTGCACGTTATTGATTCAATTGCTTACAGGTCATTTTATAGCAAAATCATATGAGAAATCTTACAATCCTTTTAACTTTAATTCTTGTACCACTACAAAAAAACTTCCAGTTTGTCACAGATTTTGTCACGGATTTCAGTTCAAAAAATCCGTGATAACAAAATTTTGTCACGGACTTTGTCACGGTTTTATCCGTGACAAAATGCGTGACTAAAAAGTTTGTCGCGGCCAATATTCCGTGACAAACTTTGTCACAGATTTGTCACGGCCGCCATCCGTGACAAAACAAGGAACCGGAGCAACGCCGATATTTATTTGTCACGGACGAATCCGTGACAAACGTTTTTCTATTTTTTTAAATATTTCATTTTGTCACGGATTTATCTGTGACTATAGTTTTTTTTGAATTTATTTGAAATATCCGAAATGGGCTAGGCGGGTAACTTGAAATTTTTTGAATTCAAATATTTTCATTTTGTCACGGATTTATCCGTGACAATTTTTTTTTGTTTTTTTTTTGAAATATCCGAAATGGGTTAGGCGGGTAACTTGAAATTTTTGAATTTCAAATATTTTTCATTTTGTCACGGATTAATCTGTGACAAAATATTTTTATTTTTTAAAAAAATATTTTTTGTTACGGAATAATTAGAATAATTTTTTGAAAAAATTTAAAAAGTTGAAAATTTGTCACAGCCAGCATCCGTGACAAACATTTTATATTAAAAAAAAATCTACGACTTTTTTATAAAAATTCAAATTTAAAAACTTCGTTTAAATTTTTTATAATAATTATTATTTTTATAATAATTTAATACTACAAAAACAATTCATACAATCACATAATGATTAAACATACACAATGATTAAACATTAATAACAATAATCATTAGAAATTCATATGATAACAATAATTTAATAAATATTCAATTTCAAATTTCAAATAAACTAATTATTACAACTCCAGATTGACATCATCATCATTGTCATCATCATTGTCATCATCGCCAAGATGTCTGAGATGTTCGGGTTCCCTGCCGCCACGGGTACCCGCTTGGCGGCCCGCTCGGCTGCCCCCTTGACTGCCGCGTCCTCCGGGAGTTTGAAACAGTTGATCATAATAAGAATACAGAAAATTATTGGACAGATGACTATAATTGCCGAACCCCATGCCGCCCATGCCGCCCATGCCGCCCATGCCACCCATGAAGGAAATTTGAGGGGTCATCTCGGGTTGTTGAATGTGCATGGTAGGGCGATAGGTTGCATTGAAACGATTCATTTGACGTTCAAACTCAGCCATCCGTTCTCTAGTTCTCCGTTCCTCTTCCGCCCGTTCCGCCGCTTGTTGCGCCAACTATTGCTCAAGGCGGGTAATCCGTTCATCCCGTTCATCATTCACTTGATGAGAAGATGAGCTTGCTCCTTTGGAGTTTTGCAAGATCTGTATGCCTTCAGCCCCCATGAAGGGCACCCGGCCCTTGTAAATTCCAGTGGTCACCAAGATGACATCATCATCTTGACACTCATCAAGTTCGGCATCAGAGTCATCACCGCTCTCCATGACCTTCTTTCCTCGCTCTTCCTCATACTTCTTTTACAAGTTCAAAATTAATTATAATCAAGATAAAAAAATTCGGAATTAATTGAAAATTGAAGTTGCGTTATTTACTTCAAGTTCGGAGAGGCGAGTTGGCAACGACGACTCAGCACCGTGCGGATTCCAACAATTGATGATAAGTTGCCATGGTGACACCCTCTTTTTCGAGGGTCCTGACCCTTCCTACACAGATTTCAAGTTATTTAAAAAGAAATATATATAATGAGGGAATGTAATGGAAATAATTTTCACGGAAGTAGAATTTACAAGATCTTTTCTATCTTGATCTTGAGGTTTGCGGCCCCCGTGCCATTGTATCTCTTTGGCTCTCTCGGAGTTCCGGATTGGCTTCTCTTCAAAAAATCTGGATCCGTAGACCAATGATGAATGAGGTCCTTCCAGACATCATCGCCAAGGAATCCCAGTTTTTTACACTTACTCCGGGCAGTCCTAAGAGTGGGTCTCAACCACCTCGAGACTCTAGATTTGTATTCTTTGAGAATAGCGGCGTCTTGGGATGGATACCATCGATGTTGGGCCTTCGTTAAAAAATTGATATCATTTGTTAAATTTAAGTTTCTAAAATGTGAGAAATATCATTTATTTTTTTCCTTGAACATCCGCCACCAAAACTCACGGGTGTCGGCCGGAACCTCCAAGTAGGTCGAACAAGGTCCAGTGTAATGACCGGCAACTATATTTTTGATTCTTTGCAACACCGCATTATCGCTTAAAAAATTCATAATTGATAAAAATATTTACGACAAGTTACAGAAAAATGAATTCCGTTCTTTCTAATTAGAGAGAATTAGTAATTAATTACCTATGAACAGATAGTGGTGTCACCCGAAGCGCATTGGTATTGTTGCGCTCGATTTCAGTTGGGGGGCATATACTGGGAGAGATGAACCTCCACGGGTGGTTGTTGCAGCTTCGCCATGCGAGGTACTCGCATGTGCATTAGAGTGTTGGGACGGAGGTGTTTGCAGATGTCCCTCATCGTCATTGGCGTCAACATTGACATTAATTTGCGCATTCAAGTTACGTCATGAGTTGGAGGTGCCACGATGGGAAGAGGTGGAACGGCGACACTCATGTTCACTCATCTATAATGATTTAGGTATATTTTGAGATATTATAAGGATTATAATAATAAAACATTTTATCATTTACAAGTTTTACTAAAACAATTTATTTTTGGAAATAATATAACATATTAAACTGTGTATGAGTTTAATATGAGGGGGTCATTTTTTTTTTAAATTAATTTTCTGAAACTTGGAAACGATATATTTTTGTTTTAATTGCACAACATGTTCAAAAGAGGTGTTCTTATAACTTTGAAAAACTATGTATTATTTTTTGTAAAAAAGAGTTTTTAATTTTTTGTGTTTGATTTACGGAAAACAGCTTATTAATTTTTTGGATAAAACAGTTAATTTTTTTGATGGAAGAGTTTATTATTTATGGTTTAATAAAACAGTTTGTTGTAAATTAATTTTGATAACAGTTTATTAATTTCGAAAAACAGTGAAAACAGTTTGTTAGAGACTAAGTTTTTTGTGTTTATTTTACGGAAAACCGTTCATTAATTTTCCTATTATTAAAAAAACAGTTTTTGTAATTTTTTTTATAAAAAGTTGTCTATTTTGTGTATTAAACATGTTAAACTTTTTTGCAAGTTTGACATGAGGGGCTATATTTTTGTAAACGTTTGATTTCGTAAAACAGTTTGTAAATTCTTTATGTTTTTTATATAATAAAAAACAGTGATTTTTTTTGTATTAAACATGTTAGACTTTTTTGCAAGTTTTACATGAGGGGATAAATTTTTGTAATCTTTTTTGTGTGTTTATGTATTATTATTTTTGTATTAGTGTTTATCAATGTAGTGTTCATTTTATAAAAAACAGTTTATTAAGTTGTTATATTAACTTTTTATATTTGTTGTAAATAACAGTTGTATTAATTAAACAGTTTAATAATTTTGAAAATGTAAACAGTTTAATAAACAGTTTAAATTAAACATGTTAAACTTTTTGGAAGTTTAACATGAGGGGGACGAACTAATAAATGTCCAAAAATGTCCGAAAATGTAATGTCTAAAATAGTAGTACAAATAAATGTTCAAAAATATCCGAAAATGTTCTAAATATCTGAAAATGAGCATGCATTTGAATATATAAAAATATAACAACAACATTTAATACACTTAAATTGATTTGAGTATAAAGACATGCATTTGAGTATATACTCATGTAAACATATAATAATTTTGAATCGATATAAAGATATAAACATATAATTAAACAATAAATATTTATGGTATATATGCATCTAGAAGAAGTAGGACATGCATTCATAAAAAAATATAATCAACAACATTTAAAAATATTTACAATCATTTGAGTATATAAATATGCATTTGACTATATAAACATGCATTTGAGTATATAAACATCTAAACAAATAAACAAGAGCCTACCATGACCAAGAGCAAGCATTTTAGTAATCAACATGAATATCATAACCAAGTATATTAATAATCATATTAATAATCAACATGCATACAATTTTTTTTGAATAACAAATAAATATTAATCAAATACGGAGTATTAATCAAGTTGAAAAATAATAATGAAAAACATGCATTATTTGACGTATAAAAATATTTTTAATCAAATATTAATAAACATACAAATTAAAAAAATTAAAGAATGAGAAACGTGACCTTGAGAAAGGGCGAGGAACGGCGAAGAAAGGTGAAGAAAGGCGGCGGCAAGCGGAAGCAAGGGGCGGCAAACTCCGGTGCGAGTAACGGCGGCGAGGAGCAGCGTTGGGGGAAGAAAATTTTTGAGAGAGAGCAAGGGTAGGGTTGGCCGAGAGAGAGGAATTAGGGTTTGGAAGCGTGGGAATGAAAAAAGTTGCTAAGGGTCGGTTTTATATTAAGACTTTGTGACGGACGGATCCGTGACAAATCCGTGACAAATTCAAATTTTTAAATTTGTCACGGATTTGTCACGGATCGGTCCGTGACAAAGCCCATCGGATGTCGAGGCTTTAGGAGCTACAGTCGAGGCATCAGTAGCGACAATCGAGACGTCAGTTGGAATCTTGACCGGATTTGTCTAATATTTAAATTTAACTAATATTATCAATTTAAATCCTAAATTAAGGGTATTGCCTAATAATATTATCAATTCAAACTCATTTCAATTAATTAATATTTACATTTAACTAGTAATTCACACTAAACTAATGTTTCAATCCTGACTTAAATCACTATAATAACTTTTTGTCACAGATTTTATCCGTG
This sequence comes from Cuscuta europaea, assembly GCA_945859875.1. Taxonomy (NCBI): domain Eukaryota; kingdom Viridiplantae; phylum Streptophyta; class Magnoliopsida; order Solanales; family Convolvulaceae; genus Cuscuta; species Cuscuta europaea. The sequence continues at coordinate 8,481,709 of CAMAPE010000051.1, forward strand.
ACAAATATTTGTCACGGATTTTGTCACGGATTTTTCCGTGACAAATACTGCCTTGAATATTCCGTGACAAAGCCCGTGACAAATTTGTCACGGCCCGAATCATTGACAAAAATCCGTGACAAATGGGCTGTTTTTTTGTAGTGTTATATACGTCGATTAAGGGTGGACAAGGTCTCGCTTTCTAGATCGGCGGGCGGGAAATTAAGATTTTATGCCCGGGTTGAGGCCACATCGGCGGGAAAGGGTACCATAAAGGGTTAGAAGATGTTCTCTTCGTCTGGTCTGAATTTTTTAAGATCGGATCTAATCCAAATCTTTCTGATCTGATCTGATCTGAATCTGTCTGATCTGATCTGAATCTGTCTGATCTGATCTGGATGTTTCTGATCTGATTTGATATGATCTGAATCCTTCTGATCTGATCTTAACTTTCTAAACTGGTATTTAATAATAATAATAATAATAATAACAATAATAATAAAATTAATAATAATAATAATATCAATAATAATTATAATGATAAAATAATAATAATATCAATAATAATTATAATAATAAAATAATAATCATAATAATAACTATTATTATTATAATTATATTTATTTAATAAGTGTAATAATAATAATAATAGTATAATAATAACATTATAATAACAATAATAACAATAATAATAATAATAATAATAATAATAATAACTAGCGGTGTGAAAAGCATCTAATTTAAAATTAACAATTAAAAAAAATTATTTTTTTAAAAAACTAAAAAACGGTAAAAAACCTACTTCTGCCGCCCAAGCACCACCATCCCAGATCATCGGTGAAAAAAAAATCCACATGCATTCGGAATGCCATATTTATGGTAGATTCAATGAAAATTTTGGCATTCTCAAAGAGTAATATGCCATTTTTGGCATTTTCAGAAAAATGACATTTTTTACATCGATCGAAGATGGTGGTGCAGGGAGGTAGTACAGGCGGTGGGAAAGGCATTCGATTATTTTTAATTATTTTATGGAGTTTTACTATTTTTTAGTATTTGTTTAAAAAAAATTAATTTTTTTTAAATTTTTTATTTTTATAAATATTTTATTGATTTTTTGTTATTTTCTATGACTCTTTTAAATTTTTTTCGAATTTATTATGAATTAAAAATTTAATTTTGACTTTTTGACTACCTTTTACTCATATTTAAAGGAGGGGTAAGAATGGAATGAAAAAATAGGTATATTTAGAATAAGAATAATATGGTCCTATTTTGAAATAAAAACATAACAAGTCCTATTTTGGATTTTTGCCATAGTTTTAAGCTTATTTAGAGTAAAACTAAATAAGTTATATTTGGTATTAAAAAATATCATTGATCAAAGTTGAATATCACTAACCAAGAAAAGTCAATTTGGAGAACATTTTCGCAACGTGGAGTATTTATTTCTATTTTTGAACTTTGTGTATGTTTGAGTCTTATACTGAACAGTTTCTATTAAAATTTTCATAGAGTGAACTTTCAAAATATTAATTTGTTATACTAATATTTAATTATCAATGTTTAATTAAATACGTAGTATAGTTATAGTAGTTGTATGTTAACAAAAGTGAAAGCCTAAGAATTGCAATAAAAAAATGGAGGGTAAATTTTCATTATAGAATCAATCACATGCATGCATAAACATATATATATATAAACATGTATAAACAACTCAAAGATCTCAATTATGCGTGCATAAACATATAAACAAGTTGCACTTCATATTTTCTTTATTTCATTATAGAATCAATCACATGCATGCAATTTATATATATGCCCGCAGAGGGTAAATTTATTCTTTTACAATTTATATATGCGTGAATAGAACAATAATGTTAATCTTCATCCGAGATACATTAAATTAAACAGGTTTAGTTTCTCAAAGGTTGGATGGATCTAATCATGGCGGCCGCGGCCGGTAACAACATACATGCTAATGCCTAGTATCGCCAAACCCACAGCCACATTCAACAACTCCCGTCGATGAGTCCTTATCAGCTTTTTTGCGCCCTCCAAATAAGCTGCTGCCGCATCTGCAACACTGTGACCGGCGGCTACTTCTGTCATGGTTGCCGCCGCTGCGGCCGGAGTTCTGGTATGTCTTTCTTCTTCTTGGTTACCCATACTTTTGCTTTTCGTCGTCCGGTATTCAAGGCTGCCGCCGCCATCACGTTCATCCTCAACTCTTCTTTTAGCATTTCCATCATTTTGATCACTTCTATCAATGCTCTATGGAGGATCAATGGATTGTAAGCAGTGGCGGAAACGGGAAGAAAAGTTGGGGGCAGAATATAAATGAAATACGTCTAAATAATACGTTGAGTAAAGAAGTGTCACTTTTGGCCCTTTAACTGTTATAAGCATCGAAAATATCAATTTGACAATACTCAGAGGACTAAACGTGAGAAAATTTAAGTCAAACATTAAAAGTGTCTCTCACGTAATAGTCTAAGGATTATCAATAGAAAAATTAAAATTCGAGTACTACGAAAAGTGACAAAATCTTTTGGTGCTGCTAGTAAATACAATAGTACTACGCATAAACTAATTATATACCTGTGTGGTTTTTGGCGCCTTGCGATTATTTGCGTTGGGGTTTTGTTGCATTGGATCTTGAACAATGGTAGTCGGTGGTATATTATGCTCCAGTGGTGGCTGAATGACAATGAGAGTGTTGTGCGTTGGCAAACATGAAAGTATAATTGTTACATTTATTAAACAACTTAAGAAGGATAGTACTACACATATATTTATATACCTGTGTGGTTTTTGGCGCCTCGCGAATATTTGCGTCGGGGTTTTGCTGCACTGGATCTTGTACAATGGTAGTCGGTGGTATATTATGCTTTAGTGGTGGCTGAATGACAATGAAAGTGTTGTACGTTGTTAAACACGAAAGTTAAACTGTTACGACCATTAAAGAATGAAGGATAGTACTACGTATATAATTATATACCTGTGTGGTTCTTTTTGGCGTCTCGCGATTATTTGCGTCGGGTTTTTGCTGCAATGGATCTTGTACAATGGTAGTGGGTGGTGTATTATGCTTCAATGGTGGCTGAATGGAAATGAGAGCGTTGTTAGTTGACAAACATGAAAGTCAAACTGCTGGAACTACTCCTATTAAAGAACGAATTGAAAGATGTATGTAATGATATATACCTGTGTGGTTTTTGGCGCCTCACGGTTACTTGCGTCAGGATTTTTCTGCACTGGACCTTGTACAATGGTAGTCGGTGGTATATCATGCTTCAATGGTGGGTGAATGGACAATGGAAGTGTTATACACACGTTGGCAAATGTGAAATTCAAAATATTACAACTATTAAAGAACAGAGGATAGTATATTACATACTTAGTATATAATAATTGGTAGTAGGTGGTATTTTATGCTTGAGTGGTGGCTGAATGAGATTGAGAGCGACGCCCACCGGATCAAAACTTGCTTTAGTTTCGTCTCGGTCATGATCTTGTGATATAGGAATGGGTACAGTCATATGTATGGTTTCCGATACCCCTTTTGGATTCCATCGTATCTTAATCAACCCAGCACCGGTTATTCTTATAGCTAGCTCTTCCTTCTGGGTTCCTGCATATATACATATAAATAAAGAAGAAGAAGTGCTACCTTAGGTTTGACAATCCAAAGGCGTGAGTTGCAATTAGGTTATCAAAATACGGGACTTTGTTGTTTGACAATCCTGCACTTAATTTAATATTCTTTTTTGAATACACTGTTTGTCAATGTATTTATAAATTATTTTTAAAAAATATTAAATTTTTCTCATTTCAAAATTTCAATTCAAAATCTGTTTTGTTTTTTGTTTTTTTTTCCGATAGAGTAAAATATATTACTAGTAATATCATAGTTGTGCACCACCGAACATGAAAAATGGACTCTTGCATTTATATAAGAATGAAGAAATAACCTTCTTTGCTTTGATCTCATCACACTGTATTTATTAACGCATACAAAATAATAATAGAAATGTTGTCAATTAATTATGAAATCTATGCCCGTGTTTTAGTGTAACAACTCAAAATATGTTTTTTGATGGCCAATTAAATATATTAGTGGTCAAAATTAGGTAAATGTGAAAGTCAAGGTTTCAAGTAATTAGAACGGAGGAATTGTTACTTAGGACGATGACTCTTTACCAAACATTCAAAGTTATTCTTCCACATGGTATACATGAAAGGAGAAGGATTACACCCTATCTCTGACGGTTTCTAGCACCGACCGAGCAGTTATATATAGTACGTACCCGGTGGTAGCGGAATCCGAATAATGCGAGAACCATCATCTTTATTTGATAATGTAGAACGTTTTACATGTTCTTCAAACATGCTCTTCTTTGAATCAAACAGTTTCTGCATGTTTGAATTCATACCTTAATTGGATCTTTCAATTCCTAGCCTTACTCTGTGTATCTAGATCGATCAGAGTTTTTCGTTAATTAGAACTTCTTTTGAGTTGGGAATGAAATAAATGTTACTAGCCACGTTGGGTTCTTATACACAAGCAAAAGAATAAAACACACACACTCATACACACATTCTCCGCTTTATCAAACAATGCACTTCAAGCTTTTCTTGGGAAATAGACATTCCTTAGTTTTATTTTGTGCTCGCCTTTATTCTTAATTAATTTCTTATTAGATTAGATGAAGAATTCAATTTCTTGTTGATTATAAGGATGTTTTTACTTAGACTGTAATTCGTCCCAGACCAGACCAGACCAGTTCAGACTGGACCAGATCAGAGTTGGATAGTTATAAAAATACAAAGAAATCAGACCAGACCAGATCAGACCAGACCAGTACAGACCAGACCAGACCAGATCAGACCAACCCAGACCAGACCAACAAATTACATTCGATAATTATCCACCAATGTTTGCTTGGTCACATATCGGGGTTTCCCTGATTTTTTGAAAATTATAAACATGCACTTTAATTAAGTAATCAATTTTCTAAAGAAGATAGACATTAAATTGCCATACGAAATAAATATGATGGCTAGAATGTAATGATAGTAGCATGAATCGTGTATATTTAATTTGGGACTGAATGCTTTCATTTTTATTGCATGTACGTTAAGATTAATTAATTTAGATGTTTATATGTTTCAGTTTCTTAGAAAAATCATTTGTGCAGTGGCAAATGTTAACACGAAATTAGTTCAGAAATAGTCATCTACTAATATCATCATAATATTGGGGTAACAGTTTGACTTGACAAGGTAACAGTTTTCAAAAGCTTCTGGGGTGATCCGATTATTTGACAAACCTCAGCTCATGAAGGCAAAATAAAGCCTTAATCCTTTAATTTTTCAACATAGTTTTTGCTACTTTCAATCTCCCAATTTTTGTCAATTTTTGTCGCAGTGATATTTTTGATACTCGACTTTCTATTTTTTCCGTTTTTAGTCCTCCAACTATTATGTTGGAGATAGTTTTAGTTCTCGACTTCAATGTTTCTCACATTTAATCTCTTGAGTATTATTAAATTGACACTTATAATTCTTCAATTATGATTTTGCCACAATGATGAAGGACTAAAAATGTCAATGTTATAATAGTTGAAGAACTAAAAGTATCACTTTTATAAAAGATCAATACTAAAAGTGTCAAGAACATAATAGTGGAACGACTAAAAGTGACAAACTTTTCTCCAAACATATTTATTGATTTATGGTGCACACATGCGTAGCAGCAAAGAACCGTAAATTTAAATGATTTGAAGCAATCAGAAGGGGTTTCTTCTCCAATTCTCCTGAAGAATCTTCTTATTCGATCTCATGTTTTTTCAACATTAATAATTCTAATAGTCAATCTATTCGCATGTTACACGGATAACAGATGAAATTAACTTATTTTAAAAAATGATTCATTTTATAAGTAATGTATATACACATACTTATAATATAAAATTTAAAACTTGATATAGAATTATATTAGACTAGTATAGCACTATAGCTCCATGTATGATAATTGTTAGAGATACAATAATTAATACTCCCTACGTCTCTTAAAACTTTGCCGAGTTTAATTTGACTGACACAAGGATTAATAAATTAAAACTGTGTGGTTGGGGTTTATGCAGATAGAGAAAAGAGAATTTTCCGTAACTACACATTTTTTACTTAAAAAGGAAGGTAGCAAAGTTAGTGGGATAATCAAAAAAGAAAAGTTAACAAAGTTAGTTGAGAACCATAAAATTACCAAATAAACCTTTGTTCATCCTCACCTTTTTTATCTTGTCTAATGAAGATGATAACAATTGGTAACATATTACAATCTCATATTATTTAGTGATAATTATGATGATCATTCAATACATAATTTTTTACTATCTTTTGGGTAATTTATATATGTAGTTATTGTGAAAAATCATTTCACTTTTTATGAATAATAAAATGCATCTAAGCTTAAAGTTCATTGTATAGTATGTACTTAAAATTTTTCAACTATGTTCCATCTAGAAGTGAAAATATTTATTTTATATAGAAGTTCAATGATCTCTTCATTCATCTCATATGGGGATGGACCGGGCCCGATTCGACCGGGCCGGTACTATTTAGTACCGAACCGGACCGACGACCGGGACCGGTACCGGTCCATGAGGCTCGAACCGGGGGTAGGGGGCAGGCTACGGGACAGCGAATTGGTGGAGCGGTCCGGGCCGGTAACGGCTACTTTTAAAAAAAAATAAAAAATGGGCTGCTCCTCGCCGTTTTTAAAGTTTGAAATGGCTCTATAGCTATTAGAGGGGGGTTTGGGGGGGTTTGGGGGTGGGGTACAAAAAAAATTATATATACTCCTATTTTTTAAACATTTTTCTACACTTATTCTCCAATTCTTCCTACTCATCTCTAATACTCTCTAATCATCTCCATCTTCAATTCATCTTGTCCAATTCTCTCTACACCTATTAATATATATCATATTTATTTATATTAGTTATGAAATTATTATATCTACTTATGTATTTATTATATACTTATATATACATATATTATATTACTTATATTTATTATCTACTTAATATATACTTATTATCTAGTTAATATCTACTTATTATATACTTTTTATTTACTTATGTTTACGTAGTACATCTAATTAATATGTAAAGTATATATATATATATATTAAAGTATTATATATAAGTGTATTACTCATCTTATAGTATAGTAGTATATGTATCTATTATATACTATAAACATTATATTATATATTAGTTATACAATTAGTATATCTACTTATAGATTTATTATCTACTTATAAATACATATATTATACCTACTCATATTATTATCTACTTAATATATACTTAATAATTAATATCTACTTAATATCTACTTATTATATACTTGTTATTTAATTATAATTACATATATTACATCTAATTAATATATTAACTATTGACGTGCACTTTTTCGTGATTTGCACTTCAAAATAATAATTACAATACAACACTTATACGTAGTATAGTGTAGTAAGGTTCGTATCCACATGGAAAGGAATACTTTTCTTTTTAATTAAATTCTAGTAACAAGGGGGGTTTTAGATTTGATTTGATTTAATTTAATTAACACTAAGATGAACGGACTTATATAAGTTTAATTAATAGAGATAAGTACTTGGTTTTGCTTTTATCCACTTAATGAAATGTTCGTCGATCTTGGTTATATCTTTAACTATCTTCCTCTCGAATACTCAACCGAAGAGTATATCCAATTCATCGATGGTAGTTATTAATAACGAGACGTGTTCATTAATAAAACTTACTACCGAGTCAATATAGAACGCGCGCCGTATATTAACCCGATAGTAGCAATATACTTAAGATGAAAACATTGAGATTGATAACCTCAACACAAGCGGTTATTGGTTTAATCAATATAATTAATTCGCCTTAGATTATTAACCATGAGACGCATGCATTAATAATCCAAGTTGACTACCGTTGAACGAACCGAATTAATAACAAGCGTATTAATCGATTGATTCTAGTAATAATTAATATGTGAAACAAAACTAGTTGATCCTTTAAGTAATGCTCAAAATATCAATATGAAATATGAATAGGAATTAATTAATATTCAAGGAAGAATATTATTAAAGAAGATGAATCCTACTATAATTAATGTCGAGATGTTAACTAATTGCCATCGTAGCAACACTCCCCAACTTTAATATAGAGGAAGAAAATACTACTATAACTAATGTCAAGATGTTAACTAATTGTCATCTTAGCAACACTCCCCAACATTAATATATATATATAGTATTAAGGAAAGAACTAATAATTAATATTCAAGGAAGAAGATTAAAGAAAATAACTCACAATTTACAATTCATTAAGCTTCAAAGTAGCAAAACCAAGATGGAAGAGTTTAGCTCCTCATTTGGAGACTATTCTAAGTTGAGCTTAAGTATATGGAAGAAGGTATGATTGTTTGAGAAGAAAAAATGTGCTATTTATAGGTGTTTTTCAACACCTTGGGCCGGGTACCCGACCGGGTCAAGTACCTACCCGACCGGGTCTGGTCAAAATAAGATATCCTCCACGTTCTGGTGATCTTCAGCACGTTAAAATGTCCCGGGTCAAGTCAGACCCGACCGGGTGCAATACCTCACCCGACCGGGTGCAATACCTCACCCGACCGGGTGCAATACCTCACCCGACCGGGTGATTGTAGTTTCCAGCCACCTTCGCTTTTCAATGTCTCACCCGATCGGGTGCAATACCCCACCCGACCGGGTGATTGTCCTAGGTAGCCAATAATCATTTTTCTTCACTTCAAAGTTGTCCTTTCCAACACCATAAATCCTAACTCTACTTTACAACTTACAAATGAGAACTAAAATACAATTACAACTAAAATCACACAAATATTTACAAACTAAATAAAATAGTAAACAATCCACACAAATCAAACATAAAAAGTTACATTTATGAACTACTAATTAGTGCATATCAAACACCCCCACACTTGAACCTTTACTCATCTCAAGTAAATCAAATCCAGCCCAAGAAGTCCTTAAAATGACAAGAGTATCAACACCAACATCCACGTGTGTTTTTAGAACAACACAAAAAATATCCCAAAAATATAACACTAAAGAGGGGTCTTCAACTCCATATTTCTTATCAACCTCAACTTTTTTTTTCATCGTTACCCTTAGGATCCCGCAGAAATAAAAGAAAATACTTTCTCTCATTATCTCATTTTGCCTAGGTGCCCTTTCTGGTTTTCATCCCAGCTTCCCACATTTTTCTGTTTTAATCCTCACAACTCACTCTTATTTTTGCTTTATTTTTGCTTAAGTTGCCTTTTCAGGTTTTCAACTTAACAAGCTTTTTTTTAAACAAAAAATACAAGAATATAGAGTATGAATGTGAGTTTTCCATGAAATTCTCCCTCCAAGCTAATCAAAGCATTGTCCCTAGTGCTTGTGTCCGAGATGTCCAATAGAATGAACCCCTTTGCCCTTTTTGGTTGAGGAAATTTCAGCTTTTGTAGTTTGTGAAGTAAGGGGATTTGGATTTTTGGTTATTTGGGAGGTTTTTGTGGGTGTAGTGCGTCAATGTATGGAGTTTAGTAGTGAAGAGGGTGATGAGAAGATGAAGAAAATGGGTTTTTTAAATGGATTTGGTGTAGAAACAAAGAAGATTCAAATGTATGGGGTTTGAAAATGGTGTTTTGGCGGAGTTGGTTCGTGTTTGCAGAAGATGAAATGAGGAAGAAGAGGATGTCATCTCGGTTTTTGTGGAAACATTTCGACGCCCGGCCGGGTGGGGTAATGTACCCGGTCGGGCCTAACTCCCGCTTATCCAGAATGTTTTTGTCAAAAATGCCCGACCAGGTGTATTAATGGTACCCGGTCGGGTAATTTACTCCACGGGCCGGGTTTTGCCAAAAAAATATTTGCTCGGACGATTGTTTTATTTCCAGGTGCCTTTTTACGAACACATCCGTCCGGGTGAAATAAGATACCCGCCCGGGTCGTCCACTCTCCAGTTTTTTTTTTGAAATGTGCAAAAATAAAACAAAACAAGTAAATGTACCTTGCATGGGTTGCCTCCCAAGAAGCGCCTCATTTAACGTCGCGGCACGACGATATCATTGTGTTCAGTCATTCAAACTTGGATCATGATAGTTTATCTTCTTCACACTTTCACTCCTAGGATTTCCATAGGAATGCTCAATTTCTCGACTCTTCACTTTGGAAATCTTTCCAGGGTGAAATATCCAGATTTTCATAGATTCATGTGGTGAGAGTGAGGGAAAGAAATCATCGTTTAACATGGTCAATGGAAAATGTTTGGATCCCTCAATTTTGCTGAGAATTTCAAAAATGTCACTCTCCTTTTCAGATTTTTGAGTTTCCCTTAAAGTTTTTAGAACTGATGGGGGTACCTCAAAGAATGATTAGGATAGGTATTTGACCTTGAAACTCGGTTCATCCTCTTCTTTGACCAACTGGAGCTCCATGTCTTTTTCTTCTTCTAGATTCTGGATCTCCTTTTGCATTTCCTTTTCATTTGTCAATGTGATTGCAAAAGTTTGCTGTTTAGGATCACATTATATTTGAGAAGGAAGTTTTTCCGAATCCCTTGCTTCAAGCCTACTCACGGCTCCGGCTATTTGACTCGTTTGAGTTTCCAAGTTTAAAATGCTAGACCATTTTGTTTTGCATGGTGGTCATGTTGGTAGCAATAGACCGGACCATATCCTCCGTAGACATGTTAGAGTTGGAGAATGGATCATACCTCATGTGAGGTACATCCCTTTCGTAACCAACATCATCAATTTGTTCAAGGTATTTATCTTGGAGCTTTGGGCAGAAATACGTAAGATGTCTGTGAGACATGCAAATGTTGCATGTCTTGGCATCTTGAGCTTTTGAGCTTAAGGTAAATTCCTTTATTAGAGAAGTCAAGAAGGAAATTTGACTCTTTAAGGATGAAGTGTTGGTATCCATGTAACACCGCCCCCGAGTATTTGTATTGTACCAAATTATGTATTGAACCTTGAGAAATGTATAAAAGCATTTTTACGTGATTGTAAATTTTTTATCATTTCTATTACGTGAATAGTAAAATTCACGTGGGGCCCACACCGGATGTGGGGCCGCCCGATATTGTCAGGACCACATATTATATTAATCTTGAACTAGATAATATGTATATGGTGGTTGATATCCTAATTGGGCCATGGCAATGGCACAGGGTTGACCGGTTGGTCGAACGGGGCCAAATTATCAGTATCAGCAATTTATCAAATAACAGCCCAAAAAGGGACTTCGGAGACTTCTAAATTAAAGTTGGGGAATGCATATTGATTCTAAGGTCCAGTAAGGATTGGGAACAAGTGTTATATTTTATTTGACCCGATAAAATAAAATATAATTAAAACAGTCCGGAAAATACAACTTTTGGGACCGATTGTACACTCCGGGACACAAAGGGTTGACCTCCCACATAAGTGGGGGCCAACCCACGTTTTTAGGCTTGAGAATGGAAAGAGGAGCCGCACCTTTTGGCTGCTGATAGAGAGTGAGGAGGATGGGAGACAAAGTGTGAAAGAAAAGGGGTCCCTCTCCCATATTATTGATGAATAAGCCAAAGGAGCATTCTCAATCACCCCCACACCCCATATGCTCGACCAACCCAGCCATTTTTAAGAGATAAGCTCTGCAAACTTCTATCTCTATCGCAAGTAATCTTGTCGCATCAACAAAAATTCTGTTTTCTTCTCCTTTCTTTTTTGTCGAATTTGTTCAGAGAGGTCGTTTCTGTCTGTGGTGGAGCGTCTCCATCGCTGGAGGAGCTGATGTTTATGGCGAACGAGCTCATCGATTGGAGAAGGCAAAATACTTCATCGACGAGGTTCGCAGTGCTCTCAAAGTGGACCACCGGTGGAGAGGAGTTTGGACCGGTGACGAGAAGCTCAGACCAGCGGCGAGAATTGAAGCTCGGAGCACAATCAACATTTGGCAACGAGAAGTTCGGCTATCAGATCTGAAATGGCTACCAGAAAGAGGCCTGATCTGGGAGTGCGGCAGCTAGAGTTCTTTGGTGGGTGGTCGGGTCTGAGTTGGGCTGTCAAAGGTGGGGTTGTGAGGGGTGGATTGGGGATGGTTAAGGTGGTCGGAGTTGATGTGCGGCAATGATTGGGTGGCTGGAGGGGGGTTGGTTAGTGGTGGATGTTGCAATGATGTCTTGAGCTGGTGGGTGGGGACAGGACTCTTAGAGGAGGGTAGGGAATGGGTGTGGGCAGCAGTCATGCAGAGGCGGGGGTGGAGACGAGCCTAGAGAGGAGGAAGGGGCGGTCAGCCAGTGGACAATGCGGCAAAGGGATAGGATGGCAGGGATAGGGCAGCAGTTACTCCGGAGACACTTTGACCAGAGTCACTGTGGCGATAGAGTTACTGTGTCGGCGGAGTCACTGTGATGGCGGAGTCACTTTGACTGGGGTCACTTTGCACTGCAGGGTTCAATTGTCATGTTGGTCACATTTTTGAAATTTTTAAAAAGAAATCACTTTTTGCCTTAAAACTCAGTTGAATTGTTACTAACATCATGATATTCTGTCATATTTGTGTTTTAAAAATTGCTCAGTATAGGACTAAAACATACATAAAGTTCAAAAATAATTTGTATTTAGTCTTATTAAAAAAATAAGTTCATTACAATTTCCCAAACTAGGAGTGAATGAGTCATTTTTGTTATGAGTCCAGCCCATATTTGCGATGTTTTTATATTGCTTTTGTTGTTTATGTTTGGGTCTTTATGATTGACTTTGATGTCCGATTTCTTGGGTCCTATTGATATTGAACTCTGGGATTCGAAGAGAAGTTTTTGGAGGTCTTTTGCTTTAAAACATTAGGTGTGGACTGTGGAGGATAATTACATATTGATCCACGCACACACAAAAACATAAAACAAGAGAGTATTTCTGATTTTTGGACTGCAATGCACAACTTCAATCAGATCCATACGACCGGAAGTGTTCCCGTCGTCACACTTTGCTGAAATTTTGACTACTTGTTCGTGACTTCAAGGGCTTATTTTGAACGGTTGGATTGTTCTATTGAGATCTGGTTTTCTCAGAAACTCTGCTCGATCAGACCTGCAATTTTGGGTGATTTCAACTCCTTATTGTACTATTTTGATCACTTATTGTTCTTGGTGATTATTGGTGGGTTTTAATCCTTTCGAGACTGAATTGGGGTTCTTTTACACTCATTTATCAATAAGAGATGTAAGGGTGGACTCCTCAAAAGGTCCCGTGGTGTTTTATCCTTCACATTGAAGGGTTTCCCACGGAAAAAATCATGCGGTTGCACTATAACCTCCTACTTCTGTCATGGTTGGCACCGCCACCAGAATTCTGGTATCGGTTTATTCTTCTTTTTTACCGATACTATTGATGTTCGTCCTTCCGTCTTCAAGGCCACCAATTTCCTCCTCATTTCTTCTTTTAGCAAGTTCATTTTGGTCACTTCTAAAAGTGTTCTGAGGAAGACAGATGGATTAATAGAAATTTATGAGGAGTATGATTAAAGCGTTTTGCCTTGAATATTACGTAGTACTAAACTAAAGTTAAATTCCAAAAATTTGATCACATTTATGTTTGGGCAAAAATGTGACTAAGGTTGTTATATATTTGGGAAAATACAGTGACTGCCAAATACTCAAGTCACTATCAGATGTCACTGTCGCCGCTCGTGTCACTGCCGCAGCCCGTGTCATTGTCGCCGCTCGTGTCACTGTCGTCGGTCACAGTGACAACTCCGCAGTGACATGCATGTCCTCGCCAACACCTGGCCATAGTGACATCTCTGTAGTGTATCTACGCCGCTGGCCACCGCTGCCGCCGATTGTAGTGACATTTCAGCAGTGACAAATCGGCAGTGACACACAATTACTCTGGGCACAATTATTCCGTCCACCACATACCAATCACCATCTCCAGGGGCGGAGCTAGGGCAGTGGGCCGGACTAGGCCAGTACAAAGAATATTTTTGGAAAACATTTTACGGAGAATTTGTTAAACTAAAAATACAGAATTTTTTTAAATTTGGGTTGGGCCTGGGCCAGGGTTGGCCCCCTAGCTACGCCCCTGGCCCCCACCATCCCACCGTCACTGCATTTCCCCATACACTGCCCCTGCCCCATCCCAACGCCCCATCACCGGAAAACCCCCACCCCTGCCCATGCCATTTCCCGCTCTAGACTTGCCCCATCTTCCCCCAACTACCTCCCAAGCTTCAACTCCGACCAGCCAGCCCCAATTCTACCCTCCCCGACCCAGATTTGACCCGGCCTGCCATTTCCTCTCCCCAGCCCCAACCTCTGCCGCCAATCCATCGCTAGCCGCAGCCCCTGTAACTCGCCCATTTTAACCAGACCAAACCTCGGATGACAAAGTCGACGGTGATACAGATCGGTCCGTCATTGTAGCCATCATCACAGATCTGTCAGTCGTCGCCAACGTCTTCATCTAAAGAAAGGTGAAGAAGAAGAGTACAATCCTATATGAGATGGTGTGGGTTGGTTGCAACGAAGACGGTGGCGGCAGCGCGGCTTCACAACGACGAATACAACATCGGTGTGGGGAATTGGCTATGATGAAGTAGTGAACGGCGCTGTGGAAGGCTGACAACAAAGTTAGGGTGGCAGCAACGTGGATTGGACGACGATGGAGTTTCAGGGTCAGTGGAGGTGGTGGCTTGGATTGGGCGGCGTTGAAGCCTTGGCTGTGGTGGTCAATGAATTTTGAGGAATGGCGAAACGGACAAATGGGTTACAGTCTGTTATTTTGAATGGGTTCAAGGATGTTAGTTTGACAAAGATCGATTGATTCCAAACTGTTATTTTGAATGCTCACTTTTTAATTTAATCACTTTTTTGTCTCATTTTACTATGGTCATATTTTTGTCCATCAAAAGTGTGAGAGTAATATTTGTGTCATTCTTTCATTATTAAAAGGGAAAGCAAAGCTGACAAACCACAGGAGGTGGAGGAGACTTATATATGTATGGTCTACGTATGAAAAACATGCATTTACATTATAAGTACCACAATAGGCAAATGATTTATAGTAAAATAATCAAAACTGAAATTACTAGATACTAGATCTGGCTGCCCTATTTGTCCCACGCGACTACCGCAAGTGAGGAGACTGACCGAAGTTGGGAACATTAGGCAGAACCCCCATAATGTGGTTCGACAGACTATTGATCGATACTGACCACGACCCCTGCCCTGGTGTCCACGTGGCCTGCTGCCAATGTAGGTTATGTAGCCACGGCCCCCAGACCCACGGGCCGGCCCTCCTCCACAAGTACTGAAAACCCCGCGGCCAGAAGAGGACGAAGCGCTGTAACCAGCAACGGTGAAGGCTTGGTGCATCGGAAGAGGTTCTTGAGACCTCAAAAAATATTCCTTTGCTCCTGAGCGAGTAGGATATATTGGTCGAAGTGTGTCCAGTGTAGCATTGCCCAAGAAATATGAGATAGTCGTGATGAGAGATTCATACTCAATCCCCAAACCCGAAATAGCATATTCAATGAGTTCTCGATTAGTAACAGGAGATTGAATGGCGGCTAAGGCATCCACCATAACCTTAATTACCCTCAAATATAATATTGATCCATGCACTGAGACTCAATTCTTTCTTTTTAATATGAGATAATAAACGCTTAAGCTCCATGAATCGGGCAAGACTAGCAGACTTAAATCGTGTCTAAAGACGTTCCTAAATTGAGTGAGGAAAATTTAAGGTCATAAACTTTGATTAAAATATCCCGAGAGAGTAGCAAAAAATCAAGAGCACACAGTCTGATCAATTTTAAACCAATGATGGTACTCCGGTTTCGGGAACTCATGCCTACGAGAAGGAATCGGAATGGATCCATCCAGGATTCAAAAAAGACTGTGGGACACTAGAATGGATTCAAACGGGGTTTTCCAAAGCATCATAACGAGTCGTAACAATATTCGTGACTATAGATACTAATGTTATGTAATTAAGTAGATGTCCATTAATCATAGGCCCATATGCAATGGCCCATATCATGATTGTAACCCTAGCTCCCCCTCCCTTGTATATATATGTGGCTACATGTGAATGAATGATAGCTTTTGATGGTTGACTTATAACTGTTAGTATATATGTCCTAGCGACAATCACTTTTTAGAGATATATGTACTTGATCACATTCAGTTTTATATATTTGATATATACGGTATTACACATTGACGATTAAGTATTTCAATTGTCAATATCTTATTCATAATTGTGTTCCCTTGGGCTTATGTTGTCAATAAGTAAGTGGGAGCTTATATGATATAATATAAGGTCCTAAAATAGCCCCAATCAATGATCATCAAGAATGGGATATTGATGATATGCGATAAGATTGGTATGTAGACTGCATCATACTTTTAGAAAGTATAGTTGATCTCACGACTATGAGTTCCCGTAATTCATGATGGTCACATAGATATTTTAGAGAATATTGGCATACCCACCGAGAAACCATTTGATAAGTTCTATTCATGTGTCTATGGGATTATCGGCGTATAGAGTAGTGTAATAGTCCTCCGACTTGAGGTCAATACGTACTACATGTGCGGAGGGATGTACTTTGACCATGACCAACGCTTGCACTCCAATCGGGGTAGATACGGCATGTGTTGGGTGCATCACGAAGCACATGGAGTAGTAGTTGAGCCAAGAAAGAATTCATTCCTCATAATAGATTAAGAGAGAACATTCTACTTCTCATATCTAGATGGATCATAAAGTCATTGGCCAATGCAAAGATATATTCGTTTTGGATATCGAATATGATCATTATGGATCATCTAGAAAGATTGAGAGATAGAGACTAAGTTATTGGAATAGACACAATATCAAGTTCTAGACTTAGTTGAATGTTCGCTGAATGAAAGGACCGTATCACTATGAGCTCTATATTACAGGGAGTTTGTATAGTCCTCGCAAACGTCCTTATATATTAAGTAAGTCTGGAGAATCGTTTAGGGATTCGCTAAGACCTTAATTTGATTAGTGTTTAATATATAAGGCCCTATGGGTCACACAACAAGTGATTATACCTTCCGATTGAATTGTTAGAAGGAATTAAATATTATTAATTGGATTAAATAATATTTAATTCGTAATACTGAAAATGAATTAAATATTAATTAGATTAAACATATTTAATTCATAAAGTTGAAGGAGAGTTATATTTGATAGAATTCATTAAGTCTGATAAATTAGATTTGTTATACTTAATTAAGATGTATTTATAATTAAATAAAGTTAGTATTTTCTTGAGTACAATTTGGAATTAAAATGGATTCAAGAAAATGCAAATAAAATAATAATATATGTACATCAAGGGAAGGAGGTTGTGAATTCCCCATTCCCATTTACTATATACGTACCATGTATATTATTATTATTATATCTTTATTTAATTAATTATGAGTATTAGTCCTAGTTGGACTAGAACTCATTAATGAGAAAGACTTTCATTGTGATTAGGAAACTAGTTTAGAACTAGTATAAATACATCCTCCCCTTTCATAATTAAATACGGGTTTTAAGATTCAGTATTACCAGTTTATTTCCCTGCGAAGAGATTTCCTAGCCTTTCTCTTAGGGAGATCTAACCGTTCTTTCGGAAAGGAGAAATCACGTGGATACCAAAGGTCAAGGATTATCACCGCTAGGCTGGAATATCTGTAAGTTCTAACTCAGATCTGTTATTATTGTCATATTCGTTGTTTTGTCATAATCAGGAAAGATCTGTTAGAAAATTTTAAACTTCCGCTGCTGTACTTTCGAGGTACGTTACATCAATTTCCTAACAGTGGTATCAGAGCCAAACTGATTCTAATGACATTATACGAATTTTGATAGATATATTCGTAGGTCAAAAATTTGTATTTCTTTGAATTGTATTTTTGGTTGTGGTTTGATTTTTGAGATCAAACACTTTTTGAACAAATCTAAGGATTTAATTTTAGAAGTTAAAATCTGGAATTAAATTATCACGTTGTTTCTGGCGTCCTTGGCGAATGTTATTGTCGTTGTTGCTGCGAAAATCTCCACTGTGATCGGCGGCATCCACGTAGCAGATTCAATTGGTGAAATATCTAGTTGTGTTGAATCTGGCGGTGACGAACCCGGACAACTATTTACGAACGACTCCGGCAAATAATACGCCTGCTTCATCTGATTTGATCGATACCTCGGTTTTTTGTTTTAAGGCATTGGGTCTGATAACAAAAATTGGATTAACATTAAGACATTCTTGCAATTTTTTTAAAGTCAGTTTTATTTAAACCTCTTGCAACGTACTGTGATACGGAAGTTCTGCTTGGCCGCTTGTAGCATGAGTTTTCTATTTTTTTTTTTTAGTTTTGGTAAATTAGATTTTATCAAAGGACTAAGTAATTTTAGAAACCTAATAGGATTTTAGAAACCTAATACGATTAGGCCATGTGGGCTGTGTAGTTGTACGACCAACATCATATACTCCTATTATAAAATTAATCCTGAAGGCTCCACTTTAGGTATCACAAGTGTGGTTAGAAGTCCAAACTTGTTGAGATTCTTCTATTAGATTAGATGATCGATCTTTGTTTTGAAAAAGTAGCCAAAGGATATTTTTATAATAAGATTATTCGGAAATCAAGGTTATCTGTGAAACAATAGTAATATTATAATTAATCTTATTTTAATTAGATTAACTATCTTAGAGATTGAATAAGTTTAATTTTATTAAATTTGTTTTAACTAATACTGTGTGAATTAGATCTCATTAACATATTATTTGATAATATGTTTTAGCATCTTGATTAAATAGAATAATTTAATACCCCGTCGAAAGTTCCCCATAAATTAAAATTTAAGTCTTATCTGGGATAACGACATCACCCATCATAATTAAATTAGTAGAAATATTTTTTCGTTGAAGAATATTTCACCCAAGTGTTTATTCCATTCGACAAAATATAGAACTAATTTATAGATACATATGTTTGTGATCGTGTGATGGTTTTTGACTTACTTAAATTAGCTCGAGTCGCCCAAGCGTCAGTGTTAATTTAGGGATGTCGATCAATTTAAAATTGATCAACCAAGAGTTGCTTGGATGCAATTGATCTAGGGACCTACCCATTATATTATTGTAGTGATCAGCCCAAGATGGGACTATAATAATATGAATGTGGATCTTGGCCACTATGATTGTAAAAACAATCTATGTTCTTTTTATTGGGGTCAAAGAACATGAAAAATAGTGGGAGCTAAATAATTAAAAGTCCATATTATTTAGTTAACTAGATGTGATCATAGGAATTAATATATGATTTTAATTCCCGTTCTATTTGAACTTCTCTAGGCTTTTAGGAATGTCGAATTTATCATTGAGAAGTATCTTGGATACATGCAAGCTCACTGGACCAAACTTTCTGGACTGGGAAAGAAATGTGCGTTTAGTTCTTAGACAAGAAAATATTGAGTATGTGTTAGACACACCGGTACCCAAGATTCCTGATGCTAACTCTCCCGAGTTTGCCACGTTTGACCTGACTGCTCGAGAGAAACACGCTACTGATGCTAAAACTGTGCAATGTGTTATGTTGGCTGCAATGTCTATGGAGTTGCAAAGGCAACACGATAGGATGAGCGCCTTCGAGATGCTTGAACACTTGAAAAGTCTGTTTGATTCAGAGAGTCAGACTCTAGAGTATGAACTTTTGACAGACATTTTCAAGTGTAGGCTTCAAGAGGGTGGCAACGTGTCTGAGCACGTCCTCAAAATGATTGGCTTAATTGAAAGAGTTGCTACCACTGGAATTAAGTTTGAGGATCGTGTCTCAGCTGCTATCATCCTATATTCGCTTCCGAGTTCATTTACTAACTTCATTGTGAATTATAATTTGAACAAAACGAAAGCGACCATGCCTGAACTCCATAACATGCTCAAGTCTTATGAAGCCTCAACCTCTAAAGGAAAGACTGTTCTTATGGTAAGCTCTAATGCTAAGTCTCGTTCTAAGAACAAGAATAAGCAAAAGAAGAAAGGTAAGGTTGGACCTACTCCTACAGCTCTGAAGCCTAAAGGTGGAGGTCATATGAAGCCAAAGGTTGCAAAAGATGTTTGTCTCTACTGCAAAGAAAAGGGACATTGGAAGAGAGATTGTGAGTTGTATAAGGCTAATCTAGCCAAAGCACCAGGTGCTTCAAGCTCAGGTATTTTTATCATTAAATAAATATGTCTATAACTAACTCTCATTGTTAAAGTATTAGATACAACTTATAGCTTACACATTTGTAAAAATGTGCAGAAGCCTGAGAAGCAGTGTAGCAGTTGGACTGGGTAAAATTGACCTACGCGTGAAGGCTGGAGCAAAAGTTGATGCTGAACGTGATAGGATCTTATAGTTTAGATTTGCCCGGTGGTTTTAGATTAGAATTAAATAATTGTTATTTTATTCCTTCTATTACCAAGAAGATTATTTCCATTCATATGTTAGACATTAAAAGATTTCTATTTCCATTTTGCTAATAATAATTGTTATTTTCATAAAATGGTGTTGTTGTGGAAATGCTTTTCTTATGAATGGTTAATTATCAATCGACATATTAGATATTAAATGAATAAAATAAAAGGATCTCGATTAAGTAATCAGAAAAATTACTACCTATCTATGACATTGCAAACTTGGTCAAATTAATGAAACAAGAATAGCAACGCTAAATAAATTAGATTATTTAACACCTTTTGACTTTGAGTCATATGGAACTTGTGAATCTTGTCTTTCAAGTAAATTGACTAATAAACCTTTTCTAGGAAAAAGGATAGCAAGCCAAAGAGTACTTAAGTAAAGTTTCTGATTTATTTAAAAGATCGAAGAATTCGATCATAATGAACTCCTCCAGAACACCTCAGAAGTGTGACGTTCTGCAAGGAGAAATAGGGCCTTGTTAGACATGGCTAGATCTATGATGAATTCATTTTCTCTTCTAAACATTCTTTTTAGGTTACACACTATAAATCTCAATATGCATTCTAAATAGTTTGATTAGTGCAAAACGTACTATATGAGTTGTGGTATAATAAAAGACATTTTCTTCACATATTAAATATGGGTTGCCCTACATATGTAAAGAAATTTGCACTAATAAAATTGAAAGATGAAGTAACATAGAGAATGAAGATTTGTTAGAAGGTCTGACGATGGATTCAGTGGGAGAATTAAGTCGAAGAATGTCTCTAGGAGTACATCCTTCAGCTAGTGGGAGTAATATAGGAAACGCTTCGCACCATCAGGTGATTCTTATGAAGAAAGTAATGGCATGGTTGTCATTCCTTCTGCACCTAACTCTCCCTCTCTGAGTAAAGCACCAGAAACTCTCTGAACATTGGATAGTCCAATGAAAGAGAACCTCTTCACGATCAGAATGAACAGCCTGAACAAAACGCAAAACATTCAACTTTGTGGGTCTACTAGGATTCGTCATGAACTAACTAGGTTTGGCTTCCTCATGGAGGATCATGATGATGTTAAGATTCCTGATACGGATGAACCTGAGACCCACATAGAAGCAATATTAGATGTTGATTCATAGAGGTGGCGAGAAGCCATAAAATCTAAAATGGACTCGAAGTGTATCAATCAAGTATGGAACTTGGTTGACTTGCCTGTTGGGGTTGGACCCATTGGATGCAAATGATTTTCAAGAAGAAAATTAATGTCAAAGGCAAGGTGCAAACACACAAAGCTAGGCTAGTGGCTAAAGGTTATAGTCAAAGAGAAGGAATTGACTATAGTGATACCTATTCGCCAGTTGCAAAACTCAAGACCATTCGGATTTTGTTTGTGACAACTACATACTATGATTATGAGATTTGACAAATGGATATCAAAACCCATTTCCTTAATGGAAACCTCAAGGAGGAGGTGTACATGGTACAACCTGAAGGCTTTTGCATCCATGTCAAATTCTAAATCATTATGTTAATTAGAGAAATCTATTTACGGGCTAAAACAAGCCTCTAGGAGTTGAAATATTAATTTTGATGAAATAGTCAAATCGTTTGACCTCATCAAATGAAATGAGGATGCTTGCGTGTTTAGAGCGCGCAACAAGGATAGCGTGGTCTTTATAATGATATATGTTGATCATAGAGAATGATATCCCCTCATTGAAGTCCGTGAAAGGATGGTCACCCAAAATCTTCATGAACATCTTTTTGTCTATGGTAGACAAAAAGGACTAATAGAATTTAATTATTCTAGCACTAGTTTCATGTATGATAAGAAAGAATACGAGTCACAGTCAATATATGTTTTTAGTCTCAATGTAATAGTAGTGTTGAAAGAGTTACAAGTTAGAAACTACTATAAATTCGACAACTAGAGCCTCGTATATTGTTGCATTTGATACAACACAGGTAAGCGTTTAGATATGTTAGTTCCTTAAAGACACAGGGGTAGTTCCTAGCGACAGTTATCCAATAATTGTTATTGTGATTGTACCTGGTGCATTTGCACAAGCTAAGGAACCAAGATGCGAAGTAAGGAACTAGAAAATACCAGTATGATATCATGTTTTGATAACAAATAGCAAGATGAGAAGTTGCAATAGAATGCCTTCCCGTAGAGGACAATTTGGCTCACCCATTCACCAAACCTTAGAGATGCGAGAAACATACTAGACTTTTAAGAGACTAGGTGTTAGACGCATCGGTGATTGGCACTAGGCCAAGTGGGAGATTGTTAGTATATATGTCCTAGCGACAATCACTTTTTAGAGATATATGTACTTGATCACATTCAGTTTTATATATTTGATATATACGGTATTACACATTGACGATTAAGTATTTCAATTGTCAATATCTTATTCATAATGGTGTTCCCTTGGACTTATGTTGTCAATAAGTAAGTGGGAGCTTATATGATATAATATAAGGTCCTAAAATAGCCCCAATCAATGATCATCAAGAATGGGATATTGATGATATGCGATAAGATTGGTATGTAGACTGCATCATACTTTTAGAAAGTATAGTTGATCTCACGACTATGAGTTCCCGTAATTCATGATGGTCACATAGATATTTTAGAGAATATTGGCATACCCACCGAGAAACCATTTGATAAGTTCTATTCATGTGTCTATGGGATTATCGGCGTATAGAGTAGTGTAATAGTCCTCCGACTTGAGGTCAATACGTACTACATGTGCGGAGGGATGTACTTTGACCATGACCAACGCTTGCACTCCAATCGGGGTAGATACGGCATGTGTTGGGTGCATCACGAAGCACATGGAGTAGTAGTTGAGCCAAGAAAGAATTCATTCCTCATAATAGATTAAGAGAGAACATTCTACTTCTCATATCTAGATGGATCATAAAGTCATTGGCCAATGCAAAGATATATTCGTTTTGGATATCGAATATGATCATTATGGATCATCTAGAAAGATTGAGAGATAGAGACTAAGTTATTGGAATAGACACAATATCAAGTTCTAGACTTAGTTGAATGTTCGCTGAATGAAAGGACCGTATCACTATGAGCTCTATATTACAGGGAGTTTGTATAGTCCTCGCAAACGTCCTTATATATTAAGTAAGTCTGGAGAATCGTTTAGGGATTCGCTAAGACCTTAATTTGATTAGTGTTTAATATATAAGGCCCTATGGGTCACACAACAAGTGATTATACCTTCCGATTGAATTGTTAGAAGGAATTAAATATTATTAATTGGATTAAATAATATTTAATTCGTAATACTGAAAATGAATTAAATATTAATTAGATTAAACATATTTAATTCATAAAGTTGAAGGAGAGTTATATTTGATAGAATTCATTAAGTCTGATAAATTAGATTTGTTATACTTAATTAAGATGTATTTATAATTAAATAAAGTTAGTATTTTCTTGAGTACAATTTGGAATTAAAATGGATTCAAGAAAATGCAAATAAAATAATAATATATGTACATCAAGGGAAGGAGGTTGTGAATTCCCCATTCCCATTTACTATATACGTACCATGTATATTATTATTATTATATCTTTATTTAATTAATTATGAGTATTAGTCCTAGTTGGACTAGAACTCATTAATGAGAAAGACTTTCATTGTGATTAGGAAACTAGTTTAGAACTAGTATAAATACATCCTCCCCTTTCATAATTAAATACGGGTTTTAAGATTCAGTATTACCAGTTTATTTCCCTGCGAAGAGATTTCCTAGCCTTTCTCTTAGGGAGATCTAACCGTTCTTTCGGAAAGGAGAAATCACGTGGATACCAAAGGTCAAGGATTATCACCGCTAGGCTGGAATATCTGTAAGTTCTAACTCAGATCTGTTATTATTGTCATATTCGTTGTTTTGTCATAATCAGGAAAGATCTGTTAGAAAATTTTAAACTTCCGCTGCTGTACTTTCGAGGTACGTTACATCAATTTCCTAACAGTGGTATCAGAGCCAAACTGATTCTAATGACATTATACGAATTTTGATAGATATATTCGTAGGTCAAAAATTTGTATTTCTTTGAATTGTATTTTTGGTTGTGGTTTGATTTTTGAGATCAAACACTTTTTGAACAAATCTAAGGATTTAATTTTAGAAGTTAAAATCTGGAATTAAATTATCACGTTGTTTCTGGCGTCCTTGGCGAATGTTATTGTCGTTGTTGCTGCGAAAATCTCCACTGTGATCGGCGGCATCCACGTAGCAGATTCAATTGGTGAAATATCTAGTTGTGTTGAATCTGGCGGTGACGAACCCGGACAACTATTTACGAACGACTCCGGCAAATAATACGCCTGCTTCATCTGATTTGATCGATACCTCGGTTTTTTGTTTTAAGGCATTGGGTCTGATAACAAAAATTGGATTAACATTAAGACATTCTTGCAATTTTTTTAAAGTCAGTTTTATTTAAACCTCTTGCAACGTACTGTGATACGGAAGTTCTGCTTGGCCGCTTGTAGCATGAGTTTTCTATTTTTTTTTTTTAGTTTTGGTAAATTAGATTTTATCAAAGGACTAAGTAATTTTAGAAACCTAATAGGATTTTAGAAACCTAATACGATTAGGCCATGTGGGCTGTGTAGTTGTACGACCAACATCATATACTCCTATTATAAAATTAATCCTGAAGGCTCCACTTTAGGTATCACAAGTGTGGTTAGAAGTCCAAACTTGTTGAGATTCTTCTATTAGATTAGATGATCGATCTTTGTTTTGAAAAAGTAGCCAAAGGATATTTTTATAATAAGATTATTCGGAAATCAAGGTTATCTGTGAAACAATAGTAATATTATAATTAATCTTATTTTAATTAGATTAACTATCTTAGAGATTGAATAAGTTTAATTTTATTAAATTTGTTTTAACTAATACTGTGTGAATTAGATCTCATTAACATATTATTTGATAATATGTTTTAGCATCTTGATTAAATAGAATAATTTAATACCCCGTCGAAAGTTCCCCATAAATTAAAATTTAAGTCTTATCTGGGATAACGACATCACCCATCATAATTAAATTAGTAGAAATATTTTTTCGTTGAAGAATATTTCACCCAAGTGTTTATTCCATTCGACAAAATATAGAACTAATTTATAGATACATATGTTTGTGATCGTGTGATGGTTTTTGACTTACTTAAATTAGCTCGAGTCGCCCAAGCGTCAGTGTTAATTTAGGGATGTCGATCAATTTAAAATTGATCAACCAAGAGTTGCTTGGATGCAATTGATCTAGGGACCTACCCATTATATTATTGTAGTGATCAGCCCAAGATGGGACTATAATAATATGAATGTGGATCTTGGCCACTATGATTGTAAAAACAATCTATGTTCTTTTTATTGGGGTCAAAGAACATGAAAAATAGTGGGAGCTAAATAATTAAAAGTCCATATTATTTAGTTAACTAGATGTGATCATAGGAATTAATATATGATTTTAATTCCCGTTCTATTTGAACTTCTCTAGGCTTTTAGGAATGTCGAATTTATCATTGAGAAGTATCTTGGATACATGCAAGCTCACTGGACCAAACTTTCTGGACTGGGAAAGAAATGTGCGTTTAGTTCTTAGACAAGAAAATATTGAGTATGTGTTAGACACACCGGTACCCAAGATTCCTGATGCTAACTCTCCCGAGTTTGCCACGTTTGACCTGACTGCTCGAGAGAAACACGCTACTGATGCTAAAACTGTGCAATGTGTTATGTTGGCTGCAATGTCTATGGAGTTGCAAAGGCAACACGATAGGATGAGCGCCTTCGAGATGCTTGAACACTTGAAAAGTCTGTTTGATTCAGAGAGTCAGACTCTAGAGTATGAACTTTTGACAGACATTTTCAAGTGTAGGCTTCAAGAGGGTGGCAACGTGTCTGAGCACGTCCTCAAAATGATTGGCTTAATTGAAAGAGTTGCTACCACTGGAATTAAGTTTGAGGATCGTGTCTCAGCTGCTATCATCCTATATTCGCTTCCGAGTTCATTTACTAACTTCATTGTGAATTATAATTTGAACAAAACGAAAGCGACCATGCCTGAACTCCATAACATGCTCAAGTCTTATGAAGCCTCAACCTCTAAAGGAAAGACTGTTCTTATGGTAAGCTCTAATGCTAAGTCTCGTTCTAAGAACAAGAATAAGCAAAAGAAGAAAGGTAAGGTTGGACCTACTCCTACAGCTCTGAAGCCTAAAGGTGGAGGTCATATGAAGCCAAAGGTTGCAAAAGATGTTTGTCTCTACTGCAAAGAAAAGGGACATTGGAAGAGAGATTGTGAGTTGTATAAGGCTAATCTAGCCAAAGCACCAGGTGCTTCAAGCTCAGGTATTTTTATCATTAAATAAATATGTCTATAACTAACTCTCATTGTTAAAGTATTAGATACAACTTATAGCTTACACATTTGTAAAAATGTGCAGAAGCCTGAGAAGCAGTGTAGCAGTTGGACTGGGTAAAATTGACCTACGCGTGAAGGCTGGAGCAAAAGTTGATGCTGAACGTGATAGGATCTTATAGTTTAGATTTGCCCGGTGGTTTTAGATTAGAATTAAATAATTGTTATTTTATTCCTTCTATTACCAAGAAGATTATTTCCATTCATATGTTAGACATTAAAAGATTTCTATTTCCATTTTGCTAATAATAATTGTTATTTTCATAAAATGGTGTTGTTGTGGAAATGCTTTTCTTATGAATGGTTAATTATCAATCGACATATTAGATATTAAATGAATAAAATAAAAGGATCTCGATTAAGTAATCAGAAAAATTACTACCTATCTATGACATTGCAAACTTGGTCAAATTAATGAAACAAGAATAGCAACGCTAAATAAATTAGATTATTTAACACCTTTTGACTTTGAGTCATATGGAACTTGTGAATCTTGTCTTTCAAGTAAATTGACTAATAAACCTTTTCTAGGAAAAAGGATAGCAAGCCAAAGAGTACTTAAGTAAAGTTTCTGATTTATTTAAAAGATCGAAGAATTCGATCATAATGAACTCCTCCAGAACACCTCAGAAGTGTGACGTTCTGCAAGGAGAAATAGGGCCTTGTTAGACATGGCTAGATCTATGATGAATTCATTTTCTCTTCTAAACATTCTTTTTAGGTTACACACTATAAATCTCAATATGCATTCTAAATAGTTTGATTAGTGCAAAACGTACTATATGAGTTGTGGTATAATAAAAGACATTTTCTTCACATATTAAATATGGGTTGCCCTACATATGTAAAGAAATTTGCACTAATAAAATTGAAAGATGAAGTAACATAGAGAATGAAGATTTGTTAGAAGGTCTGACGATGGATTCAGTGGGAGAATTAAGTCGAAGAATGTCTCTAGGAGTACATCCTTCAGCTAGTGGGAGTAATATAGGAAACGCTTCGCACCATCAGGTGATTCTTATGAAGAAAGTAATGGCATGGTTGTCATTCCTTCTGCACCTAACTCTCCCTCTCTGAGTAAAGCACCAGAAACTCTCTGAACATTGGATAGTCCAATGAAAGAGAACCTCTTCACGATCAGAATGAACAGCCTGAACAAAACGCAAAACATTCAACTTTGTGGGTCTACTAGGATTCGTCATGAACTAACTAGGTTTGGCTTCCTCATGGAGGATCATGATGATGTTAAGATTCCTGATACGGATGAACCTGAGACCCACATAGAAGCAATATTAGATGTTGATTCATAGAGGTGGCGAGAAGCCATAAAATCTAAAATGGACTCGAAGTGTATCAATCAAGTATGGAACTTGGTTGACTTGCCTGTTGGGGTTGGACCCATTGGATGCAAATGATTTTCAAGAAGAAAATTAATGTCAAAGGCAAGGTGCAAACACACAAAGCTAGGCTAGTGGCTAAAGGTTATAGTCAAAGAGAAGGAATTGACTATAGTGATACCTATTCGCCAGTTGCAAAACTCAAGACCATTCGGATTTTGTTTGTGACAACTACATACTATGATTATGAGATTTGACAAATGGATATCAAAACCCATTTCCTTAATGGAAACCTCAAGGAGGAGGTGTACATGGTACAACCTGAAGGCTTTTGCATCCATGTCAAATTCTAAATCATTATGTTAATTAGAGAAATCTATTTACGGGCTAAAACAAGCCTCTAGGAGTTGAAATATTAATTTTGATGAAATAGTCAAATCGTTTGACCTCATCAAATGAAATGAGGATGCTTGCGTGTTTAGAGCGCGCAACAAGGATAGCGTGGTCTTTATAATGATATATGTTGATCATAGAGAATGATATCCCCTCATTGAAGTCCGTGAAAGGATGGTCACCCAAAATCTTCATGAACATCTTTTTGTCTATGGTAGACAAAAAGGACTAATAGAATTTAATTATTCTAGCACTAGTTTCATGTATGATAAGAAAGAATACGAGTCACAGTCAATATATGTTTTTAGTCTCAATGTAATAGTAGTGTTGAAAGAGTTACAAGTTAGAAACTACTATAAATTCGACAACTAGAGCCTCGTAAATTGTTGCATTTGATACAACACAGGTAAGCGTTTAGATATGTTAGTTCCTTAAAGACACAGGGGTAGTTCCTAGCGACAGTTATCCAATAATTGTTATTGTGATTGTACCTGGTGCATTTGCACAAGCTAAGGAACCAAGATACGAAGTAAGGAACTAGAAAATACCAGTATGATATCATGTTTTGATAACAAATAGCAAGATGAGAAGTTGCAATAGAATGCCTTCCCGTAGAGGACAATTTGGCTCACCCATTCACCAAACCTTAGAGATGCGAGAAACATACTAGACTTTTAAGAGACTAGGTGTTAGACGCATCGGTGATTGGCACTAGGCCAAGTGGGAGATTGTTAGTATATATGTCCTAGCGACAATCACTTTTTAGAGATATATGTACTTGATCACATTCAGTTTTATATATTTGATATATACGGTATTACACATTGACGATTAAGTATTTCAATTGTCAATATCTTATTCATAATGGTGTTCCCTTGGACTTATGTTGTCAATAAGTAAGTGGGAGTTTATATGATATAACATAAGGTCCTAAAATAGCCCCAATCAATGATCATCAAGAATGGGATATTGATGATATGCGATAAGATTGGTATGTAGACTGCATCATACTTTTAGAAAGTATAGTTGATCTCACGACTATGAGTTCCCGTAATTCATGATGGTCACATAGATATTTTAGAGAATATTGGCATACCCACCGAGAAACCATTTGATAAGTTCTATTCATGTGTCTATGGGATTATCGGCGTATAGAGTAGTGTAATAGTCCTCCGACTTGAGGTCAATACGTACTACATGTGCGGAGGGATGTACTTTGACCATGACCAACGCTTGCACTCCAATCGGGGTAGATACGGCATGTGTTGGGTGCATCACGAAGCACATGGAGTAGTAGTTGAGCCAAGAAAGAATTCATTCCTCATAATAGATTAAGAGAGAACATTCTACTTCTCATATCTAGATGGATCATAAAGTCATTGGCCAATGCAAAGATATATTCGTTTTGGATATCGAATATGATCATTATGGATCATCTAGAAAGATTGAGAGATAGAGACTAAGTTATTGGAATAGACACAATATCAAGTTCTAGACTTAGTTGAATGTTCGCTGAATGAAAGGACCGTATCACTATGAGCTCTATATTACAGGGAGTTTGTATAGTCCTCGCAAACGTCCTTATATATTAAGTAAGTCTGGAGAATCGTTTAGGGATTCGCTAAGACCTTAATTTGATTAGTGTTTAATATATAAGGCCCTATGGGTCACACAACAAGTGATTATACCTTCCGATTGAATTGTTAGAAGGAATTAAATATTATTAATTGGATTAAATAATATTTAATTCGTAATACTGAAAATGAATTAAATATTAATTAGATTAAACATATTTAATTCATAAAGTTGAAGGAGAGTTATATTTGATAGAATTCATTAAGTCTGATAAATTAGATTTGTTATACTTAATTAAGATGTATTTATAATTAAATAAAGTTAGTATTTTCTTGAGTACAATTTGGAATTAAAATGGATTCAAGAAAATGCAAATAAAATAATAATATATGTACATCAAGGGAATGAGGTTGTGAATTCCCCATTCCCATTTACTATATACGTACCATGTATATTATTATTATTATACCTTTATTTAATTAATTATGAGTATTAGTCCTAGTTGGACTAAAACTCATTAATGAGAAAGACTTTCATTGTGATTAGGAAACTAGTTTAGAACTAGTATAAATACATCCCCCCCTTTCATAATTAAATACGAGTTTTAAGATTCAGTATTACCAGTTTATTTCCTTGCGAAGAGATTTCCTAGCCTTTCTCTTAGGGAGATCTAACCGTTCTTTCGGAAAGGAGAAATCACGTGGATACCAAAGGTCAAGGATTATCACCGCTAGGCTGGAATATCTGTAAGTTCTAACTCAGATCTGTTATTATTGTCATATTCGTTGTTTTGTCATAATCAGGAAAGATCTGTTAGAAAATTTTAAACTTCCGCTGCTGTACTTTCGAGGTACGTTACATCAATTTCCTAACAATAACACGTTATCAGCACGAGCTATGCACACCTTTGGTTTTCTCTCTTTCGAGATTTCATTCTTGTTTTCGGATTTGAAAATCTCTTGGCAAGGGAATCGGAACAATCCCCCTTTTATCCAACCAACAACGGAGAAGGAATGATCATCGCCCCATCCTCCACACAATTATCTGCTAGGAGCGTATGTATAGTCTCTCTCCCTCCAGGTACAACGTACATCTGATATTCCATGTATTCTGCTTTTAAGTTTTGCATTTGAAATCCTTTTTACATATGAATGTGTATGAATTATTGATAACAAATTTAGAAAGTTGATCCAAAAATGTTAGAGTAACCATTTTACTAGATCATTGTCTTCATTGATATGACCCCATTTCAGATGTGATTAAATCACGGCCTCTTTACAAAAATGACTTCTCAAATTTCTTTTTGGTTATGTACTTGAGATATACATATACTTTTAAACATATTTGATGAAAGGGGCTGTTTGAAAATTGAAATCGTTAAAACCCTTAGTCTTCCAATTCACAAACAATATGCTGGAAAAAAATAATAATCCTGGAATCCATTTATTTTATTTCTGAATATTGTTTTGTTTACGGCTTAAACTGTATGCATACAACTAAATATGATACACTAAGCAGCTACCAAACATAAGTATTTGATATTTTTGGGTTCTCAAAGTTGTTTAGGAACTTGAACTGTTTTCATGAATGTGAATGAGGTAGTAAAGATCATCATCGGCTCATGCCAAAAGCTCAAGAAATAACAAGGAAATTGATTCTTATATTAAAAAATAAAAATAAAAAATAATTAATGACATTTATTTGTCAATTTCGGTTACATTAGAGAATTTACTTGCTCAATTAATGAAATAAAATGAATTTAATTAGCATATAATATTAGCATATATACTTCCTAATATCTTTTAAATGTATTAGCATGCCACTCTTTAATTTGCACAGGTCAAATCACTTGAAAAAAAATGATCTTTTATGAACATGTACAGCTAGATCAAAGACCATATAACACTTAAAGTTATCGGGACCCTCTTTTAATAACATGAAAATCCCGGACCCTCTTTTAATAACATGAAAATCTTACACAATTTCAGGCAAACATGTTTTAACGGTTGTAAATATTCAATGTTGAAATGTTATATGCTAGTATCTCATTAATAATAACAAGTACTCGTAGTATATTAATTGCTAGAGTTACAAAAGCAAGAGGGTGTACACTATTATGCATGGACAGTGTCACCTCATAAGTTATGCCGGGTATTTGCTTATTGTTCTTAATTAAAATACGTGGTACAAAGTATGTATTAACATGTATATTGTTCTTTATATGATACTACAAATTACAAATAAAAAACCAAAAGTTA
This sequence comes from Cuscuta europaea, assembly GCA_945859875.1. Taxonomy (NCBI): domain Eukaryota; kingdom Viridiplantae; phylum Streptophyta; class Magnoliopsida; order Solanales; family Convolvulaceae; genus Cuscuta; species Cuscuta europaea. The sequence continues at coordinate 8,514,291 of CAMAPE010000051.1, forward strand.
TACTCTTCCTGTAATATAAAAAGTGACGGGATGAAGGTTTGACGTGTGGCAAATAGCGGTCGGCCGCTAGTTAGGCGAAAGCTCAAACAGAGTATATGACAACCAGATAAAGTAAATGTCTATCGGTTATAGAAGGACTAAAATAGGATCTGATTTACGTAATGGATCTAAGTTGCATGCCAAATAACACCAAGAGAGTAAAAAAAATATTTTAATATAAAGAAACTGTTTTCTTTTTATTTCGTATTTAAATAAAGAATTTAATGACATTTATTAGTCAATATCAGTTACATGACATTTACTTGTTCAACTCATGACATAAGTTAAGATTTAATTAGCATATATTTTGATCATTACTATTATTTATGGCATCTTTGATCCAATTGCACTATTTGCTAAGGTGTCATTACATGATATGTTTCACCTCATTTAATTAATAAACATTTACATTTAGATTAAACAGAAATTGAGAAATAAATCGAATACGTTATTAAGAATTTTGAAGTACATCAAATAATATAATAATCTATATTGTAATAGAGTCATAATCCAAGTGATAAATATTGTTGTGAGTAATATATATCATAGAGCCGGTGAAGAACAGTAGAGTCGCCACATGAAAGTTTAAATGTAAAACTAGTTTTTTATTATCCATTATAATGAGAATTCAGCTTAATGATATTATAAAATTTTTATTTTATAAATCTTTCATGAGTTTTAGAAATATGAACTTTGTTACTTCTAATTAGACATTTATTTTGAGTGTTAAAGTTAAGTATGAATAATATTTATTCATATGCGATTTAAATGGTTTTAGTAATCTTACTAATTTATCTCAAATCGTAATTTGAGAAATTTATACATCATGATTGGTTAAATACATATTTGATATAATCACAATCTGAATCTTATTTGAGGTATCAATAGAAGTCTCGCTCCCGTAGTAGCATTTTCTAAAGATATTTTTCAAAATTTGTATTTAATGTGCTCTTAGTAGCATTTTATTGCCTTGACTGTGTATGATGAAATTTTTTATCAATCGAATAACATTCCATTGCCTTCCTAAGGATTATTTGTGTTATTGTGAAATGTTATTCATGTTGATTTGATATGAATTAATTATTGAGAGCGATGCATTGAAAAGGATAGGTACGTCTGAATCTTCCTATTTATAATTAATATGATCATTTTGGGTACATGCAATGACATTACATATGTGCTTATGTATAGTATATGGTAAATTTGATTATTAATTATTCATCGTTTAATATTTTATATTACATGTGGGTAATTATTCATATCAATGTCACTTCAACTAGTTATTCAAAAAACTTAAACTAGTATTACGTTTTAGAACTAGTATAGAGATTGTGGAGTAAAGTTTAGCTCATGAAGCAATGCTCAGATGCACTTGAAGTGTACTTGAATATCCCAATAAAATATAAATAAACTATATATAGAGAGTGTTGAGATCAAGTTGATTTACTTGAGACGGGAGATAACAAACAAAGTTTCATGAATGGAAATATAAAATTATAACATGTGCCTGAAGTCACTATAAAAGTATGGATTTGACATGGTAATTATTGAAATAAATATTATTTATATTTAATTATTGTTATTTAAATTATAAGAATATATGAAGTATATTTATGAAAATCTGTTATTACACACCAAGATAAATTTTAGAAATTCACGTAAATGAATAGTTTGTGACAACCCTTAAAGTACTCTTATGCAAATAAGATTATTTAACAACTTTAGTTTACTTCACAAGATGCGTGAATCGTATTATTTCTATGAAAGTAAGATATCATTAGATTGATGATTACTTTAGAGATAAATTGCTTGTCTTAAGACAAGATAATATACTGCCTGTAGCATGTATATACTTGAGAGAATCATATAGAATAGTCATTTGATCATTTTTAAGGGTAATAATTATTGGAAGCACAAATTATATTCATAAACAAGTTGTGCACATAAATAATAATGATAAAATCTCAGGCATTGAGTGTAAGCTCAAAGAAGCTACTCAAACACTGTGAAGTAATAATTTGAAAAGTGATATCATACTTATTGGGCGATAGTTTGAGACCATACCAATGCAGTGTAAATTGTGTTTCCATAATATCTGCCTGTAGCAGAATTCTCCTCACACCATACTATATATACTTGAATAATTTAAACATGTGTTGCATAAAGTTTAAGAATTTTGAATAAATTACCAATTTAAGGTCAACCCAGGTTTAAACCAAATGTCGTATAAGACATCCAATATATAAATACTTCTTAGATAAGAAAATGACAAGACCGTCTATTCTCCCAAATATTTTAAAAAGTGGATCCATGGGAGTTAAGTGAACTTGAAGTTTCGCAATGTGGGTTAATATCAAGTTTGGTCTCAAGATATGCTCTCCTAAAATGTCTACATATAATGAGTGGTATAAGACCATTTTGCCGGTTTCTATGAAATATAATGAAGAGCATAAAGTAACCCAAAAAAATATATCTAGCATTATAAGATGAATGTTACGCCTGAGACAAACTGCTAGAAAGTTGCTTGAATATAAGAAGAAAATCTAGTTTATATTAATTCGGCATTTGTTAACAACTAACCCCCAAAGTTTACACGTTAAAATGAGCCAAAATGTGCCAACATTGAAACCCCACTGCAGAAATGATGTACTCGGACCCCAGAAGTGGCTTCATATGTACGTAAATCCTTGTTCAAAAATCTTATGGCACATTTCCCGACACTAGGGGAAGATATAAAGGCATAAGCATAATTATATTTTGGAATGTCAGGAAAATATCCCAGAAGGATTGAATGACATGAAAAGAGAAACGTGTAAAATATGATAAGTAAACTGCCAAAGTGACTAATAGAAATGATCATAAAGTTTGAGCTCAACCAATGCATGGAGCATGGTTTGACAGTCATTATGTGTATACAAAATGAAACCAGATCTTATTACAGTAAGTCACTTATATGCCTCTACAAGAGGATGATATAAGTTAAATGTTGCAGCTGATAAATTATATGATACAGAACATGAATTCCTCTATTATGGCTCATATAGAGAGAGGATTTTGATGAAACAAAATTCATAGTTATTATATTCACGTCAATGATTTATTTTTCCAAGACTTTCGATTCATAATTCATAATAATAAAGTCTGGCCAGACGAAATATGATGGACCTGTAGTCCTAAAATTTTGTGAATTATGATCGATGCTTATGGATGAGAAAATATTTTATATTGGGCCTGAAGTCCCATAAATCAAGATATCGTGTACGTGGGGTGACGATACTTGAGATTGAATGATATGAGACTACATTCCTGTTATAGTTTAAAGTTCTGTAAATGTGGCAGTTGATGAGAAAATTGGATGTCATTGTTATAATATAATATCAATTGTGTCCCTGAAGGACAATAGTGAAAAGAAATATGTGCACACAACATGCAACATGAATATGAATTCTTTTAACTTTATAATAATTAGATAAAGTGATTGTGTGTTAAGTTATGGTAATTATATTTGGAATTATTCTTGAAAAGGAATTTGAATTTGATTGAATAACTGCAACAATAAATAATGCAGTAAATACTAAGCATAGCTGAAAAACATATAAAATGGACGCTTGTGCCTAACTACAACCTGGGTGATTATAAAAAGTGTTGATGTCATGATTTATTTTGTAGAAGAACTATGCTTGATGATCATGGTGCAAATTATATTATTTATTACGGTTGAACAAGGTACTTGCACCATGTCAAAATATCACTTGTAGTGAGTGCCTCCCGTAGAGGATCTAATGTGAAGAATTTTCACATGATTTCATGACTACAATTTCAACTATTTTAAAGTGAGTTGTATTCGTACTACTTCTCAACCTTTCCTGCAGAAAGAGTTGATTGAGGAAATCATTATACAATGAATTTGCAATTACTCATAAACCTTCTATTTGTTTACCTGAAGTAAACATATATTATTCTGTGAACCAAATTGTATAAATTAAGGTGTTGGGGGCTTTTAAGCATCTAGCCAAATCTAGAAACAACACATAAAATCTTTTGATTTGAATGGTGTTTGATTATATAATAAATAAAATATCTAGTCTATATTGTGAACACCTGAAGTGTTTGTATACTAATTTGAGATCCTAGGAGGATCAAAACTTGTCTCATTTAAGTTTTATGAACAAATATTTGAGAATACCCAATTATTAAATGTTTGATGTGCATATGAGCATTAACACCAAATTTGATGGTATTGAAATACACATTACAAAATCATGAATTTAGACAATTGTTTCCGCTTATCGTATATTTTCACCTAAACATATTGAGTTGTTGTTGAAGTGGAACAACTAATTGGTCCAGAAGATCATGTGCTATTCTTTTTCCTTAGCCAAGTTTTTGTCCCAAAGGGTTTTTCTTGGCCTAAGGTTTTGAGGTATTTTGTGGTTTTTAAATAGTGAGAAAGATACATAACATTCAGAAGATTATTATCCTCTAGAAGAGTGATTCTAATATTAGTTCGAAAGATGGTACGTTGAAGGTCTTAATCGGTTCTTTTGAGTTCAAGCAATTTATTGGTCCGGAAGACCAAATGCAACTGTACTCTTTTTCTTTAACCAAGTTTTTCCCCACAGGGTTTTCTTGGTCAAAGGTTTTAACGAGGCAGTTTGTGATTCTCAAACAACATATTATGATCTTGGAATATTATTATTCTCCAGAAAAGTGAATTTAAAAGTGATCCAGAAGATTAGGCCTTGAAGGCAAATGACTGCACTCTTTTTCTTTACTAAGTTTTTCCCACGTGGTTTTCTTAGTTAAAGGTTTTTAATGAGGCAGTCAATACAACACACCATTTTATATATATTATGCACTCTTTTCCTTGATTGGTTTTTTCCCAAAGGGTTTTTCCAACAAGGTTTTTAATGAGGCATACACATAGTACAATTTGTGCTACAAGAAGTCTGTGACCATAATAGATTGGATTCTACAAGAAGTCTTCAAGTGATGCAGTCAATAGGGGGAGTACATACACGCTGCACTCTTTTTCCCTTGACCAGGGTTTTGTCCCATTGGGTTTTCCTCGGCAAGGTTTTTAACGAGGCAACATTTTCAAACGTACAAAGAGAATAATCATTTTTGTAATGTTTTTATTTAGTAATGTACATCTAAGGGGGAGTGTTATGTAATTAAGTAGATGTTAGACCTGCACAATTCCGGGCCGGCCCGCCCGGCCCGCCCATTTATATGGGCGGGTTTGGACACATGCTTTAGCCCACCGGGCCGGGCCCGGCCCGTTTAAAATATGGGCGGGCTTGGGTTGTAATATAGGCCCGGTCGGGCCTAAAAGCCCGGCCCGTAAACATATTATATTATATATATTATTCTATATATAATTATACATTATATGACTATACGTATAAAACTTAAAATAGTTGGAAGTATAATTCCATTACCATGTCATTATTCACAAGTGTCATTATTTTCCATTATTTTCATTATCTCAATGTTTTTACTTGGTTTATAAATAATATTTGGTTTTCATTATTTGATATTTATTGGCATTTGGCAGAGCAGTCTGGGAGATCAATTACTTTCTGGTGAAATGAAGGAGTGTCGAGAAGTTCTTGGAATCTTGGGATACCAATTACTTTTTGTGTTCTACTATTTAAATTTGAACTGTAATGATATACATTTGTTAAGTCTTTTTGGAGATACTCTTGACTATTTCCGTTGCACATTGTGAATCTGTGATTGTGCTTTTAATTATGGAATATGAATGCTTATTTGGAATTTGGATGCTTTTTATTTTCCAGAATCGTTTTGTGTTTCGCATTTAAACGTATTCTTGTGTTCAAAATGTGTTGTGAGTACATTAATTATTTAATTGCATTTAAAATGTTGTGATGTTATTTTATAAATATTTTCATTTTTTAACAAAGTTGACAAAAGGATATTTTCCGGGCCCAAAAGCCCGGTGGGCAACCCGGCCCGCTCTCATGGGCGGGCTTGGACATATGAGGAGGCCCGTTTTACCAGGCCGGGCCGGGCCCGCCCACTACAAGTGGGCAGATTTTTTAGAATAAGCCCGGCCCGAGCCTGGCCCGAGCCCGTGTTTGTGCAGGTCTAGTAGATGTCCATTAATCATAGGCCCATATGCAATGGCCCATATCATGATTGTAACCCTAGCTCCCCCTCCCTTGTATATATATGTGGCTACATGTGAATGAATGATAGCTTTTGATGGTTGACTTATAACAACTAAAAGTTATTTGATATTTTGGACTTATTATCTTATGATGGTCCTAAATATTATTATGCCTCTTTAAAATCTACCCGACTACACTAAATTATATTGAGTCCATTTAAATGTTATTGGGCCAACGTTGAAATCTACTGGGCCGCTCATGATGATTGTTGGACCTTATTAAAAGGAAGATAGTGGCATGGAATCCTTGAGATGACATTTAGTGATTAAATTAATTTGGATCATTTCAAAATATACAATTAATTTAATTTTGGAAACAATTGACCGGTCCTATTAATTTATTTATTTTGAGTCCATTATTAAATGTAGTGGCTCAATAAATATGAGACATGATCCAAATTGTGAAGAGATCAACGAATCTAGCTTAGAAATGTGTTCGATCATATGCATGGAAAATAGTTATGAACCTTGTTAAAAAGTTGTCGACGTGAGACTGTCCGGAGGATTCAGCGGCTCCATAAAGAAATCGGGAGTTTTATATTGAGGGTTAATTTCGTCAAGCTACTATATTTTAGTCCTAAAAGGTCCTAAAAGCATGATAGTCCTAGTTTTTCATTTTTCCATTGTTTTAGTCCCATTTAGGGAAATTACTCTAGATATTAAACGTAGTGGTCCTAAGAGCATCTCTAATGCTAAAATGTGCAGAGTCCATATGTGGCATGAAAGATGCCCACATAAAGATTGATAAATAGATTATCTTTCTCCTTATTTGAATGATTTTATTCAATTTTGGTAATTTTTTAACAATGTCAACTACAATGTCTAAATCTTGACGGTCTCCTTGACATTGTAGATAAAAACCTACCAAAATTTCATAAAATCATTTAAATAAGAAGATAGATAATTAATTTACTAATATTTATGTGGTTAATTATTTCACATATCACATGTGCACCGTGCGTACACAGTGTAGCATTAGAGATGCTCTAATGTTGCATTTTAATCCACAAGCTAGGTTTGATGAAGGCAGAATAAAGCCTGGCTTCATCCTTAAATTTTTCAACTTACTTATTGACTTAGCAGCAAACCTATGTTTGGATTTGAAAAGGAATGATTTGAAGCAATCAGAAGCTTAGGGGTTTCTTCTTCTAACGGAACATCTTATTTCCATCTTATGTTTTTTGGGGTCTTTTACCAAAATATGGGAAACGTAAACATGGGATGCCAATTTGCGGGGAAATATCTAGAGTTTTGGATAGGGGTGGACAAAAGACCCGGTCCCGTTGGTCCGTTCCGGAATGTTCCGGTTCCGTTCCGAAATTGTCTCGTTTAATTCGGGAGAAATTATTGTTGTCCCGTTCCGGTCCCGAACCGTTTCAAAACAAAACGGGACCGAGACAAATAAAATATGTCTCGTTCCGTCCCGTTGTCCCGAATTCAAAATTGTATATAGTTGTGGGTTAGTGAGTCTATCATCAATTCAAATACTGATGAATATTAATTAGATATTAGTTATCTAATATGTAAAACACCTAAAGGAGACTAAACTATCAAGTATATGAACTATCTTCTACATACTAAAAGGAAACTCACGTATACTCCACATGTTTCACTTCTAATAATATTGTTTGTCTTTTTTATCTTTGCAGTTTCTTAGTAGTATTGTTTGTGTTGGAGTTATTATTGTTGTTACAATTTGTTTCGTGCAACTATCCTATTAATCTACTATTTTTTGTGTTGCATTCATCTTAAAAAAAATTATATGTTGCGTTTTGAGTGTTGTAGTTTTTTGTCATGAAGTTTATTTTGGAGCTATTTTTTTTTTGCTGCAATTTTTTTGGGATGTCCCGAACTGTCCCGTTCTGTTCTGCCAGTCGTCGCCAACGTCTTCATCTAAAGAAAGGTGAAGAAGAAGAGTACAATCCTAGATGAGATGGTGTGGGTTGGTTGCAACGAAGACGGTGGCGGCAGCGCGGCTTCGCAGTGACGAATACAACAACGGTGTGGGGAATTGGCTGTGATGAAGTAGTGAACGGCGCTGTGGAAGGCTGACAACAAAGTTAGGGCGGCAGCAATGTGGATTGGACGACGATGGAGTCTCGGGGTCAGAGGCGGTGGTGGCTTGGATTGGGCGGCGTTGAAGCCTTGGCTGTGGAGGTCAATGAATTTTGAGGAATGGTGAAACGGACAAATGGGTTACAGCCTGTTATTTTGAATGGGTTCAAGGATGTTAGTTTGACAAAGATCAATTGATTCGAAGCTGTTATTTTGAATGCTCATTTTTTAATTTAATCACTTTTTTGTCTCATTTTACTATGGTCATATTTTTGTCCATCCAAAGTGTGAGAGTAATATTTGTGTCATTCTTTCATTATTAAAAGGGAAAGCAAAGTTGACAAACCACGGGAGGTGGAGGAGACTTATATATGTATGGTCTACATATGAAAAACCTGCATTTACATTATAAGTACCACAACAGGCAAATAATTTATAATAAAATAATCAAAACTGAAATTACTAGATACTAGATCCGGCTGCCCTATTTGTGTCCCACGCGACTACTGCAAGTGAGGAGATTGACCGAAGTTGGGACCATTAGGCAGATCCCCCATAATGTGGTTCGACAGGCTACTGATCGATACTGACCACGACCCCTGCCCTGGTGTCCGCGTGGCCTGCTGCCAATGTAGGTTATGTAGCCACGGCCCCCAGACCCACGGGCCGGCCCTCCTCCACAAATACTGAAAACGCCGCGGCCAGAAGAGGACGAAGCGCTGGAACCAGCAGCGGTGAAGGCTTGGTGCATCGGAGGAGGTTCTTGAGACCTCAAAAAATATTCCTTTGCTCCTGAGCCAGTAGGATATATTGGTCGAAGTGTGTCCAGTCTAGCATTGCCCAAGAAATATGAGATCGTCGTGATGAGAGATTCATACTCAATACCCAAACCCGAAATAGCATATTCAATGAGTTCTCGATTAGTAACAGGAGATTGAATGGCGGCTAAGGCATCCACCATAACCTTAATTACCCTCAAATATAATATTGATCCATACACTGAGACTCAATTCTTTCTTTTTAATATGAGATAATAAACGCTTAAGCTCCATGGATCGGGCAAGACTAGCAGACTTAAATCGTGTCTAAAGACGTTCCTAAATTGAGTGAGGAAAATTTAAGGTCATAAACTTTGATTAAAATATCCCGAGAGAGTAGCAAAAAACCAAGAGCGCACAGTCTGATCAATTTTAAACCAATGATGGTACTCCGGTTTCGGGAACTCATGCCTACGAGAAGGAATCGGAATGGATCCATCCAGAATTCCAAAAAGACTGTGGGACACTAGAATGGATTCAAACGGGGTTTTCCAAAGAAGATAGTCCTCCAGAGCATCATAACGAGTCGTAACAATATTCGTGGCTATAGATACTAAAAGTTATTTGATATTTTGGACTTATTATCTTATGATGGTCCTAAATATTATTATGCCTCTTTAAAATCTACCCGACTACACTAAATTATATTGAGTCCATTTAAATGCTATTGGGCCGATGTTGAAATCTACTGGGCCGCTCATGATGATTGTTGGACCTTATTAAAAGGAATATAGTGACAAGGAATCCTTGAGATGACATTTACTGATTAAATTAATTTGGATCATTTCAAAATATCCAATTACTTTAATTTTGGAAACAGTTGACCGGTCCTATTAATTTATTTATTTTGAGTCTATTATTACATGTTGTGGCTCAATAAATATGAGACATGATCCAAATTGTGAAGAGATCAACGAATCTAGCTTAGAAATGTGTTCATATGCATGGAAAATAGTTATGAACCTTGTTAAAAAGTTGTCGGTGTGAGACTGTCTGGAGGATTCAGCGGCTCCATAAAGAAATCAAGAGTTTTATATTGAGGGTTAATTTCGTCAAACTACTATATTTTAGTCCTAAAAGGTCCTAAAAACATGATAGTCCTAGTTTTTCGTTTTTCCATTGTTTTAGTCCCATTTAGGGAAATTACTCTAGATATTAATAAAGATGAGGGCGCCGGATATGGAAATTTCATTAAGGGCAGATTTGTCCACCCATCTAGCTCTTTTTACTCCTATTAAACGTAGTGATCCTAAGAGCATCTCCAATGCTAAAATGTGCAGAGTCCACATGTGGCATGAAAGATGACCACATAAAGATTGATAAATAAATTATCTTACTCCTTATTTGAATGATTTTATTCAATTTTGGTAATTTTTTTAACAATGTCAACTACAATGTCTAAATCTTGACGGTCTCCTTGACATTGTAGATAAAAACCTACCAAAATTTCATAAAACCATTTAAATAAGAAGATAGATAATTAATTTACTAATATTTATGTGGTTAATTATTTCACATATCACATGTGCACCGTGCGTGCACAGTGTAGCATTAGAGATGCTCTAATGTTGCATTTTAAACTTGTTTTAGTCCTAGTTAGGGAATTATCTCTATTAATTCATGCGGAAATGATATTACTAATTTAGAAGGAAAATATGAGATTGATAATGTGGTCATAAATAAATAAACAAATTGCAATTCATTACCGATCATCTCTATTATTCGCATGCGTGAATATATACAGCTCGCTTGCTAAATTTATTCGCTTACAATTTATACGTATGCTTTAATTTTAACGTAAATCATAATTAATTAGCTTCCTCAGATACGGAGTATTAATCAATAATCACGGCGGCGGCAGCGGTGGCCGGGTATAACATACATGCTAATGCCTAGTATCGCCAAACCCACAGCCACATTCAATATTTTCCGTTGATGAGTCCTTATCAGTTTTTTTGCCACTTCATAATAACCGGCTGCTTCGGTCATGGTCGCCGCCGCCGCTGGAATTCCGCCTGTACGGCTTTCTTCTTCTTTACCCATACTTTTGCTTTTCTTGCTTCCGGCTTCAAGGCCGCCGCCGCCATCACGTTCTTCCTCAGCTCTTCTTCTAGCAGTTTCATCATTTTGATCACTTTTATCAGTGCTCTGTGGAAAGTCAATGGCCGGATTAGTCCATATAGACAAGGTAGTTAAGGTATGTCAACGGTACTCTAGATCAAATTTGTTATTAAATTAAGGGATAATTTGAGGTTGCACTCCATTTTATTGTCTAAATTGGACTTTCCACCATGTTTTTAAAAAAAACTTTGTTTTTGCACCCAACCCCGTATGAAAAGACAAAAATATCACATGATCAACAATTTTGTTGGCCTTCAACATATTCCTGATTGATGAGCCACACTTTTATACACCGGTTGTGTAGACTTTTTGTCTGTACAGATAAAAAAAATCTACACAGACAATGTTTAAAGTGTGTAAGCCAACAAGTGTGTACCACAAGTGCAACTCTACTTTTAATACGAAAGTATTTTGAATCTAGTAAGGCGACAGTAACTAATAGTTACCTGTCTGGTGTCTGGTTGTGGCGGATTTTGTACAATTGCAGCCGATGGTATTTCATGTTGTAGAGTTGCATGAGTCTTCAGCGGTGGCTGAATGATTCCGAGAACGCCGTTTACAAACATTGCTGTAATTTCGTCTTTGTCATGATTTTCCGATAGAAGATTGCGTAGAGTTTTTACAAAGGGTTCCGTTTCCCCTTCCGGCGTCCATTCGATTCTCATCCAATTCTCACCACTTATAATTAACTTTATCTGTTCCTTCACGGTTCCTTCACATGCATATATAATAATACTCAGTATTGGATCCAAATTGTCAATTATATTATATATCTAGAAATTGCTAAATATACAATCAAAATACATCCAAAGTATAAAAAAAACTAAATGTGTTTTATTCTACAAATAGGATTCATTTAATCTTATTAAAGAATAAATTGTGTAAAATTTCCCAAAATATGAATGAATTTAATAAGTTGAGTAAAATTTCCCAAAATAGGAATGAATAAGTCATATCTGATCCGAGAATAGAAAAATGATAATCATATTCATGAACTTTATTATTATTTCAATTCTTCTCTTATATTACAGTACTACCCTACCTTATTAGTTGCCACAACTTGGCGTCTCCACTATTTACAACCTTATTTCCTTTAATCTGATCGCATTCTATTTATTAACGTAACGCATTAAAAATTTATACTACTTATAAGTGAACTGTTGTCAGGAGCGGACCCAAGAAAATCATGAGGGACGAAAATATTTTTTTGGAGGTTCAAAATATTTTCTCGGAGGGAGAAAATTATTTTTCACATATATACATTAAAAAAAATTCTTGTTGGGGGTAGCCCCGGATCTGTACTACAGTCCACCCCTGACCGTTGTTAATCAAATACTACGTATTTTGTAGTATAAAATTTCAAAAAGTGTTCTTCACTGCAGATTTAAAATGTTAGTGGTCAAAAGTGCTGAATATAAAAGTCAATGAATCAATTAAGAATAAAGGAATTGTTACTTAGGATGACTCTAACCAAACATTCGAAGTTATTTTTTTACGTGGTAAAATCTAGTACTCTCTGTATCATATTTCCTCCCGGTTAAATCTTGACGTTTACTTTTGGCAAAATATTTTAGGAATCCAATTAATATAAGAACAATACAAACAACAAATTTTTTTCATACCCTTTGATCCATGGGATTAATTAATGTTATCTAATTGAATGTAAAAAAATCGGTGGGTGGTGAAGGGTAATTAAAGTAATTAATGTACAAGGAGTTGCCAAAACGGAAAGTGTAGAGATTTAAATGGGACAGAGGGAATAATAAATTGTATTCTTCTTTTGACTTTTGAATTTGCAAGGAAATTAAGAAAGTGAGAATTGTATAGTCCTAACTTGTGTAGAAAAAGAAAACGGAGGGAACGAAAATACTGTGAAACACAAATTATATGCAAAAAAGGGAAAATGAAATTTATATTGGGAGAGATGCTTGAAATATGTAAGGTATTACAGATTTATTTACTCAAAAATATATTTATTACTTTAAAAATATATTTATTACGGAGTATATAGTAAATTAATGCATTAATTGAACTAAAACTATTTAAACTAAAAAATAGTATCAAAGTTTCCAAAAGTGATATTTTATTTATCTTAATTTGTTAATTTATTTTATAGGTAATTTGGATTATACCATGATTATTATACACTAAAAAAAAAAAAAATACATATGTAATCACGTCCTTATGTGTCATTTTACACTCTAACAGCTATTTTTAAACAGTCAGTTTACCAAACAATTACTGACAACAAGCTAACTTAATCGGTCAACCAAAATAGCTAACACAACCAGCCATTACTAAACCGCTATCATAACCCGAACGGCTAGCGGACCCCCAAACAAGCTAGGCCAATGTGTCAAGCCGTGAAGTGTACAAACTTGTTTCTATTTTCACGCAAAGGGAGTTAAGAACGACATATATATTATCTTTGGAAAATATGACTATGGAATTGAAGGAGAAGATGATAGATAGTACGGTACCTTGTGGTAGAGGAAACTGAATAATGTGCTGGCCATTTTCCTCTACTGATGTATGACTTTCTACACAATCTTCAAACTGTTTCTTCAAGTCTAACACTTTCTGCTCATTTGAACCCATACCTTAAGTTGATCTTTCGTTTAATTTCTTGGTTTGTGTAGCTAGATCAGAGCTGTCCTTTGAATAGAACTAGAACTTGCTTTGGGAAGGAAATAAATAAATGTTAATTACCTGCGACTTTAGGTTCTTATTATACCCAAGGAAAAGAATAAAATAGACCCACTCGTACAAACATTCTCCAAATGAATAATGCATTTTAATCAGCTTTTCTTGGGAAATAGACATTCCTTAATTTTATTTTGTGCTCGCCTTTATATATTCTTAAACGAAGAATTTAATTTAATGTTGACTATATTTAACCCACAAGCTAGGTTTGATGAAGGCAGAATAAAGCCTGGCTTCATCCTTAAATTTTTCAACTTACTTATTGACTTAGCAGCAAACCTATGTTTGGATTTGAAAAGGAATGATTTGAAGCAATCAGAAGCTTAGGGGTTTCTTCTTCTAACGGAACATCTTATTTCCATCTTATGTTTTTTGGGGTCTTTTACCAAAATATGGGAAACGTAAACATGGGATGCCAATTTGCGGGGAAATATCTAGAGTTTTGGATAGGGGTGGACAAAAGACCCAGTCCCGTTGGTCCGTTCCGGAATGTTCCGGTTCCGTTCCGAAATTGTCTCGTTTAATTCGGGAGAAATTATTGTTGTCCCGTTCCGATCCCGAACCGTTTCAAAACAAAACGGGACCGAGACAAATAAAATATGTCTCGTTCCGTCCCGTTGTCCCGAATTCAAAATTGTATATAGTTGTGGGTTAGTGAGTCTATCATCAATTCAAATACTGATGAATATTAATTAGATATTAGTTATCTAATATGTAAAACACCTAAAGGAGACTAAACTATCAAGTATATGAACTATCTTCTACATACTAAAAGGAAACTCACGTATACTCCACATGTTTCACTTCTAATAATATTGTTTGTCTTTTTTATCTTTGCAGTTTCTTAGTAGTATTGTTTGTGTTGGAGTTATTATTGTTGTTACAATTTGTTTCGTGCAACTATCCTATTAATCTACTATTTTTTGTGTTGCATTCATCTTAAAAAAAATTATATGTTGCGTTTTGAGTGTTGTAGTTTTTTGTCATGAAGTTTATTTTGGAGCTATTTTTTTTTTTGCTGCAATTTTTTTGGGATGTCCCGAACTGTCCCGTTCTGTTCTGCCAGTCGTCGCCAACGTCTTCATCTAAAGAAAGGTGAAGAAGAAGAGTACAATCCTAGATGAGATGGTGTGGGTTGGTTGCAACGAAGACGGTGGCGGCAGCGCGGCTTCGCAGTGACGAATACAACAACGGTGTGGGGAATTGGCTGTGATGAAGTAGTGAACGGCGCTGTGGAAGGCTGACAACAAAGTTAGGGCGGCAGCAATGTGGATTGGACGACGATGGAGTCTCGGGGTCAGAGGCGGTGGTGGCTTGGATTGGGCGGCGTTGAAGCCTTGGCTGTGGAGGTCAATGAATTTTGAGGAATGGTGAAACGGACAAATGGGTTACAGCCTGTTATTTTGAATGGGTTCAAGGATGTTAGTTTGACAAAGATCAATTGATTCGAAGCTGTTATTTTGAATGCTCATTTTTTAATTTAATCACTTTTTTGTCTCATTTTACTATGGTCATATTTTTGTCCATCCAAAGTGTGAGAGTAATATTTGTGTCATTCTTTCATTATTAAAAGGGAAAGCAAAGTTGACAAACCACGGGAGGTGGAGGAGACTTATATATGTATGGTCTACATATGAAAAACCTGCATTTACATTATAAGTACCACAACAGGCAAATAATTTATAATAAAATAATCAAAACTGAAATTACTAGATACTAGATCCGGCTGCCCTATTTGTGTCCCACGCGACTACTGCAAGTGAGGAGATTGACCGAAGTTGGGACCATTAGGCAGATCCCCCATAATGTGGTTCGACAGGCTACTGATCGATACTGACCACGACCCCTGCCCTGGTGTCCGCGTGGCCTGCTGCCAATGTAGGTTATGTAGCCACGGCCCCCAGACCCACGGGCCGGCCCTCCTCCACGAATACTGAAAACGCCGCGGCCAGAAGAGGACGAAGCGCTGGAACCAGCAGCGGTGAAGGCTTGGTGCATCGGAGGAGGTTCTTGAGACCTCAAAAAATATTCCTTTGCTCCTGAGCCAGTAGGATATATTGGTCGAAAATGGCCTTTGCTCGTGGAGCTTGCTTAAGGCCATAAATGGCCTTGCGCAGACGACATATATGATTAGGAAAGTGAGGGTGAATAAAACCACGGGGCTGCCGCATATAAACTTCTTCTGTCAGATTCCCATGTAAGAAGGCATTTTTAACATCAAGTTGTCGTATACCCCACCCAAAAGAAATAGCTAGAGTAAGTACAATACGAACAGTGGTGGGTTTAACGACAGGACTAAAAGTTTCAGAGAAATCAATATCTGTCTGCTGATTAAAACCCTGTGCAACTAATCGAGCTTTATGGCGCTCTAAGGATCCATCAGAATGATATTTAGTTTTATAAATCCACTTACAACCAACAATATTTTTAGGGTTATCAAAGGGCACCAAGTCCCACATATTATTATTAATGAGTGCATTAAATTCATCAGCCATCGCCTCACGCCATTTTAATTGTTTATTTGCCTCAGTAAAACAGGTAGGATCTGCATTGATAGTAACTGTACTTAAATTAAAAATGGTTTTAGGCTTAAAAATTCCTGACTTAGCACGGGTTTGCATGGGATGGTGATTAACTACCGTAGTGGACGTAGGTGAGGTGGTTTCAGGTGAGACAGTGTCGGTTGATGTTGTCTGTGGCATGCTAGACGAAGTATGGGAGGAGAGATGTGATGGTGGGGGGCTGGTTGTGGACGTGGGATAGGAGGAATGGGGCGATGGTACACATGGAGTGATAGGAATACTTGGTGTCCGAGGTGGCGATGATGGGGGTGGTGCTGGTGCGGCCGTAATTGTGGGAACAGGCTAGAGATGTGGGTCAAGAGTGATATCGGTGAGATGCATAGGAGATGGTGTAGTAGAAATAGACCTGGATGGAGCAGACGAGAGAGTTTTAAAAGGATATGTGTCCTCATGAAACCTAACATGACGGCTAACATAGACTCGACCTGTGAAAGGATCCAAACAACGATAGCCTTTATAACCGGATGCATAGCCAAGGAAAACACACTGAACTGAACGAGGTGATAATTTATTGGCTGAGGTGGCATTAAAATTTGGATAACAGGCAGAACCAAATACTCGCATAAAGGAGTAATCTGGAACTCGGTTAAAAAGTTTTTGATACGGAGTAAGACCATTTAAGGTAGGAGAGGGTAATCTATTAATAATATATGCAGCAGTAAATATGGCATCGACCCAATAGTGACTCGGAACCGAAGCTTCAAGAAGCATGGTCCTAGTTAACTCAAGTAAATGACGATGCTTGCGCTCAGCAACCCCATTCTGTTGAGGTGTGTCAGGACAAGATTTTCTAAAATAAATGCCATTAGCAGAAAAAAATTGCTGCATATTATTATTAACAAATTCACCTCCCCCATCACTTTGAAAAATTTTAATTTTCTGATTAAAAAGATTTTCAACCAAAGCTTTAAAATTTTTAAAGTGCATGAAAACTTCATTTTTGTGACACATGGGATATATCCAAGTATAACGAGAAAAATCATCAATGAAACATACATAATACTTGAATCCCAAATTTGAATACACAGGTGACTGCCACACATCAGAATGAATAATTTCCAAAGGAAAAATAAAATTATGACTAGCATCCATGAAAGGTAAACGTTGTGATTTTCCTAAACGACAAGCCACACACTCATGAGTAAAGGGAGTATGACTACATAAAAATTGTTTTCTCTTAAGAAACTGTAAAGTACTATCACCACAGTGACCTAATCTACGGTGCCACACAGGGCCAGAAGCTAAAACGGAAGCAAAAACTAATGGTGATGCTGACGGCAGATGGAGAGGATAAAGTGGTCCACTACTAGTAGCTCGGAGAAGTATTGCCCCCGTTGCTTTGTCCTTAATCAAGAAAGAATTTTTATCAAAAATTACAGTACAATTATTATCAGCACAGAGCCTTTTAATGGAAATTAAATTATATTTTAACTGAGGCACATGATAAACAGATTTTAACGTGAGAGGACGACAAGATGTAGGTAAAGCAACATCACCAATATTACATATGGGAAGATGGGCACCATTGGCAACACTAACAGAATTATAGCCGGTGTAGGGAGATTTATTAACTAAATTACCTTCAGATGCAGTCATATGAGCAGAAGCTCCTGAATCAGGAAACCATAGAGCAGGAGTAGTGTCACCGGGAGTAGTCAACAGAGCAGGAGACGTCGGTTGTGTGAAACGAGAAGGACAGTTAATGGCAGAATGACCTGCAGAAAAACAAATTTGACAGAGAACAGGATGGGGAACAGATCCGAGAATACCCCCGTCTGATGGCAAGCCTGTATGACTACTGTTAGTAACACAGATAGGTAAAGCATTAATATTTAAACGTGACACAGCAGAATTACAAATAACAGTACCCGTAGATATCACACCCCCTGCAGGATTACTCGGCTGCCCACCCCCTCCGGGGTAATAAACTGGATGCCCCTGGGGGAACCAATATGCCTGCTGCTGCTGTCCTCGGCCACGCCCCCTGCCTCCGCGGCCTCTGCCGCGCCCACGTCCTCGGCCGCGCTGCGGAGCGCTGTTCTGCCGAGCCTGCCCGACCGGGTAAGTCTGCTGCCCGACCGGGTGAGTGGATCCTGAATTCTGCTGGGTTGGCTGCTGCCCAGACGACTGCCTGGGATATGAAACAGCCGCGCCAAATGCCTGATGAAGGGACTGGGACTCCTGGGAGCGGAGATAAAGGACCCGCTGCTCTAACTCAAGAAGATGATTACGGAGAGTCTCAAACGGGAAATTTTGTCCAAATAAGGACACAGCAGTGTATAAAGATTCATACTCAGGTCCTAGACCCATAATAGTAGTTTTTAAAATTTCACGCTGAGGCACAGGGCAATTGATTGTGGCAAGATCATCAGCTAATGTTTTAATTTCTCGCAAATAATTATCCATGGACTGATCAGGTTTCTTTTTAATTTGATTAAATAAACACTTTAATTCCATAGATCTCGCTAAACTAGCAGACATAAATCGAGACTCCAACCGCTCCCAAATTTCATATGAATGTTTTAAATCACGTACATCGATAAGAACATCCCTAGATAGGGTTGCAAATAACCACGAACGGATGGTTTGATCAATTCTTAACCAAGTAGAAAATTCGGGATTGTGAGTTTGACGGTTAAGAGCATCTATGGAATAAGCGGGTGGTACCTGAATGGAGCCATCAACCATGCCAAGGAGAGCTTGGGACACCAAAAACGATTCGAACTGTGTACGCCAGGTAGTGTAGTCTTCCACCGCCAATAATTTGGTAGTTACAATATTTGTGACATTAGTTGCCACATGTGAGATACTCTGGGCGAGATCTGTGAGGAGTGAGCCAGTCGGGCTGGCTGCTGGTGTGCGAGAGGGAGGGATGACAGAGGAGACACCAGGTGAGCCAACAAAAGTGGGACCGGCAAACGATGATCCAGCCGAGAAGGGTGGCGAGTAGAGGCCTGGGACCGCTGGCATGGCAGATGGCTGCCATGGAATTCTCGGATGAAGAGGCTGAAATAGTGAGTAGGCATCGGGAATATCAGCGACGAACGAAGAAGAGGCCAACGACGGAATCACCTGCGGCGGCGCGGTCAGAGGAGCGGCAGCGCTGGTGATGACTGCGGCTGCGTCGGTGGAGGCTGATGTGACCGGCGCCATAGTCGAAGAAGTTGGAGCCACGGTGGAGACTTCCATGGAAGAGAAGGAGAGCCCTGCGACGGAGATGTGCTGAGGCAGTGCGGAAGCCGTGTAGCGAAATAAGGGTTAGGGAAGAGAGAGAAAAATTTAGGGCTCTGATACCATGTGAAATAATGGAAAAGGTTACTCCCTGAGGAGCCCTGGCAGATATATTTATAATAGAGAGAGTTTAATGTAAAGTACAATACTGAGCCTCTAATAATTCTATTCCTCTAAGAATTCTATTAAACATGGGATGCCAATTTGCGGGGAAAGAGTTTTGGATAGGGGTGGACAAAAGACCCGGTCCCGTTGGTCCGTTCCGGAATGTTCCGGTTCCGTTCCGAAATTGTCTCGTTTAATTCGAGAAAAATTATTTTTGTCCCGTTCCGGTCCCGAACCGTTTCAAAACAAAACGGGACCGAGACAAATAAAATATGTCTCATTCCGTCCCGTTGTCCCGAATTCAAAATTGTATATAGTTGTGGATTAGTGAGTCTATCATCAATTCAAATACTGATGAATATTAATTAGATATTAGTTATCTAATATGTAAAATACCTAAAGGAGTCTAAACTATCAAGTATATGAATGATACGTTCGTAATTTCCATATCTATGTTTATGTTTTTAATTAGTTTTGCTTGACTTTTACTTTGGAAATTACACACTTTTGGTGTAATACATTAGATTGTTAAATTCTTGTAAATAAGTTAGATTAGATATATTCTGAGCTCAAGCAGGTTTTGGTCACTCAAAGTACAGTTGGTGAACCCAAAAAGTGAAAAGAAGGTGCAAAAGTTCAAAGACAAAAGAAGATCCTGAATTTTGGTCTATACTCGGTCGAGTATTAGCTATACTCGATCGGGTATTAGGTTGGAACTTCAAATCGGATCAGATCCGAAGACAAGAGAACATGCAGGGAAGATTTCAACCACGATTTTATGTCTATACCCGATCGGGTAGACCGACATACCCGATCGGGTATGCCTTTGAATTTCAAAAGAATTTCGGTCGAGTATGGTTCGAATACCATTTTCTAAGCATACTCGACCGGGTATTCATATATACTCGATCGGGTATACTCTTAGAAAATACCCTGAAACCGGTCGAGTATACCTCGGATCGGGTGTTACACACATACTCGATCGGGTACCATGTATATACCCGATCGAGTACCCGAATTAGCTCCCAAAAGCCTATAAATACACCTCCTTTCCTTCACAAAAAGAAATTCAATTCCTTTGTACATCTAAGCTCAGTATAGAATAGTTCTTTCTTTATATTTTTCATCATGTTTAGTCTCCAAATGAGGAGCTAAACTCTTCCATCTTGGTTTTGCTACTTTGAAGCTTAATGAATTTGTAAGTTGTGAGTTATTTTCTTTAATCTTCTTCCTTGAATATTAATTCTTTCTTTCAAAATACTATCTCTATATCAAAGTTGGGGAGTGTTACTAAGATGACAATTAGTTAACATCTTGACATTGGTTATAGTAATAGCTATTTCTTCCTCTATGATAATATTGGGGAGTGTTACTAAGATGACAATTAGTTAACATCTTGATATTAATCATAGTAGGATTCATATATTTTAATAATCTTCCTTGAGTATTAATTAATTCCTATTCATATTTCATGTTAATATCTTAAACATTACTTAAAGTATCAACTAGTATTGTTTCTCATATTAATTATTACTAGAATCAATCGGTTAATACGCTTGTTATTAATCCGGTTCTTTCAACGGTAGTAAACTTGGAATATTAATGCATGCATCTCATGGTTAATATGCCAAGGGGAATTAATTATATTGATTAAACCAATAAACCGCTTGTGTTGAGGTTATCAATCTCAATCGTTTTCATCTTAAGTTTATTGCTACTATCAAGTTAATATACGGCGCTTGTTCTATATTGACTCGATAGTAAGTTTTATTAATGAACGCATCTCGTTAATAATAACTACCCTCGATGAACTGGATATACTCCTCGATTGAGTATTCGAGAGGAAGATAGTTAAAGATATAACCGGGATCGACGAACATTTCATTAAGTGGATAAAAGCAAAACCAAGTCTTCATCTCATTGAATTAAACTCATATAGGTCGTTTATCTTAGTGTTTTTAAAGCAAACAAATCTAAACCCCCCTTTTTGTTACTATTTATTTAAAAGAAAAGTATTCCTTTCCCTGTGGATACGAACCTTACTACACTATACTACGTATTAGTGTTGTATTGATTAATTATTTTGAGTGCACCTAACGACGAGTGCACGTCAATGAACTATCTTCTACATACTAAAAGGAAACTCACGTATACTCCACATGTTTCATTTCTAATAATATTGTTTGTCTTTTTTATCTTTGCAGTTTCTTAGTAGTATTGTGTGTGTTGGAGTTATTATTGTTGTTACAATTTGTTTCGTGCAACTATCCTATTAATCTACTATTTTTTGTGTTGCATTCATCGTAAAAAAAATTATATGTTGCATTTTTAGTGTTGTAGTTTTTTGTCATGAAGTTTATTTTGGAGCTGTATTTTTTTTGCTGCAATTTTTTTGGGATGTCCCGAACCGTCCCGTTCTGTTCCGGTACCGGTTTAAAAGGGACAATAGTGACCAATATTTTTTTTTTAGTTTAACTATTTGTGTATTTGTATTGCACGATTAAGTTTATTATTTATTTGTAAGTTAAGTTTATTTATTTGTATTTTAAGTTTAACTTTATTATTTTATTATTTATTTGCAGTATAGTTAAGTTTATTATTTATTTGTAGTAACACAGTCGTAATTTTGAACGGAGCAAAACCAGAGACAACATGTGAATGCCAAATTGCAAATGTCGTGAACCGACTTCAAACAAAGGACTCGAGTAAACTCCCATCCCAAACGGAGCAAAACCCGAGACAACATGTGAATGTCATCATGTTGAGTAGTGAGGCAACATGGAAGGAGGTAGATCAAGAGGAGGACCCTGAAGAAGAAATTCAACCTGAGGAGGGGGTCACAACAGCCAAGCTTCCCCCACCGTCATCATATGAACCAGTAGCCCCGTTCCCTGAGGCACTGAGAGAGACAAAGAAACCGGAGAAAGATGCTGACATCTATGAGACTTTCACCAAGTGTGAGGTAAACATTCCGCTCCTTAACTCAATGAAAAGTGTTCCTCGTTTTGCTAAATTTTTAAAAGAATTATGCAAAACGAAAAGGAAAAATAAATTGAAAGAGAAACAAGAGGTTATGGTTAGTGAACATGTCTCACCTATTTTCCAAAATAAACTCCCCGAAAAATGTAGCGACCCAGGCATGTTCACTATTCCTTGCACGATAGGGGGCACCACATTTCCTAGGGCCTTGTTGGATTTAGGGGCATCAATAAATGTCATTCCTCATTCTGTTTATAAATCCCTACAACTTGGCCCACTACATCAAACCGGTGTAGTAATTCAACTAGCGGATCATTCTAGCACTTACCCGAAGGGTATGATAGAAGATGTGCTAGTAGAAGTGGAAAATAGGGTCTTCCCTGTCGACTTCTATGTCCTCGAAATGGGAAATGATGACCAAACAACACCCATCGTTTTGGGTAGACCCTTCTTGAAGACCGCAAAAACTAAAATCGACGTGTCTAGTGGTTCATTAACTTTAGAGTTCAATGACCAAAAAGTAGAGTTCAATATATTTGACTCTACGAAAAAACAAATTGAAGATCAATCTCTTTGCTCTTTAAGTGTTGTTGAACCACAAGAACCATTTTTGTTGAAGAAATTTGATAAAATCTTTCAAGAAGAGGAGAAAATTGAGCATAGGGAGTCATCGGTGGTTGGAACAAAGTCATTGAGATGCAAATTTAAACCACCGGCAATTGAGGTGTTGATGAGAAAGAAACCCCGGCCTTACTGGAAAAGGCCGAAAAATAAAAATGAAAAATGGCCAAATAGGGCCTTGAAAAGTGAAACAAGGGATGCTCATGATCCCACATAAAACAAAACCAAAAAAAATGAATAACGTCGTGCCACGACGTTAACTAAGGCGCTACTTGGGAGGCAACCCAAGTTTATTTTATTTTTTTTATTTAAGTGTGTATAATTCTTTTTTTTTATTTATTTAGAATTCATTTTTTTTGTCTAATTATTTGAGAGATCAGTGAGGGAGGGCACTAATCGCGGGTTTTTGGAAGAAAAGAAATAAAAAAATGCAGGTTTTGGAACATCTGGGGACATACCCGATCGAGTACAACCTTATACTCGGTCGGGTATGACCAAAAAGAAAAGGGACCGGGCATTACTCGATCGAGGAAGCACTCAAAAATTGAAAAACAAGGAATACCCGATCGGGTATCACTATACACCCGGTCGGGTATGTATAGAAATGCTAAAATTGAAGGGGACTGACTCCCACACTCGACCGAGTACCTACTTCAAAAGTAGAAAACAAGCACATACCCGATCGAGTATGGAGGAATACTCGACCGGGTACAGGAGACAGGCTGCTCACAAAGTTCATTTTCCAGACATACTCGACCGGGTAACAACACAATACCCGATCGAGTACAGGAGGCAGACTGCTCAAAAAGGCCACTTTCCAGACATACCCGACCGAGTACCAGCACATACTCGATCGGGTATACGGGTATTATAACCCCAAATCAGCCCCAAAACACTTCATCTTCTCCAAATTTCCAACCCTATCTCGAACAAAAACGCCCAAACCCCCATTTTTACACCTTCTCTCTACCATATCTCTTCCAAATCTTCACCAAATCCGCCCATTTCAACGCCAAAACACTCCCCTCATCCTCCTCTACACATTCATACTCACCAATCCCATTCTCTCCCAATTTTCAGAGGTCCGAAAAACCCTACCCCCCACCTTCCAATTTCGGTTTTCAAAGGCCAAATTCACTCCAAATGGCTCCAAGGAAAGAGAAAGGGCAAAGCTCAAGCACTAGGGCATCCATCCCGGGCTACGAGGACATCCTCTTCGTGGACAACGGACACCGCACACGCTTCATGTCCACAATTGAAAGGCAAGTTAAACCTTCCCGCTTTTTATGCCATGATGCCCTAAAGGAATTAGGAGTGTACAAAATGATGAAGAAATTTTTTCATGAGTTGAGAATGGATAAAATTTTCAAAATGCAATACAACTCAAATGAAAAAATTATCTATGAATTCCTAAGCTCTGTGCACTTTGAGAACAATGAAGAGGACTTTAGGGATGATAAACTCAGGTTTCGATTGTTTAATCACAATCACACCATCACAAAACTTGAGTTCGCCGAACACTTTGGTATTCCGGTCCCGTACCAAAAATCTATATCCGACAATACCGCCTTCGGCCACACCCTATGGACCAAGATGACCGGGGAGACTAAATTTAGCTCCTCCCAACTCTACATTAGTCATGTCCAACATCCCGTCCTACGCCTCTTTTTGAAATTCCTTGCCAACTCCTTGCTTGGACGTCCCAACAACCATCATACAAGGATGGGGGATGTATGCCTCATCTCGGTAGCCTTATTCTGTATCCACGTGGATTTCAACCTATGTAATCTCATGTGGGCACATCTAAAAAAAGAGAGCGTGGCAAAGGGTGCTATTGTAGTGGGCGGGGTGATTATGCACTTGGCCACAAAGTTCGGGTATACGGATGACTCTCCTATACCCGACTACTGTTTGATGAACATATCTTGGCTGGGCCACTCGGGCTGTACATCTTTTTCACACACCGTTTATGGTGAAGAAAGGCCCAGAAATATGTACAACTGGCACATCCACCCCAAACCCCTCAAATACTTCCTCTTGCCCAACCCAGAACTCCCCCAACTCCACTTCAAAACAGGAAGAGCGGAGCAACATTACCTCTTCCCAAACGCCCTCCCACCACATCTCCAGGAACCGGAACAGGAACCTCCCCAAAACCAACCCGATTACGAGCCCTATGAGCAACTCCATAGCCATCCAACCATGAGCCAGGACTTCCCAGAACAGAACCAAAACCCTCCACCACCCGACTTCTTTCAACAACTTCTAGAGGGTCAACAACAACTTCTTTCGGGAATGGCCCAAATGGACAACCGGCTCAACCGATTAGAGGAGGAACAAAGAGCCGGTTTTCAAAGATTGGAGGATGAACAAAGAGCCGACTTTCAACGATTGGAGGAGCTCAGGGAGGCCGATAGACATCGGTATGAGGAAGACCAACATAGGTTCTACGGACCTATGTACTCTTTTATGGCACAGCAGGGATCCTTCCATACCATGGCGAACCCTCCTCCACCACCATCATGGTATGACCCCACTCATTGGGGTAACTTTGGAGGATCATGCTCCGGAGGTGGAGGGTACGACGGCGGAGATGGCGGGGACACCTACATGGGAGATGGTGGCCAAGGGAGCGGCTTTGGAGGGAGCTACTACGGAGGAGAAGGTGGGCACTAGGGACAGTGCTTGATTCAAGTGCGGGGGAGACACTCATGATGGTATGTAATTTTCATTTCTACCTAGCACTATGCATGTAATTCTTTTGAACTTTTACACAAAAAAAAAATAAAGAAAAAATAAACAAAAGAAAATAAATGCTAGTTAGGTTGAAAACCCAACAAAATGGGCAATCTAAGCAAAAAAGGCTTATAAAAAAATGAGTGAGTTGGAGAAAATGGAAAATGAAAAGAGGTGCTAGGATGAAAACCTGAAAAGGCTCCTAGGCAAAATGAGAGATATGAGAGAAATGTTTGTTCTTGCAGGCACTCATTGTATCCTTATGAAGAATAAGAAGATTCAAGATAAAGAAGAAGAGAGGAGGAGAAAAGAAGACAACACTAGGAGGCCATTAAACCCAAGATGCTCTTTTGTAATTTGAGTTTAAAACTCATTTTTCTTTGTCATCCTTGGTGGTCTTTGTGTTTGTATTATGTTTTTGTTGAACTGTGGAACTTTTGGACAAACATTGACACTTGTAAACATTTGATCTTACTCGAGACGAGTAAAGGTTTAAGTGTGGGGGAGTTGATACGTTCGTAATTTCCATATCTATGTTTATGTTTTTAATTAGTTTTGCTTGACTTTTACTTTGGAAATTACACACTTTTGGTGTAATAGATTAGATTGTTAAATTCTTGTAAATAGGTTAGATTAGATATATTCTGAGCTCAAGCAGGTTTTGGTCACTCAAAGTACAGTTGGTGAACCCAAAAAGTGAAAAGAAGGTGCAAAAGTTCAAAGACAAAAGAAGATCCTGAATTTTGGTCTATACTCGGTCGAGTATTA
Organism: Cuscuta europaea; assembly: GCA_945859875.1. Classification (NCBI taxonomy): domain Eukaryota; kingdom Viridiplantae; phylum Streptophyta; class Magnoliopsida; order Solanales; family Convolvulaceae; genus Cuscuta; species Cuscuta europaea. Next base: position 8,541,242 of record CAMAPE010000051.1, read on the forward strand.
GCTATACTCGATCGGGTATTAGGTTGGAACTTCAAATCGGATCAGATCCGAAGACAAGGGAACATGCAGGGAAGATTTCAACCACGATTTTATGTCTATACCCGATCGGGTAGACCGACATACCCGATCGGGTATGCCTTTGAATTTCAAAAGAATTTCGGTCGAGTATGGTTCGAATACCATTTTCTAAGCATACTCGACCGGGTATTCATATATACTCGATCGGGTATACTCTTAGAAAATACCCTGAAACCGGTCGAGTATACCTCGGATCGGGTGTTACACACATACTCGATCGGGTACCATGTATATACCCGATCGAGTACCCGAATTAGCTCCCAAAAGCCTATAAATACACCTCCTTTCCTTCACAAAAAGAAATCCAATTCCTTTGTACATCTAAGCTCAGTATAGAATAGTTCTTTCTTTATATTTTTCATCATGTTTAGTCTCCAAATGAGGAGCTAAACTCTTCCATCTTGGTTTTGCTACTTTGAAGCTTAATGAATTTGTAAGTTGTGAGTTATTTTTTTTAATCTTCTTCCTTGAATATTAATTCTTTCTTTCAAAATACTATCTCTATATCAAAGTTGGGGAGTGTTACTAAGATGACAATTAGTTAACATCTTGACATTGGTTATAGTAATAGCTATTTCTTCCTCTATGATAATATTGGGGAGTGTTACTAAGATGACAATTAGTTAACATCTTGATATTAATCATAGTAGGATTCATATATTTTAATAATCTTCCTTGAGTATTAATTAATTCCTATTCATATTTCATGTTAATATCTTAAACATTACTTAAAGTATCAACTAGTATTGTTTCTCATATTAATTATTACTAGAATCAATCGGTTAATACGCTTGTTATTAATCCGGTTCTTTCAACGGTAGTAAACTGGGAATATTAATGCATTCATCTCATGGTTAATATGCCAAGGGGAATTAATTATATTGATTAAACCAATAAACCGCTTGTGTTGAGGTTATCAATCTCAATCGTTTTCATCTTAAGTTTATTGCTACTATCAAGTTAATATACGGCGCTTGTTCTATATTGACTCGATAGTAAGTTTTATTAATGAACGCATCTCGTTAATAATAACTACCCTCGATGAACTGGATATACTCCTCGATTGAGTATTCGAGAGGAAGATAGTTAAAGATATAACCGGGATCGACGAACATTTCATTAAGTGGATAAAAGCAAAACCAAGTCTTCATCTCATTGAATTAAACTCATATAGGTCGTTTATCTTAGTGTTTTTAAAGCAAACAAATCTAAACCCCCCTTTTTGTTACTATTTATTTAAAAGAAAAGTATTCCTTTCCCTGTGGATACGAACCTTACTACACTATACTACGTATTAGTGTTGTATTGATTAATTATTTTGAGTGCACCTAACGACGAGTGCACGTCAATGAACTATCTTCTACATACTAAAAGGAAACTCACGTATACTCCACATGTTTCATTTCTAATAATATTGTTTGTCTTTTTTATCTTTGCAGTTTCTTAGTAGTATTGTGTGTGTTGGAGTTATTATTGTTGTTACAATTTGTTTCGTGCAACTATCCTATTAATCTACTATTTTTTGTGTTGCATTCATCGTAAAAAAAATTATATGTTGCATTTTTAGTGTTGTAGTTTTTTGTCATGAAGTTTATTTTGGAGCTGTATTTTTTTTGCTGCAATTTTTTTGGGATGTCCCGAACCGTCCCGTTCTGTTCCGGTACCGGTTTAAAAGGGACAATAGCGACCAATATTTTTTTTCAGTTTAACTATTTGTGTATTTGTATTGCACGATTAAGTTTATTATTTATTTGTAAGTTAAGTTTATTTATTTGTATTTTAAGTTTAACTTTATTATTTTATTATTTATTTGCAGTATAGTTAAGTTTATTATTTATTTGTAGTAACACAGTCGTAATTTTTTAAAAAGAAAAATATGGAGTTTGATTTTTTTAATATCAAAATATTGGTTACTTTATTTTATTTTTTAATCCATCCGTATTGTGAATAAAATTCATAAAATGAGATACAAATTTGATTTTGTTTAAGATGCAATTTTTGTAATTTCAATGAAAGTGAACAAAACAAATGCAGTTTTCAATGTAATTTATTAATAAATAGATAGTACATACAATAATAAATTTAATACTACATGTACGTTGCGTGCTCGGCTCTGCTCCGTCTCCACCGCCAGTGTTCCAAGCCCCCGTTGTGTCTCCATGGTAAAATGACGAATCCAGAAATGAGGAAACCAAATCATCCGCGTGTGTGGAGTACTGATAAGAATCACAATACAGTGGTGGTTGATCAAATTAAATGAGAAACCTTGATGCGTTGAGAATTCAGGGGGCGGTTGTGATTGCTCACCCCCACCTTCATGTTCATCTGCATCATCTTCTTGCTCGTTTCCACTTTCATCTCCATTTTCATAACGGAATATGCCCCGGTGGAGCATCTCTTCATTACCTAAATCCATGGTCAACCACTGTAACCGTTCTTGAATGTCCTCATAAGTCACGGGGTTGCCGGCGAGCTGATACACAATTGTGAACGCATTGCTTCTACATAAAAATGTAACACGTGTAAATAATATGACACGATATATGTTAATGAATATGGTATGTATTCAAAAACTTACCACAAGACCCCAATCGCGTGTTGTCGGGGTGTAGCCTGTCGCGGGCACATTGTGAGAAGGGTTCTGGACACGTGTCATCCCATACCGCATGTACCATCTTCGGTACCTATCAGTCGCTTCGAGGGACGTAAGTCATTTATAATCAAGATAGTATATATGATTTTTCACGTCCGCCCACAATGTTAAGGCACCGGCTGATATGTTGGAATGACTGGTGTGATGATCATTACCCAGCAAAGGTTTTTTCGGAATATCTTGCCTTATATGGAACTTCCGAAGAAATCGATCGGGGTAATGTCTTTCAGTCATATTGCAAAATATGAGCATCACCTCAACCGACCAAAGGGGAATGGCATCAAGGCAGGCATGTGGGAGTGTCTCGCCCGCGTAGGGAACGAAATCAAACTGTAAAAAGTTTAATTTGCAATTTAAGAACTAGAAAATAATATGTACTAAAAATTGAATCGTACAGTTGAAGTTAAAATTCCAAGTACTATCTGACTCTCACTCATGCGGTCTAAGAGGTCCCGGTACAAGCGTATGCAGTGTCTTGGTGATCCCTTATATGACATGGGGACAATGCACCTACATTTATTGATTACCAATATGAAGTTAAAAAATGTAACGTCATACTATATAAAGCATTCTCAATTATTAAGATGTAATTGTCAACATACCTGCACCCATATGGAAGATGGTTATGTTGAATGACCCTAAGTACTGTGGGACGGACCATCGAAATTCTCGCCCAAGCTCAAATCTGTAACAAGTGCATACAACCGTCAACTTGTTTGGCCCACTTGGCGCCGTTGCATAAGCTAAAATTATGGTAGAGGTACCCAAGCACCGCTGATCCCCAACTCCATCGACGGGCTAAAGCCAAGTCACCCTGCAAGACCTCCAAAAAGTACAATCGTATTCTTGTCGTACTTGTGTCAGGGAACAAAAACCCTCCAAGCAATTGCCATATTATGACCCTAGTGTGTTGGGTGACCTCTTCGTCTGTTCTGATTTGTCTGATTTTATCTAATTATAAATTTATAATTATCATAGTATGTAATGACATTTAACTTCTTATCAAAAAATGGATCGATCAAGAAGTAGGTCACATCGATCATCTGCATCGCATCGCACATCTACATTGCATCACACTTCTTATCATCACCATCCACCTCACCATCATCGTTCACCTCACCATCTTCGCTCGCGACAATCTGCAAGTTCAGAGAGATCGGAAAACAATTCCGACTATTCTCCTCCACGTCGACATCAACACCGCCATCATCACAAGGAACGTCATCATCATCATACAGGTAGAAAGATCGACTTACCTATTTTTAATGGAGAAGATGCTTCTGGATGGTTGGTTAGAATGAACCGATATTTTTGCTTGAATCAAACTGAAGAGGAACAGAAAATTGATGTCGCTGTAGTGGCCATGGAGGACCAAGCTCTCAGCTCGTTTCAATGGTGGGAGAGGCAGGCTACGCATCAAAACTGGGACTCTTTTACTCAAGCTTTGACCAAGCGATTTTAACTTGATCTGGTACATGATCCACTAGGGCCTCTGTTTAGCCTGAAGCAGAAGGGGACAATTCAGGAGTACCGAGATAAATTTGAAAAGGCTATCGCTTCACAAGGCCACTTAACTGAAGAAGTCCTGACAGGAGCCTTTCTTAAGGGATTGAAAAGAGATATAAGAGCAGAATTGAAGTTACATCGTACTAGAACGTTGGCAGAAATTATGGATACTGCGTCCGCGATTGAGAACAAGAATTCTGAAACCTTGTTTGTGAAGAATAAGGATGAAGGAAAGAGGAAATGGCAGACTACACCTATCATCCAGTCTTCAGGCCAGAAATGGAGAGATGAAAGCATGAAGGAAGGTCCAAGCTGCGTATCTAATGAGACAAGTCCTAGACTATCCCAAGAAGAACTATTAAACAGAAGCAAGAAAGGACTCTGTTTTAAATGTGGTGAAAATTGGGGAAGAGGACATGTCTGCAAGATGAGGAACTATAAAATGATCCTAGTGGAGAATTTGGAGGGTGAAGCTGATTATGAAGTTGAATCACTGGAATCTGGCAGGGATAAGACCACACCTCTAGAATTGAAGACCATGCAGATTTCTTTAAGTGATGAGAAAGACATAACCCCTGCGAAAACCTTTAAGGTAAAAGGTAAACTGGAATGGCATGAAGGTGAAAACACAGTAAATGTACTCATTGATGGAGGTGCTACACACAATTTTATGTCACTAAGCTTGGTGGAAAAGTGGAGGATTCGTTATACTTCTTTTCAGGGGAATAGGGTGCAGTTGGGGAATGGAGAATGTATTCAAATTTGTGTCAGGTGTAGATCTGAATGTGAAAGGAATTGGTATTCATCAAACTTCTTACTTATTGGAGCTGGGGAGCACGGATTTAGTCTTGGGAATGGACTGGCTAACAAGCTTGGGAGACACGGAGATTAACTTCCAAAGTCAGACCTTCAAATGGGAAGTACAAGGGCAGAAGGTGACTTTACAAGGAGATGACTCATCAAGTGAACAGGATGTTGAAGGAGGAAGTGTTCAACATGCTTGTCACGGCGACTGCACCTTGGTCTTCCCAAAATCTGCAGGAATCAAAGTTTTGGATCAAATTTTCTGGCCTCTGCGGAACTATGCTACGAAATACAGAGTGGAAGATGGAAGTAGTAAAGCAAAAGGTCCAGCAGATAAATCAATATTGGAGAGGGAGGGGTGCTAGGATGAAAGAAAAGAATAAGTTGGTGGCAGTGTCCTATCACCCACCCTGAGGGCAAGGTGGATGTTTAGGGGGGAGTATTGTTTGGGACCGGGCCTATTAGATACTAAGAATAAAGGACCGGGCCTATTAGAGTATTAATAAGAATAAAGTGTACAAGTTTAGTGTAAATAGAAGATAGCAGGGAAGGGTTTAGTAGGCTGTTTTTGACTTTGTCATTTGGGACTTGGGAAGATCGAGAGTTAATCTCTTTCTTAGGGGGGCTTCGGCTCATTTGGGGGCTTCGGACATACTCTCTCTATCGTTGTTATAGATTCTGTTCATCTTCAATAAAATTCTCAAATTGTTCTTTTTAATTTCTCTGTAACTTTACTGCTAACCTGGAGGATTCTATCACATCATATATTAGGTACTACTTCCGTTCTGTCGAAAGGTTCTTATTACAAAATGATATGATTATTTAGACAATAATTGATTATAGTAATTCAAGTATATTTTGATAAAGATTTTTTTTAATATGTATATAATATAATGAGGTTATTGGTGATAATAACTACTACCTCCGTCCCGCTATGATTGTCCCATTTTACCTTATCGGTCCGTCCCACTAACATTGTCTCATACCAAATTTGGTAAAGTTTGTGTAGCTCTAAATCATTCTTACATTATTCTTACTTTATCAATTCAATGCAATACCAATCACATAAACCACTTTTTATTATTTTGCGTGTCACTCCCTCTTGTCTCATTATTAGCGGGACGGAGGGAGTATGTTGCCATAGATGTATTAATTTTAGGGTCATTCTACGGTGCAACTATAAATTTGAAAGGTACGGAACATTTGTCTGTTTGGACAAGTAATATTACAACATGTGGATGTTTAAAATTGTATACGCAGTTATCTAATAATCATTGAATATAAAAGTTAATATATACTCTGTATTTGCTAACAATTTCTATTTTGAAGGCGTAGATCGTTATTTTCACAGTCACAGAGACGGCCGCAGGTGATAGAGGGATACTGCCGGCGTAAAATTGGTGAAGTTTTACCATGTGAGGTCGGGTCTGAAAGAGCTGCCCAGATTATTCAGAGATGAACTTTGCTTTTCGAACTGGCAAGCTTTCTTACACTTTTATTTATTTTCTTCATAGTGAACTTCTAGAGTTGTGGAGCCCGAACAATCGGTCGATTTACTATACAAAGACGATTGCTATTGGAGTAGGAATATTTTGGTTTTTCTTGTTTGTCATCAGAATAGGGATTTGAAATGAAAAAAAAAAATCATTTTCACTCTATAGAGAGCGCCAGTGCATCACGTTTGTGGCCTGCGTAGATACTGGGAATTTTCTAACTATTCTTCCAAGTATTTAAGAACTTCAAGAACGAGAGGAATTTTATTTTTTTTGCCGCGAGTAAGAACACATCAGTCTCTCTATGCTTTAGTACAGGGGTAAGACTGCGTACATCCGACCCCCCCTTACCCCACCGTAGGTGGGAGCCTTTGCGGCACTGGGGTAAATGAAAATGAAAATGAGTAAGAACACATCAGTGTTGTGGCCGCCTGACAAGCGGGCAAAATTCCCAGTTGCGTTAAATATACTTCTTTGTTCTTTCTAAGTATTCTTCTGGCATAAAACACAACTCCAAATTTTGTGACTTACCTATTCCTATATATTTTGAACCCAATTTGTTTTGTAAGAACCACTCTCTTGAAACATGATGCCAATTGTCAGCCCTAGTGCCGGTGATCAATTTAACATTTAGATTTGTTGTTCTTGTGATGTAGGAAACTTAATAGCCAATCATCCTATGAATTGATTTTGAGATGAGAAAAATCATTCTCAAAATATTTTTTTGAATAATGAAATTGCAATTCAATCGCAAGCTTTAGAGACACTATGATGAAAGGAAATTCCATAGCCAGTCATAATGTCATCTTCAACTTCTGATGCATCGTTGTCAACTTTCCTCGAGTTTGAATACTCATATATCTATGGAAATTTAAGCTTTAGATACTTAGCTATGAATTCACAAGCCCTTTCAGTATCTGTTGAGAACTTCCTCAGATTTGTATGCCTATTCAAATATGATAAGCATTTTACATGTAAAATCAAATTTATAAGCGATTTCAGTAAGAACCAAATCTTCATCCACTATGATTTCTGGGACACAAATTGATCCGAAGAGTGTTCTCTGTTGAGTATGATTGTTTTGTTGATGACTAACCATGCAGGTGGAACGGCGGATAGAACCGCTCACAGTTCCTTACGGAACAAAGGACAGAACTATCCTCAGGACCAAATGGATATTATTAGTGTGTTGTTGACTAACCATGCGGGAGGAACTAATGCAGCTCCATTTCTAGCTCCGTAATATGATTTGAATTAGTATTGATTGCACCTACTTGATTTTCAAATTATATACTTTCCTTATATGAGTACTTATACTTTGTCAAGAATATTATTTTGAGAAAAAGTATCTTACTATGCATGACCACTCTATATATATGTATGAGTACTTATTTAAGTGGTTATTATCCTTCCATACTTGACTTGACATCCACTCATTAAATATTGCTTAAATACCTTATGGAAAGTATCTTTACTTGATGTGAATGCATGAATTATAATTGGAAGTTGACCATAGCACATATACTTGTTAAGTGAATTCTTTCTCTTGCTTTACGGATCCTTGTTTGAAATATATTCCATATTTGATCTGTTGCATAGATTGAGAATAATAGTCTGCCGTTTTAAGAGTTGGCCACAACTTGTTTTCTTTGGTAATAAAGTTAAGTAGCTTGAAATATTCCTACTTAAATTAATCACACATGATTTGAGTGAGCCGTTGCATTTATGAAATAATCCCCTTGTCCGAGATTGGTATGCTACTTTTGTATATACGTGATTATAATTTCTTAAGTATATTAATATCAAGGCAAGTCCATAAATTTACCAAGCAACCAACTAAGGAAAGAAGAGCAACAGACGGCCTGCATGAAGCTATATATATGACGGAAGATCAAGAGAAGAGTGTGTGCTTGACCAAACAATTATAGAAAGAAATACTTATAAGAGATTATCAAGACCAAGGCAACTGGACCTGCTTACAGAGTTCTAGATATAGTTTCTTTTCTCTTCCTTATTTTGTAATTGAAGTTTGAGGAAAATCTTAAGTGTAGCTTCCTCTGGTTGGGGTTGTCTGTGTGAGAGCTTTGTTGTAAATCTGAGAGGCTCTCTACCCGCAAGGTAGAGATGCATAACTCTTCCTAGAGAGGATAGAGTTGGGGTGGCTCAAGGGTAGATTAGGAGAATTTACCTTGTAACCACAAAAGGCTTATTAGTGAAGTTGTTGAAAATTCCTCCGAGGGAGGTCGAGGTTTTTTAATCCCTTTGAGCCAAGGGATTTTTCCTCGTTAAATCCTTGTGCACTTTACTATTTCGCATCTCCCTGGACCCCACACTAGAACTGTGTGAAAAACTGTCACGGTTCCACACACACACAATTCACCCCCCCCCCCCCCCCCCTCCCTCTTGTGTTGCTAACCGTTTCATCAATTGGTATCAGAGCTGGTCTTCGCCACATAAAGGTTAATACCTTGGGAAGAGATCCGGCAGCATGAATACGGTTGAACGATTGGAGGAAGGATACTCGACTCAACGACCACCGTTGTTCAACGGCAAATTTTACCAATTCTGGAAGAGTCGAATGGAGAACTTCATCAAAGCTGAGAACTATCAGGTATGAAATGTAATTGAGGCAGGTGATAACGTCATTACTAAGGTGGACTCCGAAGGTAAAGTTGTTCCTAAACCCAAATCTGAATTCACTTCTGATGATTATCATAAACTCGAGCATAATGCCCAAGCATTGAAATATTTGATTTGTGGACTTGATCCAGCTGAGCACAACCGTGTTCTTGGATGCAAATCCGCAAAACAAATGTGGGATTTACTCGAGGTTACACATGAAGGTACCTCGCGTGTAAAAAGATCCAAAATTGACATATTTATGCGTAATTACGAATTGTTCGTGATGAAGCCTAAAGAGTACATTAGGGATATGATTACACGCTTTACTAATATTATAAATGAGCTTTCAGCACTTGGAAATGATATTACTGTGGAAGATCAAGTGAGAAAAGTTATGAGAAGCCTGCCCTCCGCATGGAAGCCCAAAACTACGGCTATAGAAGAAGCTAAAGATCTCTCCACCATGACGTTAGAAGACTTGACCAGTTCGCTCATGACATATGAGTTAGGCCTACAAGAAGAACAAGATGCCGAAAATGTGAGGAAGGAGCGAGGAATTGCTCTCAAGGCTCGAGAGGAAGAAGAAGATTCCGAAAGTGAATCGGAAGATGAAATGAGCATGTTTGCCAAGCAATTCGGAAAGATGTACCGAAAAATCAAAGGCAACCGGAACAAGCAAGGTAAGAAAGGGTTTCAATCTTTTAATAACCAAGGTTGTTTTGTTTGTGGTTCCTTTGAGCACAGGGCAAAAGATTGTCCTCAAAAGAAAAATGATAGAACCTACGACAAGAACAAGACCAGTTCTCACCGACGGTCCAGTGAAGATAAAGGGTTCAACAGAGACCTCAAGAAAGCAATGATGGCAGCTTGGGGAGATTCATCCCATGATGATGATGATGAAGAAGAAGAAGAAGAAGAAGAAGAAGTAGAAGAAGAAAACCAAAATCATGCAGGGTTGTGCCTCATGGCTAATTCCGATGAAGAATCCGACCAAGAGAATTTCGAGGTAAACTTGGAAAACTTTCTTTCTAAATTTGATTCCCGTTCTAAAAGCAAGGTTCGGAAATTTTTTAAAAGATTAACTATCGAGCTAAATCAAAGTTTTTCTGAAAACGATCATCTTAAATCACAAATCACCGAGCTTGAGTCTAAACTCGAGGAAGCCACTAGGGCCAAGATAAGGCTGGAAACAAAAGTGGGAGAGTTAATAGATGACAGGCTCAAGTACAGTGAAGTGGTTTTAGAACAAGATAATCTCATTTGCTCACTCAAGCTCGATAGTATGAACAAACAAGTTAATGGTGAAGAAAAACTTCTAAGAAAAATTCCGGACATTGCCTTGCTCATTAATCATCTCAATCGCCTTGAGGACGAGATACGGGATTTCAAAAACAAACCGGAATACCAACCATATAGTACCAAGGTCAGAACCAGGTCTAGACAGCATTCTAGAACTGGACCGTCTCGGTACAAAAGAAAGGAAAACGAGACTGTTGGTCTCGGATATATTCCAAGAGACACTCAAATGAATCAAAAACCGAGTTTTCAAAACCAACCCTTTTATGGTAATAGAACTAGAGGACAAACCAGTTCTAGGCCGTATCAAAGGCAATCTAGAAGTGGACCAACCTGGTTCGATAAGCTGGTTCAAAGACACAAAACGGGTTATGGACAAACACCTAACCAAGAATTTTATAAAAGGGGCAAAGACTTTTTCGGAAATTGGAAAACCAAATATATCGATACATATGATAGCCGAATTTGCGGGCATTGTGGCAAAGACGGCCATCTTAGGTATCAATGTCACTCTCGGCAACAGGTCTTAGAGAAAAGCTTTAACTATAGTAAATATTCCTCAAACAAATACAAAATGGAACCCAAGCAGGTCTAGGTTCCACGCACTAAACCTTAATCCTGGAACAGCACCGAGTGAGGGGGAACAATCACTGGTTCCTTGACAGTGGTTGTTCTAAACACATGACAGGAGATAAATCTTTATTCCTCTCACTACGGCCATTTAGTGGTGGAAAGGTGACGTTTGGAGACAACAGTAAAGGAGAAATCATTGTTGTGGGAAAAATTGGAAAGTCACCTGACCATGCAATAGACAATGTTTTCCTAGTCAAAGGTCTAAAGTTTAATTTGCTTAGCATTTCTCAGTTTTTCGATCGAGGTAACAGTGTAGTTTTTGATCATAATGTATGTCGCATTGTCAATAACGAATCTCAGCAAGTCATGCTAGAAGGCAAGAGACTTGAAAATACCTATAAAGTTGATCTCGACTTGTTGCCAAGCATAAGTCTAACTTGTCTAAGCGTTATTGACAATGATCCCCTACTCTGGCATAAAAGGTTGAGCCACGCTAGTTTTTCATTAATAAATAAACTCAAAAATAATGAATTGCTAGTCGGGCTACCTAAAATCAAATATTCCCTTAATCATATTTGCTCCGCCTGTGCCACCGGAAAATAATCTCGATCATCTTTTAAAACAAAGAATTTTATGAGCACAAGCAAGCCCATTGAACTAATTCATATGGGTTTCTGTGGTCCAATGTCAGTCCGAAGTCGGAGAAACAAAGAATATGTTTTAGTTATTGTTGATGACTTTTCACGATATACTTGGACTATCTTTCTTGCAAGTAAGAAAGATACGTTTAATGAGTTTGTTGTTTTTGTAAGGAAAGTTGAGCATCAAACAGGGTTGCAACTAATTAAGATCTGATCTGATCATGGAACTGAGTTTGACAACTCACTATTTGATGCATTCTGCAAGGAACGAGACATAGACCACAACTTCTCTGCCCCTAGAACTCCTCAACAAAATGGGGTAATAGAACGAAAGAATAGAACTCTGGAGGATATGACTAGAACAATGCTGATTCCCAGTGGTCTAGCAAGAAACTTTTGGGCAGAATCACTAAACACAGCATGCTATATAATTAACCGTGCTATGATCCGTCCACTCCTAGGGAAGACACCCTACGAACTACTCAAAGGGAGAAAAGACAACATTAGTCATCTAAGAACATTTGGATGCAAATGTTTCGTCCACAATAATGGGAAGGACAATATTAGCAAATTCGGTGCAAGAAGTGACGAGGCAATCTTCCTCGGATACTCTACTCATAACAAAGCCTATAAAGTTCTAAATAAACGAACTCAATGTGTGGAAGAAAGCATCCATGTAAGTTTTGATGAAGCCAAGGCAAGATGATGAAGGTGATATAGGAATTTTCCGCAAAGAAAATCAGCCTCATGAAAACGTTGGAACAAACCTTGATCAAACTGAGAAACCACTGGACAATGAGCAAAGCGAGTCTAGAACTGAAGAAGGACCCGGACAGACCACAACTAGTCAGATCGTAGAACCAGCAAGTCCAGGTCCAGATACCCTATACGAGCTGGTGGATCAACCCAACGCTCCAAGAGGGTGGAAGCATCATCGATCACTTCCCCTGGATAACCTCTTAACAGATCTAAATCAGGGAGTAACAACTAGATCTAAACTTAGAAATTTTTGTGCTTTCTTTGCTTATTTATCACTTATAGAACCGGAGCACCATGAAGTGGCTCTCTCCGACACTGACTGGGTTCTAGCTATGCAGGAAGAACTAAATCAATTTGAGAGGAACAAGGTGTGGCATCTAGAACCAAGACCTAAGAATAAAACAGTAATAGGCCTCAAGTGGGTATTTAAAAATAAGCTTGATGAGCATGGACAAATCACAAGGAACAAATTGAGGCTAGTCATCAAGGGCTATAAGCAACAAGAAGGAATAGACTTCAATGAAACATTCGCACCTGTGGCAAGGCTAGAAGCAATCCGAATGCTCATAGCATTTGCGGCTCATATGGGTTTCACCCTCCACCAAATGGATGTCAAGACGGCCTTTTTGAATGGTTATCTCAAGGAAGAAGTATACGTTGAACAACCACCGGGGTTTGAAAATCCAGATTTTCCTAATCATGTTTTCAAATTAGATAAAGCACTTTATGGGCTCAAACAAGCACCTCGTGCTTGGTATGGGCGTCTGTCAAAATTTCTTTTGGAAAATGGCTTTGAAAGAGGAAAAATAGATAAAACTCTTTTTCTAAAAATAAAAGATCAATCCCTCTTGGTTGTTCAAATTTATGTAGATGATATTATTTTTGGTGCTACTAACGATTCACTTTGTAATGAATTTTCCTCTCTTATGAGCTCCGAGTTCGAGATGAGTATGATGGGTGAACTAATTTTTTTCCTTGGTCTCCAAATCAAACAAACAAGCAAAGGAACTCAAATATCTCAACAAAAATATCTCAAGGAACTACTCAAGAAGTATGGAGCAAGTGAAACCAAGACAATGACAACACCAATGAGAACAAATGACAGGCTGGATGCAGACGAAGCAGGAACAAGCATAGACCAGAAGAAATACCGAGGAATGATCGGGTCTCTACTATACCTAACTGCCAGTAGACCCGACATAGTTTTCAGTGTAGGTCTATGTGCCCGGTTCCAGGCAAATCCCAAGGAGTCTCACCTCAAAGCAGTCAAGAGGATCCTCAATTATCTCAAAGGAACTATGAATCTATGCTTATGGTATCCACGTAATGAGGACTTTAATCTTATTGCATATTCAGATTCTGATTTTGCAGGTGATCTATTAAATAGAAAAAGCACATCTGGAATGGCTCACTTTCTAGGTCCTTGATTGGTTTCATGGAGTTCTTAGAAACAAAATTCAGTTGCTCTTTCAACAGCCAAAGCCGAATACGTAGCAGCCGCATCTTGTTGCTCACAATCCTTGTGGATCATGCAACAAGTGAGTGACTACGGGATCATCCTAAATTGCACGCCAATTCTATGTGACAATACTAGTGCAATCAGCATCTCAAAAGATCCGGTCATGCACTCACGAACAAAACATATCCATATCCGGCATCACTTTCTGAGAGATTGCGTAGAAAAGGGGCTAATCAAGTTAGAATATTGCAACAGCGACAAGCAAATTGCCGACATTTTTACAAAGCCCCTGGGAAGAGAAAGGTTTAAAATAATACGACTTGAACTTGGTCTTATCAATGCTTAACTTTATTTTCTCCTTTAATTTTTTTTTACTTTCCAACTGAGGGGGAATATTTTTTTTCTTAATTTTCACAGATTCCAAAATAGCAAGTAGTTTTATCAATGGAACTGATCTTTAAACTACCTAATTTAACAAAGTATTTAAAAGTGAACAAATATCTTTGGGAATGGAGCTAATCAATCGGACATCTCCTTCAATTAGGAATGAAATTGAATTTGGAAATAAATCATTAAGATTATTTTTGGAAAGTGTAAAAGATCCCTTGGTATCTATGCAACCGCCCACTTCCAAACTCACCCACCTTCCGTAAACTCCTCCTTCCCTCTTCCGTAACCCACCATGGTTAAAACCAGGGGGTGTGCTCCTCCGACCACACTACGACGCTCGGGTCGGAAAAGAAACACACAGCCATCAAGACCTTCTTCACCCACTCCCATAGATCTTGAATCTCTGCCTCCTTCAACCACGCACTACGAACAATCTGAGTCACCACCACCTTCCCCCGCATCTTCCAAGGAGGAACAAGAAGGAAACTCACCATCCTCAGCCACTTCCTCTCCGGTGAAACATTCTAAAGAAAAAACCCTCACTCGTGAAGGGAAGATTCTGCCTCGTAAATACACCCGGAAGAGAGCCATTGCAGAAGATATCATCTCAGGCGAGCAAACAACCAAGAAATTTCCTAAACTAGGGAAGGTAGCGGAAGAAGATGCTCTCAAACTCAAAGCTGCATACCAGGAAAGAGGTATTGCAAAGGTAATCACTATCCCCTTCACCGAACTTTCCTCTCAAACTACCGATTTCGTAGAACTCATTGCCTTTCAAAAATGGGGGTCTCTTTTCGAAGCAAAATATTGTTGTCCCATCTACCCTGACTGTCTATCCGATTTCATTGCTAATCTTATAATCAAATACAATGCACTTGTATCTCGTGTTCTTGGTACCAAGCTACGCTTAACGATCCAAGAACTAGCGAAGGTGTTAGATGTTCCCTATTCTGGTGAATGTCCTTACAAGAAGGAGGAGTGGCCTCTATCAAATGTGACCCAGATAAATGCCATAAAATATTTTGACCCAAATACTACCAGTCTTTCCCTTCTTGTGAGTAATCTGTCTCATATCCACAAGTTGTTGTTTTACTTTGTCCATTCAAATCTCATCCCTCGACTGGAAGGTAGATTGATTTCATCCGGGCTAGAAGTTGCATATATGTACATCCTAGCCACAAAAACCCCTATTAATCTTCCTGGCCTTATGTTTGCTCATCTCAAATTTACCATCGGTGATCGCGATAGAAAGGTTGGGATTCCATTTGGCACTATCTTAACTATCTTGTTCATCAAAATTGGGATCTCTCTTGACAATCTGCCTTACCACACCATTCACAAAAATCTTGATACTAAGGATCTTCTGAGCTACGGCATCACCGTTCACAACTCTAAACTCATCTTCAAGGAAACCATTACACCAGTTCCTTCGTCCAAAACTTCTAAACCTAAGCCAGTTCCTGCTGCCTCTCCTGACCCAATGCATTTTGTTACTCTTGTCAAAGAACAGCTACACCTTATGGAGCTCACTATGCTACGACGATTTGATTCATTGGCAGAATCAGTGATCACACTTTCCAGTCGCCTTGATAAAGTACGCACTGACTTCAAATCTTTTCAAAATGAAGTGCTGGCCAGGTTTGAGCAAGACGGTGAAGGGCTCCACATGAGGATTATTCCCTCATCCGATGAAGACTGATTCGTTATCCTAAACATTTTCTTTCAAATATTATGATTTTGGGGTGGGATATCATACTTACACTTACTTACTTTCCGGCATTGTTTTGGTTACTTCCTGTTTCCTTTTGGTTGATGCCAAAAGGGGAAAATAATCAGGTGCCTCCTTCCTTAGTACTGCTACACTTACTTTTCGACCTTGTTGTGCCTCTTTTTGGTTTTAGACACTAATCCGCAGGGACACCTTTATTATGGCACCTAATGTTTGTCATCAACAAAAAGGGGTAATTTGTTGAGTATGATTGTTTTGTTGATGACTAACCATGCAGGTGGAACGGCGGATAGAACCGCTCACAGTTCCTTACGGAACAAAGGACAGAACTATCCTCAGGACCAAATGGATATTATTAGTGTGTTGTTGACTAACCATGCAGGAGGAACTAATGCAGCTCCATTTCTAGCTCCGTAATATGATTTGAATTAATATTGATTGCACCTACTTGATTTTCAAATTATATACTTTTCTTATATGAGTACTTATACTTTGTCAAGAATATTATTTTAAGCAAAAGTATCTTTCTATGCATGACCACTCTATATATATGTATGAGTACTTATTTAGGTGGTTATTATCTTTCCATACTTGACTTGACATCCACTCGTTAAATATTGCTTAAATACCTTATGGAAAGTATCTTTACTTGATGTGAATGCACGAATTATAATTGGATGTTGACCGTAGCACCTATACTTGTTAAGTGAATTCTTTCTCTTGCTATATGGATCCTTGTTTGAAATATATTCCATATTTGATCCGTTGCATAGATTGAGAATAACAGTCTGCCGTTTTAAGAGTTGGCCACAACTTGTTTTCTTTGGTAATAAAGTTAAGTAGCTTGAAATATTCCTACTTAAATTAATCACACATGATTTGAGTGAGTCGTTGCATTTATGAAATAATCTCCTTGTCCGTGATTGGTATGCTACTTTCGTATATACGTGATTATAATATCTTAAGTATATTAATATCAAGGCAAGTCCATAAATTTACCAAGCAACCAACTAAGGAAAGAAGAGCAACAGACAGCCTGCATGAAGCTATATATATGACGGAAGATCAAGAGAAGAGCGTGTGCTTGACCGAACAATAATAGAGAGAAATACTTATAAGAGAGTATCAAGACCAAGGCAACTGGACCTGCTTACAGAGTTCTAGATATAGTTTCTTTTCTCTTCCTTATTTTGTAATTGAAGTTTGAGGAAAAGCTTAAGTGTAGCTTCCTCTGGTTGGGGTTGTGTGTGTGAGAGCTTTGTTGTAAAGCTGAGAGGCACTCTACCCGCAAGGTAGAGATGCATAACTCTTCCTAGAGAGGATAGAGTTGGGGTGGCTCAAGGGTAGATTAGGAGAATTTACCTTGTAACCACAAAAGGCTTATTAGTGAAGTTGTTGAAAATTCCTCCGAGGGAGGTCGAGGTTTTTTAATCCCTTTGAGACAAGGGATTTTTCCTCGTTAAATCCTTGTGCACTTTACTATTTCGAGTGTCCCTGGACCCCACACTAGAACTGTGTGAAAAACTGCCACGGTTCCACACACACACACAATTCACCCCCCACCTCTTGTGTTGCTAACCGTTTCATCATTCTCGTAAACCATCTGTCCCAAAAAGAAAAAAGAGAAGGTATACTATTTGATATAGAATTGAGGGGAACGTGCTTTTCTGGAATTACATTTTGAGGAATGTTGGAGGTACCCCATTTTGTACCTCACCCTATGTTTGTGTCTCACATAAATGCAAATGGATTAAATTAATTGCTCCATTTTAATGAAGTGCTTTTGTGAACCACAAACATAGGGGTACAAAATGGGGTAGCTTTAGCATTTTTGTTACATGTTCTTGTTCTTTGATTTTGTCTCCCACTACAATCATTATGTGAGGCTTATTACTTTTGTAACAAGAAGAGGCAGATCTTAAACACCTAGAAGAATAACAGTTGGAGAGACAAAATAGATCAGAATTGCATCTAGAGACAACTCAAACTCACTCTTCGCATTCACATAAAGATATAGCATGCATTGCATTGGTTTTAGCAATGGGTTTGAATTTCATGTAGTTCAATTCAATATTATTCACAGCGTTGTGATCAACTTTGAGTTTGGGAATATTTATAATCATTTTATATGAGTGATTTAGTGAAGTCATTGGGTTATGAAAGTCTCAATCTAAACAGTTTATTTTGCAGGATTTATTTTAACTGAGATATTATTTTGTAGTATTTTATAAATCATCATGTTTTTGAAGATGGTTGTAGTTATAAAACTGCAAAATGTATGCGTTTAGATATTGCTGGAAGTTCAAAAGCTTATAATAAACTAAGTGTTTACATATTCTTCAAGGATACAATAAAAAAACAAAAAAGGTCATAGGTTAAACTTACGGGTTGACCAAAAGCCAACAAATAAGGTCAAAATATCATAAACAGAATGTTAATCAAAACGATTAAAAGAACTGCTAGCTAAAAGTAAAACATGTTTGCATCGTAGCTTAGCCGCAGATAAAACAACAGTTGCCATCGATCTAAGGCAAACTACCTGCAATAAAACTCGGCCCCTAAACCCGGTAATTCCATTCTAACACCCAACCAAGAAAAAAACAAACACAAATATTCAGAACCATCTATATTGTTCCAATCATCATCAGCAAAATTAGTTTATAATCTTGAAAAACGGCAATATCCATTAGTTGGTGAAATATCATAAGCTAATCAATCGTTGTGCTGTTGGAGGAAGATCATACAAACTTGCATGTTAGCAAAGGATCTGGGTGCACGCATGTCAGCAAGTAAGAGACGAAGATAATATCATCCCCCCTCAATAGGATTGACAGAAACAAGACGACCAAGAACCTTCTTTCTCTTTCGTTGAGTCCATTCCTTCTTGTGGGCAGTCCAAACAAAATAGTGCGGAAATTCTACGTCAAGGAGGTTCAGCAACCGCGCAACCTGATTGATTGCATTCATTACAAAGAATTGAGTGAGCATAGTCTTTACAAAGTAAGCTGCTTGTGTTATGTAAGTAATTTGTTGATTTCCATAGAATGTAAGGTATTGAGCGTTCTCTAAATGGACCTGCAACTGCAGAACAACATGTTTCATTTCAGCAATTGAAAAAACAAAAATGCACCATGCAGCTTCAGGAGGAGAGACCCAACATGCTTTTTGAAAGTCAGTGATTTCATCGATCACCTCGTCAGGTCTTATTTCTAACAAAGACATGCTCACCCTATCATGCCTTTTGTAAAGATGCTTGTATATGTCTTTTACAAACTTTACAAACTTCACACTTGCACAAGCTTCCACATTTATGTGGCAATCATATTTCTTCAACAAGTGCGCATTGTAAGGGACAACCCACTTATTGTCAAGTGCATGTTTCCATACTGGCATAGTCACCCCAGAATCCCGCCTCCTATAGGAAGGGAAGCAGTTCTCATCAAATGTCGATACAGGAGAAAAGTCATGCAGATATTTACTTCTGCACGTTGGTGAGTACGACCCATGGGGCACAATCATGCAAGGACATTCAGGGTTCATGAGACCGCAAGGCCCATGCATCATGTGTTTTTTCACAAGTCTAAACATCAATGGGTCTGCTATAGGATCAGGCAGTTTCTGCAATAATTAGGCGGTCGCATCGGGCATCCCAATAACACTATGAGCCTCCGTAAGTGTTCAACACCGGTTACCAATCGAGCCAACTAATATATGGGCTTGTTGAAAATAACCAGATTGTGAACCAAAGCGCTATAAGTGGAGATTTGCTAATGGTTGGACTAATTTTGATGAGTCGATAAATTCAATTTTCGAGACTCAGTTGTTCGTGGTAATAAACTCGATACATCCAAGCAAGTCTCGAGCTATTCTTAACGATATCGAAGTGCTAGTGGGCCACCGTTGGATTCTATTGGGTGCTCATGATGGTTATTGGGCCTTATCAAAAGAAATATATTAATATGGATCCATTCGCATATAATTTAGTGATTAAATTGATTTGAGCCGTTTGAATATCCAATTAATTTAATTACAAATTAAATCTTTAAAACGATGGACCAGTCCTATTAATTTTGAGCCCATTATTAAATAGTTGCCCAATAAATAAGAGGTATGATTCAACTTATGAAGAGGAAAACGAATCTAGCTAAGAAATGTATCCATATGCATAGGAAATAGCTATGAACCTTGTTAAAAAGGCTGTCCAGATATATTGCGTAAATGCTTATTTTTCTAGCTATTAAAATGCGAGCAAATAGAGCTTCAAGCCCATTTTAATTGAGGCCCAAGCGATATGAGTGAATTTTGGAACCGTAAAGCATATCTCATCTCCCTTCACACCAATAAATAGGGATCTCAGTTGAGAGGAATAGATGATAGAACTTCTAGTCAAAAAAATGCTGCAGAAAAGCGTAGAAGAACTCCCAAATGATGTGAACGATTCCGAAGAAGAGGAGGAGATCAAGGCACGAACTTTATTAAGAATATACGAATAATCCTTTGTGACATCGTTCATTCTTAATAAAATAAATTCAAAAGTTGAAGAACGTTCAAAGATCTTAAGAACGAAGCTCGAAGATTCGAATATCTGAAGAACAAGGCTTTGAGGATTTGAAGACCTGAAGAACGAATCTTTGGAGATTTGAAGATATTCATATGAAGATTGAATCATGATTCAATTGAAGATCAAGTCATATACCCCGGAAAGCCCTTAAACAAAAGGTCATGCCATAAAATGATCCTTTTGTTGAAGATCAAGCTACTTTAAAACTGGAGGCATTTCAAGTTAAATTCTTAATTCAAGAAAATTCGAAGATCTGAAGAACGTCGAATATTTGAAGGATTAAAGATTTAATTTTGGATTATATTTATTTCAAATTATATTTACTGGTCCTTTTTTAATTATATTTATTTCAAATTACAAGTGAAGAATCAGAGGATTCATATTTAGAGATTGTACCCAATATTCTCATATATTATTATTTACGATCAATTTTAAATAAATACTTAAAATTTGTTTCTCAAATGCAGTGAAAGCAAATCTGCCGTTAAAAAAAGTGAAAGCAAAATTATTTTCAAATAGAAATCATGCATGCTTTCCACCTTGCATTGAAGGGGTGCTGTTGCATGAGCGTCACCCTCACCATGATGTCTCAATTTCTCTGCATAATTGGCCTCTCGCAGAGGATTTTGTAGCAAAATTAATGGGGTACTCCTGCAGTCTCGCAGATAAGGTTGTGGAGACGTCTGTGGAGGAAGAGGCGGAATGAATTGAAGACATACTGGTAGTTGACGGCGGCCGGTGGATCTGGCATAGGGCCAGGGAGGGCCCAGGCCCAACCTAAAAAAATTACTAGTATATATATATACATATATATATGATATGTGTTAGTGAAGAAATGGTATAATAAAAAAAAGGTAATTCCCTAAATAGGACTAAATCAACGTTGAAATGCACAAATAGGACTCTCATATTTTATAGGTAATTCCCTAAAAAAATCCCCCAACAGCCTCATTCTACGATGCACACAGCCGATGCACATAGTCTGAACTCCAAACGGCCGACACCTTCAGCACCTTCAGTGCACGACCGCCGCCGCAGCCAAGTGAGACCGCCGCCGCTGTTGAGACCGAGATTGCCGGTGCACACCTCTGGTGATGCCACTTACCCCTTCCTACAACGATAATGCAATCATAGCTAATTTTTCTTTGGTAATGTTGACATCTTCTTAATTACGTCTACCTCCCTCCTGTGGAGTGTATGGTATCAATTTCAGGCAAAATTCCAATTATGATAACAATAATGACAAAACAATGGCATTTTTACATGCAAAAACATGGAATTTTCAGATTATAAATTATGGCATTTTCACATTTTAGAGTCAAATGTGAAATAGGAGAAGAAAAAAGAACAAGCAATGTTGCCGACAAATTCAATTCAATGCCATAAAAATGCCACAATTTGTGAAAATGTCAAAATTTTGGCATTTCCAAAGATGCAATATTGCCATCTCCATAAAAAAATGCCATAAATCTGGCATTTCTTACAAGCTGATAAAAATACACAACAATGAAATTTAGATCCGAATGTTTTTGAACAAGAGCTTTGAAATTTCATACCTAACTGTTTTGAATTCAAAAGTTACAAACAAAAAATAAAATGTCAAGTGAGAATCGAAAAATATTCGAATGAACTAACAGAAAATAATCATAAATGCAAGATGAGCAAAGAATAGAGGAGGAGGAAGAGGAGGAGGAGGATGAAGGAGAAGGAGAAGAGGATGAGAAGAAGAAGAATGAAGAGAAAGAGAAGGAGGAGGAGGAGGTTACATGTAGAGACGCTGGCTGGAGTGGTGCGCGGAAGAGAATCTTCATACTCCATGGGAGAAGAGTGCCGATGCGGAAAAGAAGATGCAGATCGATCGAGGAGTAAGATGCAGAAGATGGAGAGATGGGGTTTTATTATAGCAGGGGGTAAATCGGGAATAAAGAGTCATGTTTAGGAATAATAAAACATTAACTCTCATTTAGGAATTTTGATCATAATTTGGTCCTATTTATGGGTAAAAACTCTAAAAAGAAATGTGGTTATGTAAACAAAAGCTATGTCGGCGTTATGGTAGTAGCCTAACCGCGTGCAGAGCAAAGGTAACGTGTTCGATGCCCTGTGTAGCAACAATGTTTTTTCATTTGTCATCCAAGACCCGGAGCATGCTATTTTAAAATCTCTTCTTCCCTTACGCGAATCATTTTTTGGCTTTTGAATACTAGCATACAAATATTAATTAGTCCAGTTAATTGGGCTTTATTAGTCTGAAGAATCAATTAGTTCAATTCATTGAGCTTTTTCAATATTGTCGTAAAAATCAATTAGTTCAATTCATTGGGCTTTTGAATATTGATCTGAAAAATTAATTAGTTGAATGCATTGGGTTTGGTAGTTGAAAATAAGTTTTTTTTACATAGAGTATAGATTTTAGAGTTCAAAAAATCAACTTATTTGGTTTCCAAGAAACTGGCCTAGAAAGTGGCACTAAACATTTGGGTAACAGATAAAACTTCAGTTCGATATCCATGACTTTTAAGATAATTGTATTGTTGGTTCTATAATATTTACTTTTTTTGACATTTCTATAATACTAGTATTATTATACTACATTTTGACATTTTTTTGTAATGTACGTTATTTAATTAAATTTTGACGATCGTGTGCAATTTGTTTTATTATGTTGTTTTGCACGAAGTAATATTAATTATAGAAATTATTCCAAATAGGACTAAAACTATGGCAAAAATCTAAAATATGACTTCTTATGTTTTTAATCTAAAATAGGACCATATTACTCCTATTGGAAACATATCTATTTTTTCATTCCATTCTTACCCCTCCTTTAAATATGAATAAAAGATAGTCAAAAGTTATAATTAAATGTTTAATTCATAATAAATTCAAAAAAAAATTAAAAATCGTAGAAAAATAATAAAAAATTAATAAAAATATTTATAAAATAAAAAATTTAATATTCTTTTTTAAAAAACTATTTATTTTAAAAATTAATAAAAAATAATAAAACTCCATAGAAAATTAAAAAAAATATGGATGTTGATGGAGTATATGGGCCTGGACCCCATGGCCCACATACTCGGAAGAACAGAAGGTACCACGATCACCTGGTGGGACCCTCGTCGGCCAGATGACCTCCACCGGCCAGAAAGCAGTCTAACTCAGAATACGGTCCAGAAGCCAGGAGAATCGGGTGACCTCGTCGGCCGGGTCCTCGTCGGTCGTGCCCTCGTCGGCTGTGCCCTCATCGGCCACGAGCGGCCCCCAGAATAGGATTTTATACTTAACCATTTTTACACACATTGTATTCGGCCCAATAGCGGTCCAGTTGTAAATGGGCCTCCCAAGCCCAAGGCTTGGGAGCCCAGCCCGTATTTTTCCTATAAATACTTCCTCTGGAGGTAGTTGTAGGGGTTCACAAAATCATTCTATTGAAGTATTTACTTGCACTTCTCTCTCTAGCTCTCACTTCTCTCTAGATATATACTCTATCATTTGGTGCTCTCGTTGAGAGCTAAAACAATCAAGTTAGCACCCTTCGTCGCTGCCAAGCACAGCTAACCACTGATCATGGGAAGAACCAAGTCAAACCGCAACCTCGTCAGCAAGGCCATCCCTGAGGACCAGGAGACCAGGGAGCGTGAGGAGGACGCCACGGCCGACCAGGTCGATGGAGGGGGCGTCTTCCAGGAGGCCATCAACCTCACAACGGACCTGCGCAACCAGCTCAACGGCGGCGGACCTGATGCCCGCATCGGCCTGGATAAGAAGCGCGCAGAGAAGGCAGACAACGCCCCGGCCCAACCTTTGGCCACGGCTTCTCCGTCTGTTGACCCACAGGTTCAGGCCGCGCTATCGGTCATCATCGCCAGCTAGGCTCAGAACCCCGCCGTCCTCAGCGCACTCATGCCAAGGACTGGGGGGAACATCACTCCACCTCCTCAGCCCCAACCGTTGGCCGTCAAGCTAGGCAACGATGAGGGGGTGATAGCCCAGGACACGGCGTCGTCCCACTCCCACCCTGCTTCCCCTCTTCCACCCGGACAGACCCCAGCGCGTGGAAAAGCCTCCACCTTCAATAGGCTGGGTGACACGCGCCGTCGTCCGGTTTCGGAGAGGATGGCGGGACGGATTGGTGAGCGTCGGCCTGGCTCGCCAA
This sequence comes from Cuscuta europaea, assembly GCA_945859875.1. Taxonomy (NCBI): domain Eukaryota; kingdom Viridiplantae; phylum Streptophyta; class Magnoliopsida; order Solanales; family Convolvulaceae; genus Cuscuta; species Cuscuta europaea. Next base: position 8,565,965 of record CAMAPE010000051.1, read on the forward strand.
GGGAAAGCCTGGGGTCTGTGTCCCGGACAGCGGACCAGCCCCACCTCAACAAGGGTAAGGGAAAGTTGCACGAGGACGACGTGCGCCACCAGATCAACGCGGCCCACGAGGTGCGCGTGCAGAACCAACATGGCGCCATTGCGGCCGCCAGGGACCCCTGGGACGAGGTCATCGCCCATCTTGAGAGGAGGCTGGCCCAGATGGAGGTCAGACAATCGGCGAACATTCCCACGGTCGGCGCCTCCAACGACCCTAGCCTCAATGCACTCATGAACAAGGTCAGCGCCCTTGAGATAGAGTTGGCCGAAGGACGAGGTGAGCCCGTCATCCAGGTCAGGACCAGGACTCCCTTCACTAACAGGGTGCTCTCGGCTCCCATCCCGGAGAAGTACAGTGGAAACTCCATCAAGTCCTATGACGGCCGATCAGACCCCCAGGAGCACTTCAGCCACTACCAGAACAACATGTTGATGGTGAACGCATCGGATGAATATCTCTGTCGTTGGTTCCTCTCCACTCTTGAGGGGCCGGCGTACGAATGGTTCAATGCGCTTCCCGAAGGAAGTATAGACTCATGGCAGGATCTTGCCCAGCGCTTCCTCACCCACTTTGCCGGGAGGAAGCGCGCGAAGAAGTACTTCACCCATCTCTTCTCCGTCAAGCAGCAACATGACGAACCCCTCCGGTCATTCATTGATCGGTGGAAGAGGGAGACCGAAGAGGTCGAGGGGACCGATGAGCGCACCCTCCTCGTCCTTTACCAGGGAGCCCTCCGCAGCTCCCCGTATGCCAGGAGCCTCATCACCGACCCTCCGAGGTCGTATGCGAAGGCGCTTCAACACGGGAGTTTGTACGCTGATGCCGACGAGCTTCACAACCACAAAAAAGATGGAGGCCACCCCTCCAAGAAGACAAATCCTTCGCCGGCCCCGGGAGCATCCCCGGCCGGCCAGGGTGCCCAGGGCCGTCACGGCTCTGGTGGACAAAGCAAGAAAGACCGCCATTGGCGGCCGAGGTTGGAACGGCCGGGGGTCCCCCTCATGCACCCGGTCAGCACCATCCTCGACTATGTCGAGAAGCACGGCCTCATTGAACAAGCTCCTCGGCCGGCGGAGGAAGTCCTTGCCATCCAGCAAGGCGGCACCTACTGCCGTTTCCACAAGAGCTCCTCACACAACACCGACGACTGCATCACGCTGAAGAAAGCCATCGAGCGCCTGATTCGTCAGGGGGAACTCTCCCAATTTGTTAAAGGTGGCCCGCGCAAAAATACGTGGGTAAACACCGACAAATCTGGGGGCGAACCCTCTACGAGGAAGCGGGAGATCGGCAGACTCAGCGACGACAAAGACTTCGAGGAGCCTCCACCGAAGAAGAACCATATTCACCTCATCATGGGTGGGAACACCGGGGGGGACTCCGTCACCCAGAGGAAGAAATGGGCCCAATCCCTTTACATTGGGTAGGTGTCCCACGTTCCCCCCCAGCCGAAGAAGCAACGAACGGAGGTGATCACCTTCACCGACAAGGATCTACCTCCTGGTACGGAATCACACAGGGACGCCCTCGTCATCCGGTGTGAGATCGGTGACTCCATCATCCACCGCACTTACATCGATACGGGGAGCTCCGTCAACGTCATGTACCTAGACACCTTAAGGCAGCTGAAGCTGGACAAAGCTCTGCTGAAGCCGATCAAGACACCGTTGTCCGGTTTCACCGGGGACTCTATCGACGCCGAAGGCACGATAGTCCTCCTCGTGGAGGTCGGCGATGGCTCCCACCGCGCCGAAATTGACATGGAGTTCATGGTGGTCAACCTTCAGTGCACCCACAACCTGATTTGGGGGCGGCCAGCACTGGAGGACCTGGAGGCCATCATCTCCATGAAGCACTTATGCTTGAAGTTCCCCACCAGTGGCGGCATCAGCTACGCTAGGGGAAACCAGAGGATAGCCAGGGCATGCTACCTCAAGCTAACGAGGCCGACCGAAAGGGAAGGACAAAGAATAGACACCATCACGACGACTGTTGCCAAGGACGGGGAGAGACCGCATGCCGAACCAGCCGAAGAGGTCGAGGAGGTCCCCTTGGATACCTCTCGGCCGGAGCGGGTCCTCAAAATCGGGAAGCAACTCCCACAGGACTAGCGAGACGCCATCCTCCTCGTCCTACGGTCATACGTCATCATCTTCGCGTGGGGCCCGGACGACATGCCAGGCATCAGTCGGAAGGTGATCACCCACCGGCTGACCATCGATCCGGCCTCCACGCCTGTCAAGCAGAAGCGACGCTACTTGTCCGCTGACAGGCGGGACTTCGTCAAAGGGGAGGTCACCATGCTCCTCTCAATCAACCACATCAAGGAGGTGAAGTACCCGACGTGGCTAGCCAACGTCGTCCTCGCCCAAAAACCGCCGACATTCGGAATGTGTGTTGATTACATTGACCTGAACAAGGTGTGCCCCATGGACCCGTTCCCTCTCCCCAACATGGATCAATTGGTGGACGAGACGGCGGGATGCGAGTTGATGTCGTTCCTTGACGCCTTTAGAGGGTACCACTAGATTTTCATGCATGAAGATGACGCTGAGAAGACGGCCTTCATGACCTAGGAGGGAATTTTTTGCTACCTCGTCATGGCTTTCGGACTCAAAAACTCCGGCGCCACCTATACCAGGATGGTGGCTAAGATCTTCAGAGAAGTCCTCAGCCGGACGATGGAGGCATACGTCGATGACATGATTGGCAAAAGCAAGCGAGCCGCCACACATGCTGACGACCTCCGGGAAATTTTTGAAATCATGAAGGAGTTCAAACTCCGCCTCAACCCCAAGAAGTGCGCCATTGGCGTCCAAGGCGGCAAGTTCGTAGGCTACATAGTCAGCCGGAGAGGCATTGAAATAAACCCGGAGAAGATACAGGCTATCATCAATATGGAGCCGCCCCATAACGTCAAAGAGGTACAGCGGCTAACGGGGCGCCTGGCGGCCCTGAGCCGTTTTCTCTCCAAGTCAGCCGAGAGGTCACTCCCTTTCTTCCAGATCATGCGCAAAGCAAACAGCTTCAAGTGGACGACGTAGTGCCAGGAAGCATTTGAAGAGCTGAAGAGGTACCTTTCGTCCCCACCAGTGCTCTCCAAGCCCAAGGCCGGCGAAACCCTCTTCTTATACTTGGGGGTGAGCACGTCAGCTATCAGCTCCGTGCTCATCTGCGAGGACGAAGGGGTGCAGAAGGCCATATTTTATATCAGCAAAACACTCAGGGAGGCCGAGCTCAGGTACTCCCCCATTGAGAAGACGGTGCTAGCCATCGTCCACACGGTGAAAAAGCTGGGACACTACTTCCAGACCCACGCCGTCCACGTACTGACCCAGCAGCCCCTTGGCGCGCTCATGAGGAGCCCCACTAGCTCCTCGAGGATGGTGAAATGGACGATTTTCCTCAGCCAATTCCAAATTGATATCAAGCCAAGGCCATCTATCAAAGGGCAAGCCTTGGCCGACTTTGTCACCGAATGCACAGCGAGGGAGACGACCACCACTACCCCCGGGCCAGAGCCAGATGACACGTGGATCCTGTTCACCGGCGGCTCGTCGGCCGCAAAATCATGAGGGGGCGGTGTCGTCCTCATCTCCCCTGAAGGATTCAGAGCTTACTATGCCATCTGCTTCAACTTCAGGGTGTCCAACAATGAAGCCGAGTATGAGGCCCTCCTCAGCGGCCTCAGACTTGCCGCTAGCCTTAGGGCCAAGCACATCAGAATCAGGTGCGACTCTAAGCTGGTAGTGGGCCAGGTTGAGGGTCCGTACGAAGCAAAGGAGGGCCGAATGAAGCAGTACAAACAGGCGGCAGAGGAGTTGCTGAAAGCGTTCGAAACCCACGAGATCACACAGATCCCAAGGGCCAAGAACGCCGAGGCCGACATCCTCTCCAAGCTCAGCTCGGATACTCCAGAGCACATCTCCAAATTAGCCAAGATCGAGGAGCTAAGCATGTCCAGCATCCATGCCAACCTCGTCTTGTGCATCAAACAGCGGCCGGAGGACTGGATCTCCGACATCACCACCTTCATCACCACGGGGGAGCTACCCCAGGACGAGGAGAGGGCCAAGCTTGCCAAGCTCAGGGCTCCAAGCTACACTATTGAAGATGGCAAGCTCTACAAGCGATCCTACAATGGCACTCTCCTCCGATGCTTGCACCAGGACGAGGCCGAAGTAGCCATGGAGGAAGTTCACTGCGGTGTTTGCTCCTCACACCAGGGCCCTTTCAGTATGTCCCGGCGTCTCGTCGTCCAGGGCTATTTCTGGCCGATGATGGCGCGGGATTGCGCAGATCTTGCCAGGAAATGTACCACATGCCAGGTGCTCCAGAAGGCCCCTGGTCGGCCAGCCGTCAACTACGCCCCCGTCAGCACTGCCATTCCATTCTCAAGGTGGGGGATTGACCTAGTCGGCCCACTACCCAGAGCTGCTGGCAACAACCGCTACATCATCGTCACAGTCGACTACTTCACCAAGTGGGTCGAATCGGAACCTTTGGCCAGCATCACAGGGGCGAGATGTCAGAAGTTCGTCTATAAGAACGTCATTACCCGCTTCGGCGTCCCCCAAGAGATCATATCTGACAATGGCACCCAGTTCGAAGCAGCATCCTTCCAAGAGCTCCTTCGAGAATGGGTAATAAAGCACCGTTTCTCCTCCGTTGCCTACCCTCAGGGCAACGGGCAGGTTGAGAACGCCAACAGAACTATAATGGAGGGGCTGAAGAAGAAGCTCCAGGACGCAGGAGGAAGTTGGGTCGACGAGCTCCCCAACATCATGTGGTGCTATCGTACTACGCCAAGGAGTGCAACAGGTGAGACACCTTTTGCCCTGTGCTATGGCTTTGAAGCAAAGGCACCCACGGAAGTCGCCATTCCTAGCCGACGGGTGGAGCAGTATGACCCTGAGGTCAACGAGGAAAACATGAAGATCGACCTCCACCTGGTCGAAGAGAGACGCGAACAAGCATTCATCCGGGCGGAGAATTACCGACGTCAAGTGAAATCATACTATGACGCCAAGGTACGTTCCCGGGAGTTCCAAGTGGGGGACTACGTCCTCCGCCGAAGGGAAGCGAGTCAGCCGACGGAAGGGGGCAAGCTAGCCTTGAAATATGAAGGTCCCTACATCGTGAGTGCCGTGGTAAAACCCGGCACCTACAAGCTTAAACGCCCAAACGGGACCAATGTACCACGAACGTGGAATGTACACCATCTGGTGAAGTTTTATCAATAATCCGAAGGAGGTGCAGCCGGCGAAGCCCTCAACCCTTGACGGGTTATTGATTGAACACCACCCTCGGCCTTGAGCCACTTATGAATAAAAATCATGTTTCCCTTGATTTCTTGGAATTTGAGTAAAACATTAACGGGCACCCTCATCGACCACCTTAGAGCGAAAGGCTCAGGCATGGCCGATGTGGCGCTTCACATCTGCAGCCTTAGAGCGAAAGGCTCGGGTATGCTCCATTGTATTTTGCATCAGCGAAAGGTTTAGGCCCAGCTGAAAGAGCACGTCGTACCGGCCCCTCAGAGCGAAACGCTCAGGCAGGGCCGACGATGTCCCCAGGGCGATGGGCCCGCAAACGGCCCGCGTCTTGAAATGGGAAGTTCATCGTGTCGTCCACACGCCTGATCGCAGGACGACTGGCCTGAAATCATGGCCGAGGTGACAAAATCCCCAAACTCGGGGTTGGGCAACGGCAGCCATTGGAAACCAACCAAAAGTCTAGCCCGCGTCATAAATAGGCGACCGGACCCCCCCCCCCCCCTGAGACCATGGACGTTATAAACGAAGTCCAAACCGGTCGAAGGACTATCGACCCCTTCGGCCGAAGCCTGAAAGAAGGACACTCCACGAAATAGAAAACAAAAAAAGGAAGCCGACGGACCGTGCACACTTGCCCGCCTCGAGCAACAAAAAATGAAATCCCCACAAAAATACTAAGTACATATCAGACCGATACAAAGGCTACGCTACGAATAGGTGTCACGACCGAGGCGTGCATCTACAAAATCCCAACTGACTTGGTTGGGTGAAACAAGGTTGGTCGTCCTCTACGGCCACGAGAGGTTGGAATTCAACACTTGGCACATTTCCCAAAATGTGGGAAAATGAAAAGAAATGTTACTTTCATCGGCCACCCAACAATACAGGGCCGTTGGCAACCCCAAGCGGAATCGGCTACCAAATCTCGACACTTAGAAAAAAAAATCAAGTGTGAAACGATAAAGGGAAAACATGCAGGCCGACAACACCGCCAAACACATTATCTTCCCCGATTGGTTTCAGCCGACAAGGCCCTCGGGAAGGATGACACAACTCTGCGGCGTCCACATCGGCCGAGAAAACACCAAGATGTGCAACCCAGGCCGATAAGGTCACTGAACTAAAGAAACTACAACAGTTGAACACACTGGTGGCAACCCTTACCGGCCATAACATTCTCACTGACCGTTAAAGGCACTAAAACTTAGGCGGGTGTTCAAGTTGAACACTTAGAAAAAATTTAAAGGAAAAAGGAAAAAGACATCCCCAAGACGAAGCGAACGACAGAGGAAAGTCGCCTGAGTGGATTTCAAACACTTAGACAATTTTTTGAAGAAAGCAAATGTCAAAGGCTTGGCCGACAACGGTAGCAAGCAGAGAAAACTACAGAGCCGCAACACTTAGACAAATCTCCAAACCATCGAATAACTAGAGGACAGCCTCAAGACGAATCGGGCACTCAAGCATTTGCAGGTGCCCTTATTGGCCCTGGTGGCCGTATCGGCCAAGCTTCGAAGAGCCCCAAATTATGGCTACCTGACACTTAGAAAATTTTCTAAATATTTCCCAAGTATTTTGACACCTAGACGAAGCGAGCACTCACACTTAAGATGCCCGCTTCGGCCACACCCAGAAGGCAATCGAGGACGACGATGACCCAACCCCCAACACACTTGGACATCATGTAAACAAAAAAAAAACAAGACGATATAGTAAAGCATGAAGGCCGAAAAGAGGCGTATTTTCATTCACAACAAAACAAGACGATATAGTAAAGCTTGAAGGCCCAACACAGGCTACGGCTACCCAGGCAGCACCCGTATCGGCCATTCAAGCGGCCATACATATTATATAAAGGAAGGCCTTACAACGGTCACAGCACCACAAGGGAAGGGAACCCAACGGCCATCGGCCCTCACACAAAACCCTTGATGATAACCCTTTGAAAGTGACCTGCGTCCAAGGGTTCTCCCACTGGGTTACCTTGGTCACGAAATCACCAAAGGGAGGGATTCAAGACCAGTATGAGGATCCCGCTCCGGCCTGGGTCTCGCACTACTCCTTCACCCCTCACTCACTCTTCGGCCTGAAGCAGTGGGGGACTGGGGGACTACACGACCCTTTGCAAATCAGGACAAAATCAAAGAAATCCAAAAATATACTAAGTCCACAACAACATCAAACATGCACCACAACGTCCATAACATTGTGGTGCACCATCGGCTGCAGCGAAGCTTGAAATCACAGGGCACTTATCGGTTTGGAGACCAGGACACGCACCACTCCCACCGGACCAGTGCCGTTATCGTCCTCAAAAGCGTGAACGCCAGACCACAGACATCACCGCTTCGGCCAAAGAACACAGAACGCAGTCAACAACTAAAGGAAGCAAATTGCGCCCTCAACGGCCACTCAAAACAAAGGACGCTCATCGTCCTCCAACAAAGAGGTAGCCCCAATGGCCTCCTCGGCCAACAGTACGAAATTTAACCAACGGCCAGGAGGAGTGAACAACACCCTTAACGGACACTCAAGATAAAGGACGCTCATCGTCTTCAAGCAAGACACAACCGCAGTGGCCTCCTCGGCCCAAAAAACAAAATTCAGCCACCAAAGGTCGTGAGAAGGAAAGAATGTCTTCATCGGCCACTCATGACAGGAACGCTCATCGTCCACAAACAAGCGCACTAAAGGAAGAGCGACCTTCCCCGTCCACATCAAGGGGAAGCTAACGGCCAAATCCAGAACAGGGAACCGGGTCAAAAGGTGCCCGTAACGGCTAAGAACAAGAAAGGGTCCCACAACGGCCAGAAAACGTCAGAAGCAAGAAATCTACTCTCCCTCGCCTCGTCTACGTCTCAGTTCAGAGAGTGAGGGGCTCCTGATGGAGTATATGGGCCTGGACCCCATGGCCCACATACTCGGAAGAACAGAAGGTACCACGATCACCTGGTGGGACCCTCGTCGGCCAGATGACCTCCACCGCCAGAAAGCAGTCTAACTCAGAATACGGTCCAGAAGCCAGGAGAACCGGGTGACCTCGTCGGCCGGGTCCTCGTCGTCCGGTGCCACGAGCGGCCCCAGAATAGGATTTTATACTTAATCATTTCTACACACATTGTATTCGGCCCAATAGCGGTCCAGTTAAAAATGGGCCTCCCAAGCCCAAGGCTTGGGAGCCTAGCCCGTATTTTTCCTATAAATACTTCCTCTGGAGGTAGTTGTAGGAGTTCACAAAATCATTCTATTGAAGTATTTACTTGCACTTCTCTCTCTAGCTCTCACTTATCTCTAGATATATACTCTATCAGATGTCTTTCCCAGCGCCTGTACTACCACCCTGCACCACCACCTCCGATTAGTGTAAAAAATGCCATGTTTTTATAAAATTCCAAAAAATTGGCATATTAATCTTTGAGAATGCCAAAATTTCCATTGAATTTGCCATAAATATGACATTTCCTAATGCATGTGCATTTTTTTAATTTTTTAATTTTTTTAAATTAGATGACTTTCTTTGTACTGCCTCCCTATACCACCACCTCTGATCGGTGTAAAAATGCCATTTTTTCTAAAAACTGCTATTTTTCTGAAAATGCCAAAGAAATGACATATAACTCTCTTGTGAATGCCAAAATTTTCATTCATTCTGCCATAAAAATGGAATTCTTAATGGATGTGTCATTTTTTTCCCTGGTGGCTAGAGGTGGTGGTGCTAGGGCGGTAGAGGCGGCGGGTATTTTTTTGCGTTTTTTATTTTTTAAAAAAAATAATTTTTTTTATTTTATTTTTTTTGAGTTATTACGAAGTATTATTTAAATATTTTTATTAATTTTTTAGTATTTTTTACGAATTTTATGATTTTTATTATTTTATTATGGATTAAAACATTTTAATAACAATGAGGGTATATTTGTCCAACACACACATAATTAATCCTATCAAAACATAGTTTTCTTTTTGCTCCTATTTGTGCAAAGTGACCATCTTTTAGTCATATTTTGACAATTAACTCTATGAATTACGGAGTACTTTGTACTACGATATATTAAATGTACTAGTCTTTTCATTCATTAAGGGTAGTTAGTCAGTCCAGGTCTTTTTAATCTTATTAAACATTGAACTCTTAATCTTGCATTTTTTATATATTTTACTCTTAGTTTGGAAATTTTATCTTGTATGAAGTACGGGAGGAAGTATTACTAATTTACTACTCCCTTCGTCCCCCTGTTATTGTCTCATTTCTTATTCACTTGATCAACACAAATCACTCATCTCTTACTTTATTTATCAATTTTTTATCAAATTTGATTCTGGTTTTTGTGACTTTGTAAAACTTTTAATTTGGTTTCTGAATATGCGATTTTTTTTCCTAAAAATAATTCTAGAGCGGATAGAGATCTGTTTACTTTATCATTAGTCAAGCATTAGGTGTAAACCGCAATGAGACAATCAGGGGCGGAACCAGGGGGCGAGCCGGTGCCGGCGCCACCCCTTCGCCGGAAAAATTTTAGTACTAGTATAGGCCATTCGATTAGCGCCCCGGTCGCCCATTCATCTTCTTCCTTGGAGAGTTGCGGCTGCGGAGTGCGGACCTGCGAGATGCGAGCTACAGAGATAGAGGTGCACAACCTTCTTTTTTAATTAATTGAAACGCCAAACGGCGTCGTTTCTTTAAGTGCACAGGAAAAGATATATGACATCGTTTTGGTCAAAAATTTGATTTACATGTTTCACGTTTGGGTTTTGCAGCTTTGCTCGTTGGCTCGTTGTTACACGTCGTTCTCTGTGGCCTCTGCATCTCTAGGTCTTATTCCGCCCCCCTGCTCGCTGGTCGCATCTGCTACTCCAGCTGGACGTCTCTCCGGCTCTCCCGACGCCAGTCACGGCCTTCCGGAGCCGGTTTAACTTTGCTCCAGCACTCCAGGCTTCAGCAGGTTCAAAACGTTTTTTAACTTTGCACGCTTATCGGTTTATTAATTAATTACTTGATTACTTCACATCTTCAAAGTTTTTAAAGTTTAATTGATTAATTGTTTGATTTGGTTATTGGTATAAAGTTGAAATTGATTGTGCAATTTTTTTGATTAATTAGTTTCACTGCTTAATTTGCTTGGTGATATACATGGAGAAAGAAATTTTTGCCAAAATTGAAAATGAAGCAATTTTGCAACGTTTTCAACATATGCAGACATGCCGCACATAGGTGTCTCAATTGCCTTCTTCTTCTAACATTTAATTGTAATGTAATGTACTCTTCTCGCAAATTTTATATTTTGTAAACTTTAATAACAATTTATATTTTTGCATTTTATAAAACTTTTAGCCACCTGGTTCCGCCACCCGAGACAATAACATGGAAGGAGAAGGTAGTAATTTAGAGAGAGGTTGTTTCGAAGAGAGCAATAGTACTCTCATCATGAGAGTCTCATGTGCAGGAACACCTTTCAACCAATAATAAGATTGATAATAGCTCATAAATAAATAAACAAATTGCAATTCATATTGGATCATCTCTATTTATCGAATAAAATGATCGAAACACATTATTCAAATGCGTATTTATTGCGTATATATACAGTTGGCTGGTCTGCTAATTAAATTTATTCGCTTACAATTTAATTTATACGTATACAGAATTAGCTTTAATTATATTCTTCAGATATTAAATAGCTAGGCTCGCCAAAGCTTCCACCGTATGTATCCATGGATCTAATCATGGCGGCGGCGGCGGCTGGGTATAAGATACATGCTCATGCCAAGTATCGCCAAACCCACAGCCACATTCAATATTTCCCGTTGGTGAGTACTTATCAGGTTTTTTGCCACTTCATAATAAGTTGCTGCGGCTACTTCTGTCCTCATGGTTGCCGCCGCCGCTGCTGGAATTCCGGTATGGCGGCTTTCTTCTTCTTCACCGATGCTTTTTCTTTTCGTCGCTCCATCTTCAAGGCCGCCGCTACCGCCGGCACCGCTCTCCGTCTCAACTCCTCTTTTAGCAGTGTCATCATTTTGGTCACTTGTATGGGGGCTCTGGAGAATCAATGGATTTGTCATCCACACATAATTAAGTGTTTCATCCATTTATTTAATTATATAAGATACATGCTCATGCCAAGTATCGCCAAACCCACAGCCACATTCAATATTTCCCGTTGGTGAGTACTTATCAGGTTTTTTGCCACTTCATAATAAGTTGCTGCGGCTACTTCTGTCCTCATGGTTGCCGCCGCCGCTGCTGGAATTCCGGTATGGCGGCTTTCTTCTTCTTCACCGATGCTTTTTCTTTTCGTCGCTCCATCTTCAAGGCCGCCGCTACCGCCGGCACCGCTCTCCGTCTCAACTCCTCTTTTAGCAGTGTCATCATTTTGGTCACTTGTATGGGGGCTCTGGAGAATCAATGGATTTGTCATCCACACATAATTAAGTGTTTCATCCATTTATTTAATTATATTTTAGTTGTTTAATTGTAATATATTTTGATTGATCCATATAGAAATAGAAATTCAATTAATACAACTTTCATCCCAAATTGATTTATGAAGTCAATTTTTTTGGTCAATTTTTAGTTATATTCAAATCTCGGTTTTGCAACTTTATGTAGACTTTAATGTAATTTCTAAATATTTAAATTTTAATTATTAAAATTGAAATAATTATGAATTGAGAGCATTTAACTTTAACATTGGTTGATAAAAATATTGACTTTAATTTGCAAATCAATTTGGAATGGAAAAGGGATTTTGCCAAATCAACATTTTTTAGTCAATGATGATACTCAAGTTTGACCGATGATGTTTTTTAATCCGAAATTATTTTAAATAGGAAAACCATAATGTTAAAATACTCTTTATTACATTACTTTTATAAAAGTATAAAAATTATAAATTACATACAAATATAATAATTAGAATTATTGTTTAAATTTATGCCATCTTTGATCAAGAAAAAATCGATATGACAAACCTTTTTGCGACGTAGATAGTATCTAATTTTATACTTCCTCTGTCCCTTAGGGTGTGTTTGGGAGTTAGGTTTTGAATGAGAGGGGAAGGTTGATGGGGGTTTATAACCCTCCTTTTCATGTTTGGGAGTTTATAAAATTGAAGGGGGTGGTTTTGGAGGACTTTCATGACCCTCCAAAATCCTCTAAATGCTCAATTTTTAAGTTCCCCAAATTCGGAGGGTACGTTTTGAAAGATAATTAATGAAATGGTAATTTAAGCTCTATTAAAAATAAATATCAGTTCAATTATTTAAATTCGTCATATCTTAAAGTAATCTTAACTATAATTGATTCAAAAACTCTCTTCTTCCAAATTTATTACTCCCAAATACAAAGAAGGGCTTCCTCATCACTCTCTCCTCCCTTTCCCCTCCAACAACTTACCTCCAAAGCCTTCCCCTCCTCTTTCCTCCGAACTCCCAAACATACCCTTAAAGATTTGCCAAGTTTAACCGACATGTACAATACTATATAATAAAGTAAAAACTGTGTGGTAGATATATTTGTGTAGAAGAGAGAGAAACAACATGAGTCATAAATTGATTGATTAAAATGGAAAGTGACAAAGTTTTTGGTACAACCAAAAAACGAAAGTTGAAAAAAGTATAATGGAGGGAAGGAGTACGTCGTAGTACACTAAAAATCTTTCCACTTTCCGTTTTCGTCTGTAATTATGTCAAAATATGATAGTATTATTCCAAGAAAATAGTAATTTACTTCACTTTAGGTAGGAAAAATATAGCATTCGTATTTTGAAATTTCAGGTAAAATTCCCGAACAAATTGAAGGTCTAACAAAGTGACCGTCAACTAATAGTTACCTGTGCGGTTTTCGGCGCCTCGCGATTATTGACGTCGGGTCGCGGTGGATCTTGTACGATGGCAGCAGCCGGCGGTGGTATTTTAGGTTGCAGAAAGACACGGAGAACGCCTTCTACAAAATGTGCTGTAATTTTGTTGTGGTCATAATTTTGAAGACTGCTTACAATTCTTTTAAAGGGTTCCGTTACCCCTTGCGGCGTCCATTCGATCCTGATCGATTCATTACTGACCGACGTTAACTTTATCTGTTCCTTCTTAGTTCCTGCATGCCATACACATTCAAACTTCAACTTTACAATTTTTTATTTGTATCCGACGCTTATGCCTCCTCTTATACCCTAATACCCACTCCCGAGTGACTATCTTTTTGTTTGTGAATCCTGTTCACATAAAACAGACATGTTTTGTTTGTGAATGTGTTCTGTTTTGCCTATGAACGTGATTCACAAACAAAAAATAATTTCTCACAAAGGGTGAGTATAAGAGGTGTAAGGTGTTTACTATATCTAATTAACGTACTCCCATATAACTTAATCAATTTGACTTTAATCAAACAATGATAACAAAACATTGTGTAAACTTTACGGAATATATTCTTTGGGATAGTACGTTAACAAAGAACGTTTTCATATCATAAAAAGTTTAGTATTAAAATGTATCATCGGCTAAACTTGCCTATCATTATTCAAGAAAAGTCAATTTGATTAAATTTTATAAGAGATAGATTTTTGAGATGGACCTAATCATGTTCGATCCTTTGAAATAACAATACAAACTTGTTTCTTATTTTGGCGCAAAGGGGGTTAAAAAATAAAAATGATAGATAGTACCTGGTGGTAGAGGAAACTCAATAATGTGCTGCCCATCTTTCTCGTCTCTATGCGTTGCTTTACATTTTTCAAATTGTGTCTTTAACTCTTCAAACTGTTTCTTCAAGTCTAACAGTTTCTGCTCATTTGAACCCATACCTTAATTTGATCTTTTGTTTAGTTTCTTGGTTTGTGTAGCTAGATCAGAGCTTTCCTTTGAATAGAACTAGAACTTGTTTTGGGAAGGAAATTAATAAATGTTACCTGCGACTTTAGGTTCTTATACACAAGCAAAAGAATCAAATAGGCACACTCGTACACACATTCTCCAATTGAAAAAATGAATATTGATAAACTTTTCTTGGGAAATAGACATTCCTTAAATTTATTTTGTGCTCGCCTTTATTCTTAGATGAAGATCATGTAATTTCGTGTTGACTATATTCAGAGTATTTTGACACAACTAGCTGAAAACATAGTAACTGTTAGTTTCGAGTGACTAAAAGATCTTAAAATACAAAGGTGATATGGTAGTTGTTTATTAAAAAGCTGACTGTTCCATTTAGTTCTGTTTGGCATATAAACTGTTTGGACTAATTAATGATAAAAGTTTCAACCTTTTCTCACATGCTACTCATTGTAGCATCTCAAAATATATCTTTTAATTTTTTAAAAGCTCCTAAAAATTGTCATTCCGACTTCAGTTAGAAACTTTTAGAAACTTTTAAAATTGTACAAAAACTAGAAAGTAGAGACTTATGTCTACCAAACATGGTTACCCCCAAGTTTTGATAATAATTTGACCAAACGTCAGATGATGAAATCAAAATAGGAGTAAATGGAGTTTGAAATTCCAAAATAGGACTACTACGTTTTTATTCCCGAAATAGGACTAACATGACAGTATTTACTGTCATCTTGTAGGCGTGACTATCAAATAGTTGCAGTACAGTGTATTTAACATGACATTATTTATTATAATTAATGGCAGTATTTTTTAATTATGACAGTTTTTTTCATAGATGTCAGTAAAAACTCCTATTCCGGGAAGAAAAACATAGTAGTCCTATTTTGTAATTCCAAATCTCATTTACTCCTTTTTAGGGTAATTTCCCTCAAAATAAAGCATAGCTCGCTTCCTCCTTTAATTTTCTAACTCACTTATTGACTTATGGTGCACGCATATATGTGGAGCAGCAAAGAACCGTAAATTTAAATGATTGAAGCAATCAGAAGCTATGGCCTGGGGTTTCTTCTTCTAAGGAACTTCTTATATATTCGATCTTATGTTTTTTGAACATTAATAATCCTACTCTAGTCTTAACGGGTCAATTAAGACCTCCTTGCACTTTGCTTCATACATGTTTTTTGAGAAAGACATACATGTTAGAGTTAAAGCAAAAAAATAGAACTCGTGAACAAAAATATTACTAAAATTTCTGTGTATATATTGTATGATCACTACGGGGTAACAATTTGAAATAATCAGTGACTAAAATTGATTAGGTTACACTTGTCCTTTATCAACATTTTGATCATATAATACTTTCGTTCTCTTTTAAATGCAACATTGGATTTTTTGCACTGTTGGTCCAAAATAGGACGTTCGTAGGCTTTTAGGAAAGCTACGTAAGAACACTCAAACAGGAATTAGGAAAGTACGAATATGGAAAGTTGCAAAGGGATTTAGTTGCCAGAAATAGCATATAGAAGTTGTCTCCCCTAATCTGAATTACAACCCGCCTTTTATAGGCGTATACAAATCGTAACCGTTACCGATAATAATAATGACTAATTAATTACAACATTAATACGGAATTAAATACATAATTAATAGCACATTAATTGCTTGACCGTTACTTTTTCGGGCTAGAAGGTCGGCCGGACTGGCAGGCTCCCCGCCGGGCTGGCAGGCAGGCTTCAGGTTATGGACTTGGATCCATGGATCCAAGTTCAGGGCTTGGGCTGATTAGGCTCTGGGCCTAGTCCCATTACTCCATCATGCACTATTCAAATGTTCTACTTTGACTTTATTTTATTTATTAATGCATTATAAATTAAATTTTAAAACTATATTATTAAATTCATCTCATTTTAAATTTTCAAAATCTTATTTTTTTAATTTTTTACTTATAAAGAATGAAAGATATTAATGATCAAACTTATGCGTTGGCAAACGTGAAAAGTGTACTGTCACAATTAAAAAAGAACAGAGGAAGTATTAGGTAATACCTCCATTCGTTGAAAGATTCTCATTGCAAAATGACACGGTTATTTAGAAAATAATTAAATAGGAAAAAATGAAAATAATAATCTCAACTATTGTCGGTCTGCTAATAATAATCTCAACTATTGATTATTTTTTATAATCCCAACTATATGAACCATCCGTCAATAGTGGTCCATGACCGGTTACTACCAGCTATAACAGGTAAATTTTAAATAGAAATTAAGCTTATCCTATAAATAATCTGAACTATGCTCGCTCTTCTTTTAATAATCCCAACTATCAACTCAATTTTTTTACAAAAATTAGAAATAATTATTTAAATTTCTGATTTTAAATTTTACGAATGAAAGTTTAACTAAATATTAAAATGTGTTGCATTTTAGAAATAAAAAAATCACATTTCATTTTTTATTATTATTCTCAGAATTTTTTTTTATAAATAGTCATTTTTTGAATTGTTTTACAATTCACGGTTTTTATTAATTTTTAACTACTTTAAAACGATTTAATATTTTCGGATGATTAGCTTTTAATGTTTTTATATTTTGAAAATAAGTATTAGTATTTTTATCTTTTTCACTTTCTTAATTTTGAAAATCAAAGTTTTCCTATTTTAATTTGAATTTGTAATTAATTTCAATGTCAATTATCCTTTAAAGTTTTTATATTGACCTTTTTACTATCGTCTAAAATATCTTACATGTTATGTAATTTTAATTTTGAAATTTATATAAGTTTTTTCATATTCTATAATTATATATTTTATATTCTTTAATTCTACAAGCTATCTAAAAAATTTAATTAAGTAAAATTAAATTTTTATAGTCTCTTTTACCCTTTCTATTTATTTATGGAAATTTTAATTTAATATTTTTGGGTCCATCAGAAGTTGACGGATGATTGTTCAAATTATTGTAATCCAGTAATTCTTTTTTAATTGATTGAATTGAACATGTAGCCGGTCACGTCGGACCATTATTGGCGGAAGGTCTAAAGTTGGGATTATTCTGAAATAATCGATAGTTGGGATTATTATAAGCGGGTCGTGAATAGTTGGGATTATTACTATCAATTTTTCCAATTAAATATGATAATTCGAGTATATTTTGAGAAATAAATTTGATATGTGTATAATATAATGAGGTTATTGGTGATAATTGTGATGTTATAGATGTATTATTTTTAATATTTGATGGGTGAATTGTCACTTAAAAGTGTTAATTGCTTCCTAAATTAAAAATGAGAAATTCTATATGAACCTCGAAAAAGGAAAGTGGAAGATTTATATGCGAGGAGAGACTACTTTACTAGACAGTTGGACGTTTGTATTTTCAACTTCCTTTACAAACTCCCTGATTCAGAACTTTGTTTTCAAAAATTAGGCGTCAAATTGTTACGTCAGTTAAAAATATATAAATAATACTACCTCCGTTCCGAATAAGTTCGTCATATTGACTTTTCTTGGTCAATGATGGTAAATTTTAGGTGATGATTTTAATTACTATATTTGTATGTAATTTATAAATTTAATACTTTTATGAAAATATTTTGAATGAGGATTATTTTGATATAATTTTTATATTTTAAATAATTTCGTATTAAGAAATATCATTAGTCAAAGTTGATTGTCATTGACCAAGAAAAGTCAATTTGGTGAACCTTTCCGGGACGGAGGGAGTATTTGTTTTTATAGATCTTTTGATGATCTCTCGACACAAAAATTGCCACTCTGCTTGGTGCCTAAACAATGTCAATAAATCCCGCTAATTTTTTTCTTCCTTGGGCATTACCTTTGTTGAAGTTTAGTTCTGCAGATCTGAAAGCCCAACACACGGTTTGGATATTTCAGGATGTGGATTGTGATTTGTGTGTATAAGAAAATATAAAAGCTGAATCAATAATAATCTCAAGAGCCCACTTTGTTTTATGCAATTCGCTGATTACACAGGAATTAAGCTATTTATACTAATGGGGGGTATGGGGTGCTCCTTGCTAATTGGTTGCTAATCCATCCACTTGAATGCCCATCCTCCCACTTGCTGATGTCACACTCTAGCATTTAATGCACTTCGCCATTTGCCAATGGTCCGTTGCCCGATCGGACTAGTGGGTCATGCTTAAACGTCGTTGATTTGGCCCAAGTATCTTGGTTAGCCCGAACCCCGTTCGGTACGTATTTCTCCCTGGGCCCGCTCTTCGTCTGAATTCCGGGCTAACTGTTTTTGTACTGGATTATTTGGGCCCTTGAACCGCGTATTGGGCCTTTGGTCAAATATCCCAACACGAGTCACTCACTTCCGATGTCTCGAATGATAGTGAGTGCATTGGGAAGTAGAACTTATGTTCCGAACGACGATCGGAATTCAGAATTTGTCGGTTCCCTATGTCATGATTAGTACCTTAATTGCGGTTGTCGTTTGATTTTTTCCATATTTGTCATGATTACTGGCTTTTGCTTTCCTATGTGACACGTGTCCTTTCAAATAGTTGAGGTGACGTGTCTTCTTCTGGTTGGTTATTGATTCGGCGCCTGTCGGGCTATAAATAGGCCTTGAATTTCTTGGATATGGGTTTCGAATTTTCATTTCCTTCGTGCCTTTGTTCTACCTTCTCTCTAGGTCCTTCAAGCTTTTTCGTGTTCAGGTATTCCCCGTCCCTTAATTTTCCTCCACTCTTTTGCTTCAATTGATATGTTTCCTCGATCATGCTCCCACTAGTACAAACTATAGGTATTGTGGCACATGAAAAATGTCACAAAAGACTACATAAATGTCACAAAAAATCAAATGTAGCATTTTCAACTATGCCGCATCCGAGTGGTGTTGCAATAGATCTTTTGTAGCATTTTTTTGTAACATTTTCTTATGCTGCAACTACTATTGCCTATTGTAGCATTTCTCTAGCTATATTCTATTGTAACATTTTATTTTATCTTCTTCACACTAATATCTTTTGTAGCACTTTTAATTACCTTATTGTTGCATTTATATATCTTATTCAGCATTCTTTTAGTTATAGGTAATATGTTTTGCCTATTTTCCAAACAAAATTATATATTGTTTCGAACATAGTAATTACACATGTGCTATTATACTTCACAAACCAAATATCATTACAATATCAATAGAATCTTACAATAATAGGAAGAAAAAATATTCAAAGGTGGGAAAAGTAAAGAACGAATCTTGACCAAACAAGATATTAGACAAATCAAGGTATTACAAAAACCACTTTGTCCAGTTAAAGTCTAATACCAAGTGGTTCAGCAAAATAACATCACTATATGTGTATATATATATATATATATATATATATATATATATATATATATATATATATATATATATCCATCCTTGCACATGTATGTCAACTTCTTCTAGAATCATCACCATATATATATATCCATCCTTGCACATGTATGTCAACTTCTTCTGGAATCAGTTTGATGTATCCTGCATCATATTAAATCAAGAAGATGGATAAATTAATATTAAATGCAATTGTTCTGCTTTAAAGAAACAAGAGACATAAATGAACACTATATACCTTGAGATTGGCAGATGCTAATATTGTTTGAGGAACCAAGCTTAATCCTGGAATAGTACTTTGCAACTGTTTTAACACAAATGTTAGTACATTTTCTGACATACGTGCTTTTTCAACCTCAAACTCTTCAGCCATTTTTGCTCTTTCAATTGCAAGTTTTTCATCCATTTCCTTTTGCATTTCTTCCCTCAAAGATTGTAATGCATTATTTGGGATGTTGTGTGATTTTTCACCTTTCTTTTCCACAATATCTTTATTGGTGACACCTCTTCCATATAGCCGAACACGTCCACTGTATTCCTTAGGCATTACTTTTGCAAATGCATCTTCAGAATTGGCCTCATCATTTCCTTGTGTAGATTCAATATCTTTCATTGCTTGCTATTTTGAATGCATAATAAAAAACAAGTTTAATCACTCACATTTATCAACTGTTAAAATATAATTAACAAAAACATTTTCAAGGAATATTTTCTAATAAACTTACAAGTTTTACACTCGTTTCATCAAATGAAGTCTTGTAGGTTCGACCATCTTTTCTCTTACGTGTCTCTTCATACATTTGAACTTCTGTGGGTATCTTGTTGTTTTCACTTTGAGTTGTCTGAATACCTTATGTTACTTCATTTGAAAAATGGTAATGAAGATGGATAATCAAATTATATAAAAAAACCTTACCAACTGGTGTTTCAATCTCGCAAATGAAACACGTCCAGTAGTTGGCATGTCTGTTTGTTTTGATCGACTACACTTATTTCGAAGGCACCGGTTCTTCACAAACATGTCAGCATAACGATAACAGGGTTTTAGTAATTAAATTAAATAAAAATAATTAAATGAAAATCACTTAAAGATACCTTTGATTGAGGAGTGTTCCAAAAACGAATAAGATCTCTAAACTGCTCTTCAGTGATACCGTCTTTTGGGCGTTGAATTCATCTCTCTGAGTTAGATTCATATTTGTCAAAATGTTCTTCCTTCACACGACTTTTGTATGTCCTCCAGTTATCATTTATTGATCTTATAACCCATTTTTTTCCTACTGGTGGAATAATGTACTTTGACTGCAATAAAGGTTATATGATTAATACATATAATACAGTCATTACATTTAGTCAACTGAAGGATAATGCTATCTTACGTTAACATATTGCCACATTCTCTCTTTGTTTGGCACTTTTGGCCAACTGACATAGTTCAGAGGTGCTAGTGATGCACTACGAGCTATGGTTCCAAGAAATTGAGAAAACTCAGAGCATGTAGCCTCATCCGGTCCAATTGGTTGGTTATACTCATTGAGAGTAATGACTTTGCGCTCATCTGGTTTTCGTATATGGACCTTGTGTAACATTGTCTTCCCCCTATGCTTCTTTTTTAGGCCTTTAAAATAACAAAAAAAAACATAAGAAATCGTGACTGCTTAAGTCAATTTGTATAGGTTGACTTACTTGTATCTTTTGTAGTACTCTCTTCATCTCCACTTTGAATTGGATCAACTTCATTTTCATTTTCTATCATTGCCCAGTTTGTACTAGAGTGGACTTCTTTTGTAGCCTTTAAAAAAAGAATAACAATTTGAAAGATATATATTTCATGCAATATTAATTTACACTACTGTAATTTACCACATTCACATGTCTCTTGCGGCTGAGTTGCACATCTTCTTCAAAATCGTCAATAACCATATTTGTTTTTTCCACAAAAGTAGACATAGGCTGGCTTGGCATCAGAGGTTCCATCCTCTATATGGATTTTAAAAATCATAGTATATACACATCATATACAAAACAAAGTTAAGTAAGTTGAGAATTCTTGAAACACAGTACTATATGCACATCTTTACTCATGCCAAAACTATCTATTATCAAAAGTATAGACATATATTATTTTACCTTCTTTTTTTAGAACAATCATTTATTCTTTCTCGATCTGCAAAATAACATCAAACTTGATTTTTAGAAATGAAAGTCTTCTAATAACACACTTGTTAAAATTCTATCAAAAAATAGTATAATAAAGTAACCAACCTGGCCTCCCACTTTTATTGATTGGGTCCTTCTTCCTGACAACATCCATCTTTGATACATCCTGATTTTATATATTGCAAATAAACTTAACCTTGACCTGTTGTCATCAGAAAAAGTATACTGCTCCAAGAATATAGCATGCTCATATTATTACCATATCAATCTCAACCACATCATCCTCTTGCACAGTAACCTTAGAAGGTTGAAGAATTTTGATTAGCAATATGTATAAAAAAGAGGCAATTGCCCCAAAGAACATTGTGATTACTGTTATAGACTACAAGAAGAAAAAGTATGCATATGCCCACGGGTTTTTACCTTTTTTTAGTGGAGTGATCCCTGCACTTTCTTTTTGGAACTGTATATCATCAATATGAACTTTAAGTACTCATACATTACTAAAATATGACAAAATTAGCAGAAAAGTGTATAAAGTGACTAACCTTCCCTCTCATTGTGATTCATTGTGCCACTTCTCAAAGAGGAATCATTCCTTTTCATTTCCTAGTTTAAAATTATGCATATAATATTGAATTAAATATCACAGAATGTCTAAAAAATACACAACAACTACAATTTTCCATGTGTGCTAATACCTTGTAAGGATTAGGCACAAAATCTTGATTATAAGAGAAGTAGTCTTCATCCACATCTTCCAGATGTGCAATTTTTTCCTTACCAAGTGTTGATGCATCATTTCTTTATTTTAACATATTGAAAGGTATCAATACATTATCAACTCCCTTTCCCTTCATTATGCGTAGATTACTTTCAATCCTGGACAACCTTTGTTTCTCATACTCTGTAAGGAGAGCATTTGATTTAGGACCTTGTTTCTCTTTCATCTGTAAATCACATAATTTAAGATGAAACAGTTAGCAAATATAAGCCACATTATTTCACATATATACTATACAAATATAGTAGAACTATATACTACTATTATATTTAAGACTAGAAAACTTATATACATATAGCATAATAGTCACTTACTAGTCCTGTCACTACTAATATTGTTATTCACAACATCTTCTTTGCCCACAGATTTTGCAACTAAAACATCAATGTTCACTCCCACCGTGCTTTTAGGCAGATCAGTTCTTATAGAACTAAAACTTCCTTCATCATTTACTATGTGGTCAACACTAAAACCAATATCATCATACTCGTTCCAATAACCCTCATTAGCATCTTCTTCGTCCATTTCAAAAAGATCTCGTGGAACTCTTTTCATCACATAGTGACGTCCATCTTCAATAGGATCTTTGACATAGAAAACTTGATGAACTTGTGATGGGAACACAAATGGATCATTAACATAACATAATTTCTTAAAATTAACACGGATCAATCCAAAATCATCTTTCTCCTCCTCAAACCAGTCACACTTAAAGAGAACAACATTACCTTGGTTATGATAACTTAACTCAATAATATCTCTAAGTGCTCCATAATAGGTGACATCTCCTAATACTGGATTTTGATCCTTAGAACTTGCAAAACTAGGAGTAGAAGCTGTAACGGTAACTCCACTATTTTGGGTCTTGTATTTCCCATCTCTTGCTCGTGTAGAAAACTTGTAACCATTAACAAAATATCCATAGTACCTTTTGCATACAGAACTTGGTCCATTTGCTAGCCAAAAAATATGATCTGAAACCAGTTTTGATTGAACTTTGGTTTTGAACCAAAATGCAAATCCATGGGTATGGTCATTTTCTTTTGCCCATCTACTCCTTTTATTTTGCCTGCTTATGAGGTCTTGATGTTCCCTGCATCAGTAAATAAATTATTTACATGTGTGTGTATGCATATGTGTGTGCACGGTAAGAAATTAATAAACAAAGGTTAACTTACTTTATGAAATTGTCAACTTCCTCATTATTTGCATTAAAGAGAGCATATCGATGCGCTATCTGAAGGGTCTTAGGGCTTAGAGTAAATGATTTTTCTTTTTCCTTGGACTTCCCTCCAATAGGGTAACCATGATTTGAAAAGATATTACAAGAATTATTTGAGCTGCCATCACTGTACCCTTCCTGACCTCTACTTAGTCTTGTTTTCACCCCATCGTGCATATACCTTGAGCAGTGAATCAAACATTCTTCGACAATATATCCTTCTGCAATAGACGCTTCAACATGATATTTATTTCTAACATACGACTTTAATCTACATAAATATCGCTCCATCCAATACATCCAGCGGTAGTGAACTGGGCCACCTAACCTAATTTCATTGATTAAATGGACAGGTAGATGCATCATTACATCGAAAAAGGAAGGTGGGAATATCTTTTCAAACTGACAAAGAATTTCAACAATTTCGGACTGCAGGCCAGGAAGGTCTTCTATTCTGATAACTTTACTACAAATCGTCTTAAAAAAGACACCCAATTTTATTATTGGAATTGCAACTTGCTTTGGTAGTGCTTTCTTAACAACAACCTGGAGAAGATAATGGAGAATAATATGTGCATCATGAGTTTTGTATCCAGAAATCTTCTTGTCATTTACATGCACGCAATGAGATATGTTTGAAGCACAACCATTAGGTAATTTTGCATCCTTTATCACCTTACAAAAAACTTCTTTCTCTTCGCTGCTCATAGAAAAACATGCCTTAGAATATAGGAAATATTGACCATCTTCAGAAAGAGTAGGGTGAAGCTCTTCCTTAAAGCCTAAGTGTTGTAGATCTAACCGAGCATGAATATGATCTTTTGTTTTTCCTTGTATATCCAACAATGTTCCGATTATATTATCAAATATATTTTTCTCTATATGCATTACATCTAGGTTATGTCGCAATGCATTCTTCTCCCAATATGGCAATTGAAAGAATATAGATTTCTTCTTCCATGGGCAGTTATTTTTCTTTCTTTTTTTCTTCTTTTTCTTCCCAAAGTTATTAGTATAATCCCCTAATTTCTGGAGAACTTCACTACCAGTTAAAGGAGTAGGAGCATTTCGTTCCTCTATTTTTCCGTTAAAAGACCTCTCATCAAATCTCCATGGATGACCTTTACCAAGAAACCGACGATGTCCCAGATAACAAGTTTTCTTGCTATATTTTAAATATTGGGAGCATGTGTCATAATGGCAACAAGGGCATGCAAGTCTCCCTTGTGTACTCCAACCAGATAGCATAGCATAAGCGGGAAAATCGTTGACTGTCCATAATAAAGCAGCACGCATATTGAAGTATCGTTTACTAAATGCGTCATATGTTTTCAACTCCATATTGCCACAATTCCTTCAACTCGTCGATTAACGGTTGTAGATAAACATCAATATCCATTCCTGGATAATTAGGCCCTGGTATGAGTAATGATAGAATGAGGTATTCTGGTTTAAGACACATCCAAGGTGGCAAATTGTAGTTAATAAGTACCACTGGCCATGTACTGTGAGAAACACTCATTGTACCAAATGGACTGAATCCGTCACTTGCCAAACCCAGTCTTACATTACGTGGATCTTTAGCAAATTCAGCAAACATAGAATCAAAATCTTTCCAACATTGACCATCAGCCGGATGTCTCAGATTTCCATCATTCTTACGTTTTCTTTCATGCCAAGTCATTTCTTCTGCTGTTTCAGAACACATAAGAATCCTTTGAAGCCTAGGTTGTAAAGGGAAATGTCTCAAGACTTTTGCAGGAATTATACTCCTATTTCCCTCATTTATCTCCTTCTGGTCATACTCTTTCCATCTAGAAGTACCACAAACATGACATGATTCAGCATTCTCATATTCTTTCCTATAAAGTATGCAGTCCTTTGGGCAAGCATGTATCTTTTTGTAACCCAAGCCCAAACTATTGATAGTTTTTTTGGCTTCATAATAAGATTTTGGAAGGTTTGCCTCCGGCATTACCTCTTGTAGAAGTTCTAATAAATCTGAAAATGCTACATTACTCACCCGATTTATACATTTGAAAAGATACAAACGAATAGTGAAAGAGAGCTTTGAAAAATTCTTGCAACCTGGGTACAATTCCTTCTTACCCTCTTCCATCAACTTAAAAAAATTATTAGCTTCCGCATTTTGCTCTTCTCCTTCTCTGAGATTTCCAAAAGTGTCATTCAATAACATATCTATATCATCAATGTCATTTAAGCCCTCATCATTGCTGTCACAGTCCATACTCTGTTCTGTTTCCATTGAAGGCAAACCTTCTCCATGGAAATTCCATAAAGTGTAGCCTTCAACAAAACCATGGCAGATCAAATGACTATGAACATTTTCCCAATTATGCAAGTCGCGAAAAACACACTTCTTACATGGACAGTTTATACAACCATCAACCGCCGCTCTTGTAAATGCTAAATTAAGAAATTCATTCACTCCATCCTTATACTTAGGATGGATTCTAGGCAATTTCATCCAAGTTCTATCTGCACCGTTCATAACTGAAAATAATATGAGACATAAAACAAATCATTGATTATAGCTTTTCATAACTGATTAATACTCAGTTTCCCAATTACATATAATAACTGCATATGCTTAGTTGTTTTAGTTTTGTTACCAATATAGATATCCACTTCTTAATGTTTGAAAATAAGTCTTACGAGTAATACTTAATACAAATTTCTACACCTCCCCTGAATACTTGTTGCAAAGCTTTGCTAATCAAAATAGTATTATATGAAAATTCTGAAAATGAAACTTTAATGTTTATTAAATACTTGTAATTGAGTACCACAAAAAACACAGCGGGTATGGATCTGCAATGAAAATAAGATCGAGTGGCTGGATAAACAACAATATTCTCTTAGCACTCCCAAAAAAAATCATAAAACCATGTGCTCAATAATTTCATTCAACATTCAGCATATCAATTTCATTTGATGCAAATATAGTTCAATACAGATATAATTTAATCTCTGCCTATAGAAACGAATCGAACCTGGCGGCAATCGGTGATGGAAGCTCCGGCTACCAACTCAGCTTTGGGGTCCTGGCGACTACACCTTATGCGAAAGGAAACTCAGAGTCTAGATCAGGATTAATGAGGACCAGGAAAGCATATTTGAAAGTATGTTAGAAGCCTACCAGCATGGATTTCAGAATTAGGTTACT
Source organism: Cuscuta europaea (assembly GCA_945859875.1). Lineage (NCBI taxonomy): Eukaryota > Viridiplantae > Streptophyta > Magnoliopsida > Solanales > Convolvulaceae > Cuscuta > Cuscuta europaea. Next base: position 8,592,807 of record CAMAPE010000051.1, read on the forward strand.
GCTCCCATTTTCTCTTGTGATGCAAAACGAAGGTTTGAGGGAGTAGCAGATCAAAATCGTCCGCGTTAGAAAATTGGGCTTTTTGATTTTTTTTAGATTAGCCATTAAAATAGTCCGTATTAAATACTACGTATGTAGTATATTTTTACATGTACTCCGTAGCATTTTTCTAAAACGTCACAATACCATATCTTTTGTAACAGTTTATTCCATAAATGCAAATATGCTACACCTCCTTGAACATGTTGTAGCATTATTTTAATTATTTTATAAAATGTTACAATAAAATTTCTATTGTAGCAATTTCTAAGATGCTACATAATAGGTGTTGCAATAGATACTTTTTGTAGTAGTGTCCTATGATTCGGGAATATCATGATGTCGCCGTTGTGGACGTCATACCTGTCCCTTTTGCTTAATGCACAAATGAGTAAGTATAAGAGGTGGGTATATTTTCACATGGTAACAATTTAAAATAATCGGTGACTAAAATTGATTAGGTTACACTTGTCCTTTATCAACATTTTGATCATATAATACCTCCATTCTCTTTTAAATGCAACATTGGATTTTTGCACTATTCAAATTTTTCTACTTCGACTTTATTTTATTTATTAATGTATTATAAATTAAATTTAAAAAATATATTATTAAATTCATCTCATTTTGAATTTTCAAAATCTAATTTTTTTAATTTTTTACTTATAAAGAATGAAAGATATTGATGGTCAAACTTATGTGTTGGCAAACGTGAAAAGTGAACCGTCACAACTAAAAACGAACAGAGGAAGTATTAGGTAATACCTCCATTCGTTGAAAGATTCTCATTGCAAAATGACACGGTTATTTAGACAATAATTAAATAGGAAAAATTGAAAATAATAATCTCAACTATTGTCGATCCGCTAATAATAATTTCAACTATTGATTATTTTTTATAATCCCAACTATATATACCATCCGCCAATAGTGGTCCATGACCGGTTACTACCAGCTATAACAGGTCAATTTTAAATAGAAATTAAGCTTATCCTATAAATAATCTAAACTATGCTCGCTCTTCTTTTAATAATCCCAACTATCAGCTCAATATTTTTTACAAAAATTAGAAATAATTATTTGAATTTCAGATTTTAAATTTTACGAATGGAATTTTAACTAAATATTAAAACGTGTTGTATTTTAGAAATAAAAAAAATCACATTTCATTTTTCATTATTATTCTCAGAATTTTTTTTATAAATAGTCGTTTTTTGAGTTGTTTTACAATTCACGGTTTTTATTAATTTTTAACTACTTTAAAATGATTTAATATTTTAGGATGATTAGCTTTTAATTTTTTTATATTTTGAAAATAAGTATTAGTATTTTTATCTTTTTCACTTTCTTAATTTTGAAAATCAAAGTTTTCATTTTTTAATTTGAATTTATAATTAATTTGAATGTCATTTATCCTTTAAAGTTTTTATATTGACCTTTTTACTATCCTTCAAAATATCTTACATGTTATGTAATTTTAATTTTAAAATTTATATAAGTTTTTCCATATTCTATAATTATATATTTTATAATCTTTAATTCTACAAGCTATCTAATAAATTTTTATAATCTTTTTTACCCTTTCTATTTATTTATGGAAATTTTAATTTAATATTTCTGGGTCCATCAGAAGTTGACGGACGATTGTTCAGATTATTATAATCTAGTATTTCTTTTTTGATTGACTGAACAGGTGGTCGGTCACGTCAGACCATTATTATATTGACGGAAGGTCTCTAAAGTTGGGATTATTATACCGCGAATAGTTGGATTATTACTATAAATTTTTTCAATTAAATATGATAATTCAAGTATATTTTGAGAAATAAATTTGATATGTGTATAATATAATAAGATTATTGGTGGTAATTGTGATGTTATAGATGTATTATTTTTAATATTTGATGGGTGAATTATCACTTAAAATGGTTAATTGCTTCATAAATTAAAAATGAGAAATTCTATATGGACCTCAAAAAAGGAAAGTAGAAGATTTATATGCGAGGGAGAGAGTACGTTACGTTAGTTAAAAATATAAAAATAATATTTGTTTCTATAGATCTTTTGATGATCTCTCAAAACACCATGATCTCTCCACACAAAAATTGCCACTCTACTGGGTGCCTTGGTCCCTAAGAGCATCCCCAATGATATAGTATGCACGGTGCATATGTGCCATGAAAGATAACCACATAAATATTCACAAATAAATTATCTCTCTCCTTATTTGAATAATTTTATTCAATTTTGGTAAGTTTTCCCCTGCAATGTCAACTACAATGTCAATATCTAGACAGTCTCCTTGACATTGTGGAGAAAAACTTACCAAAACTGCATAAAAGCATTCAAATGAGGAAATAAAGAATTTATTTATTAATATGTATGTGATTGTCTCTCATACCGCATGTGTACCGTGCACATTGTAGCATTGGAGATGCTCTAAACAATGTCAATAAATCCCGCTAATTATTTTCTTTCTTGGGCATTACCTTAGAAAAGTATTACTACCTCAGATCCTCCATCCAGATAATTAAAAAATGAGAACACTAGCGAATAGCGATTCAATGAATTCAAACAAAGGAATGAACCGGACAAAATCTCGCATCCATTAATTGGATAAGAATGTTTACAATGACAAATGGAGTGTGTATGGGAAACTTAAAAGTAAAAAACACAGTAGTGTGTGCACATATAGGCGTTGTCCAAAACTTTACAGTTTACAGCAGCAGCTGAGATTTAATTTGGCTCTCCATCTCTAATCTCTATGACTCTCCCAGTAGCAAATGAAGCTAGTACACTCTTTGCCTTCTGCACAAATTGTATTTTTTTAGTATCGTGATTTTCCACGACTAAATTATTTTTCCCTGTTGGAGGTTGTACCTATAAAACTCTTTTCAGCCCCCATTAGATGCATCTGTAGTGCAAGCTGAGTCGTTCATTGTGCTTTTCTTCTCTCGAGCAGGTGACGCTGACATATTCTCTTTCACTTGATCGAAAAAGAAGTTTGTTTTCCTCATCTTTAATTATTGGCCACTTCCAGAAACATTATGTTTCTTGGGTGACTTAGGTATCTCCATGCCCTCCTCAGCCCTATTAGGAGACATACCAATGTTATTCAATTCTGTATACAGTGACCCTGCCTGTTTCTCTGTGTCATTTTCATCTTTTGCAAATGATTCATCAGAAGCTGCAATGTCATCATGTGTCGTAGGTGAGTCAGCAAGCATACTAGCACAGCTCTCGGCATTGTTAGTTGTTGAGGTTTCTTCCCCTACACTTTGTTTTACTTCTTCTAAAGGCCCAAGCTTTACTTCAAGATCCTTGATTGCAAATGTTAAAGCTCTGGCATCCCTAGCAGCTGCTAACTTCCCACGAGGTGCTTCCTGTTCCAAACAGGACAAATGATTGATTTGAGTAAATTTTGCTTGCTTCCATGCACTATTTAGATAGAAGTCCTGCGTTCATCATGCATGTGTATATCTTATAGAGTCTAGTTTCATTCTTGTTAGAACGCTTCTTAATGTGAAAAATACGAACGGCCCGAAATGATGCATTATGATTCAAGGTGGAACACATATTTTATTAAGATAATGCATAGTTCAAATTCAAATGTGCAAAACAAGTTGAATTTATCTACAAAATGTCACCACATTTTCTTATTCACGATAGTGCATTTTTGTTTCACATAATGCACAACTTCCAAATCTGGTGCTCCAAATTCATTCTCATTTAATCCAAATTTTAAATAATATACTACTTATATAGAGGTTGGTTATAACAAAAGGAGGTCTTAACGTGTGAAGTCTATCACACATATCTCATTTCGCACATACTTTTACGTGTAATGCACTTTTTGACGTTTCGCCTAAAATAATTTATTTACAAAGATGCCACCGCATTTTGGTTAAACACGTAGTGGCACTTTTGTAAATACAACAACAACATCCAAGCCTTAGTCCCAAAAGATTTTGGGGTCGGCTAAGATAAATCGATGTATGATATCGATGTCAAAAAGAGAAGACTGGCAAGAAAAAAATAAAAAGAAAAAACGGATAAGATAGAGATAAATAAATATAAGAAAAACAACAATATAAGAGAGATAAAACATAAAAAGATAAAAGAGCATTAAAAAAACTAGAAGATAAAAAAACATAAGAACATAAAGGATAAATAAGATAAACGATAAAAGAAAACGATAGAGGAAAGATAGAAAAGAAATCAATCGTCCACATGAATGTACGCCCTCGACTTTGCTCTCTCCAAATCCATACTCACGTCCAACCCAAGAAGACGCATATCAATTCTGATTCCTCTAATCCAAATCTGTTTGGGTCTTTCTCTCCCTCTCCTCTCTGTCTCTTCTCCCCACCCCTCAAGTCGTCCAACAGGTGCATCACTCGGTCTTCTACGCACATGCCCAAATCATCGCAAACGAGACTCCTGCATCTTATCGTCTATAGGTGTTATTCCCACCTTTTGTCTGATTATCTCATTTCTCAAACGGACTTTTTTGGTATGCTCACACATCCAACGCAACATACACATCTCTGAAACACTCATCTTTTGAATGTGACATTGTTTCACCGTCCAACACTCTACGCCATACATTAATGCAGGCCTAATTGTTGTTCGATAAAATTTACCCTTCAGTCTAATCGGCATACCTCGATCGTATAGAACTCCTGATGCACTCTTCCATTTCATCCACACAGCTCTGATTCTATGGGAAACATCTCCATCTAATTCGGCATCCTTCTAAATTATGGAGCTCAAGTAACGAAACATATCACACAATGGTATCTCCCTACCATCAAGAGTAATCCCACTGTTGCTACTACTTCTACCTCCACCAAACTTCAGTCCATATACTCAGTCTTGCTTCGGATCAGTCTGAAACTCTTGGTCTCCAATGTTTGTCGTCATACTTCCAACTTTACTTTAACACTTGATTGTGTCTCATCATTCAATATAATGTCGTCAGCAAACATCATGCACCACGGTATATCTTCTTGAATTGACTTCGTAAGTTCATCAATGACTATAGCAAGTAAGAAAGGACTCAAAGTCGATCCTTCGTGCACTCCAATAGTAATAGGGAACTCTTCGGTCCTCCCTACACTAATACGAACACTTTTAGTACAAGCCTCATACATATACATGATGATACTGATACACTTACGTGAGATGCCTTTCTATATAAGGCCCACCAAAGGACTTAGGTACCTTATCATATGCCTTTTCTAAATCAATGAACATCAAATGCAGATTCTTTTTAATGTCTTTATACTTCTCCACATCAAAAAAAGTGCACTTTTTGTAAATAAGTGATTTTTTTGCAAAACATCAAAAAGTGCACTACACTACACATAAAGTAGTGCGTAGGATTTCACACGTCAAGTCCTCATTTTATTTTATCCTAATTCTATATGTATAGTGAGGATCCAATAAAAAGAAATCTTTAGGTGAGAAATGAGAATGAACCTCAACCATTAGATTTGATTATGTTACAGTTAGTGATGTTAAAGGCGCTGGTGCGGAGCAGCAGACAGTCCTGCCGCTACGAGATGAACTGTAACGTTGAGTTTGGGTGAGGCGAGTATGGCGGCCACAATAGCGATCACGCTATTGTGGTAAAGGCGGACGCTATAGCTACGCATTTCTGGCTTCGATGTCTTGAAATGTTTTTTGCATATAATATTTTTAGACTGAGGTTGAAGGGTAAATTTGAGACGATTGGGGAAGAAAATGTGGTGCAAGTGATCACCGACAATGGAAGTAACTATATTCTTGCGGGTAATATTTACTAATTCAATATTACTTTATTTAAAATTTAAATTTTTGAATTTCAATTATGTGAGTACGCTGTCCTATCTGAGTTTACTCATTTCTGTGTTAGGAAAACTGCTACAAGTGAAGAAAAAACATTTATTTTGGACACCATGTGTTGCCCATTGCGTAGACTTGAGGACGTTGGGAAGTTGTCCACAGTAAAAACAACAATAAGAAAAGGTATTTGTGTAGTGGGTTTCATCTATAACCACACAATTGCTCTCAACATGATGAGAAAGTTCACCAACAAGATGGAATTGCTTAGACGTGGTATTACAAGGTTTGCTACATCATTCCTTACCTTGCAACGACTGCATACTCAAAGAGCAAAGCTTAGAAACATGTTTACTTCCGATGAATGGAAAAAAATTAATGTTTCCAAAGATCGAAATGGGAAGAGAGTTTTGGACATAATCCTTAACCCTACATTCTGGAATGATGTTGTTTACATTCTGAAAGTAATGGGCCCTCTTGTGCATGTTCTAAGGCTAGTCGATCATGAGAAAAAACCCACAATGGGATACATTTATGAAGCAATGGATCGAGCCAATGAAGCAATTCAGAGTTCTTTTCAAGGAAATGAAAGGAGATACAAAAAAAATATTTGAAATCATTGATTTACGATGGGAAACTCAGCTTCATCATCCCTTGCATGTCGCTGGTCATTATTTGAACCCTTATTTCTACTACAAGAACCCAAGAATGGACCTATACAATGAGGTTATGCAAGGGCTTTACGTGCATTGAGAGGCTTAGTGAATATGAATAAATTGAAGATAAAATATCATGTGAGTTGAATGCTTATAAGAGAGCTGAATGTCTCTTTGGGTTGAAGCCGGCAGTAAGGCAAAGAGAGACACTTGGTCCCGGTAAGTTAAGGCATATGATTTTTTTTTTGTAATAATCAACCCTAATAGAATGTTTAATGTTTACTTCCACTTAAAGGTGAATGGTGGAGGAACTATGAATCTAGGTAGTTAACTTGCTACTCGGTAGTAACTCGGTCAAGGGCCGAGTAGCGAGTAGCACTGATTACTTTAATAGCAAAGGTGCCTGAGATTATAGAAATATAATAGTCTTAAATTTGTCTTAAAATGCATAGAAATGAATAAAATGATAGAAATCCTAATGATGGAGTAGCAAAAGTCATTAACATTCTAGTCTTCTAGAAAACTCAATCATCTAATAATTTGCTAGGATCTCTGTTCTCTCCCCATGTCCATCCTAAATCATCTGATTTTCTCTTAAGTGTTGGATTGACATATTCTGTCAATTAGATGATGCGTATCAGTGGTTGTGAGGTTATCGTGCCTAGTGGGAGGTCTCGAGTTCGAAACCCGCTAGGCACATAAGGGTTTGAAACTCAATGGAGTGAGTTTCAGCCCTGATTACTCCAGGTCCTCCCAGCCCCCCTCCCTCAGACGCTCCCTGGAGTAAAAAAAATGATGTGTATAAGTGTGTATCGATCAATGATGTGCCATAATAAACAATCAATATAGTTATATTAATTTAAAGTTACGTGGTACGAAGTATAATATATATAGTCATACTAGTGAAAATAATTTATTTATATCAACAATATAGTGATATTAATTTATTTATATCAACAAATAGTATGAATCACATACACCAAATCTTCAAAGACTTGCCATAAAGATCTTAAGTTTTACTTGTAGCTCATCGGGATGTGAGCGCAATTAGAATACATTTGAGCACGTACGTTATTATTACATATTTTAAAAGTTCTATCAACAAACATATAGTGTATATTAGTGTACTGCTTCCAGTCTGGAGTCTAGACTAACAATTTTTTTAATATAAATTTGTAACATAGATTCATTCGAAGAAGAGAAATAGGCTTGAGCACCAAAGGTTGCAAGATTTGGTTTATATTAAATATAATCAAGATCTTAAGGAGCGGTTTGATAGCCGTGATTTGATCGATCCAATTCACCTAAATGATATTGTTGGGAGGAATGAGTGGTTTCGATGATGACGCTAACTTTACTTGGGGAGATGTTGCTGATCTAACTGGTGTGTGTGTGTGTGAGCCCTTAATAAACACTACACAGCAAATCAGAACAAGTGAAACGGCTACAAGCTCTTGAGGAGCTACAAGGTCTAGAGGGGCCACAAGCTCTAGAGGGAAGCCCCGCTCAATAGAAGATATAGAACATGTTGAAGTGGCAGAGCAGACAAATATGGAGGAAGAAATTTATGATTGCAGTAGTAGTGAAAATGACAATGAAGATGAGATAGAGTTGGAAGAATAAGAAGAATTTGATGAGTAGGAGTGGTGAATGATGAATTCAAAGGGCTTGCAAGTCGGATCTAAATTTTTTGACTGTTAATTTATCAAGGCTTAAACACTTAAACTAGAACCTTGTTTTTAATTCAAGATGTTTTAATCATTAATAGCATCTTATGTTTTGGTCATGAAACTAAAGACTTAAAGAGTATTTCTAAGTAATTTAGGATTTATGAATGTTAAGACTTAAGATGTTTGCAAGCTTCATTGGCATATATCATACTTTGTTAATTAGAATTTGGTATGTAATGTGTTATATATGCTTCTAGTAATTACGTATCTGCTATGTTTGAAAGTAGCCTAAATAGCGATCATCCCGCTATCCGTTATACCGCTATAGTGTTTTTGGGGCTGGTCGCTACGCTCCCCCCCCCCCCCCATCTGGGATTGACAACACTGATTACAGTAAAAGATGTTCATATTGCCGAATAGGTCTCTAGTGCAACATAAAAATATTTTAGTGCACCTTGGTCAAATCCAAGTGTAACATGAAGTCGTTTTAGTGCAACATCGTAAAGAGCTACCTCAAGTTACAATTTTAGTATCTTGCAAACAAAGAACTACCTAAAGTCATAAAGAAAAAGCCAGAGGGAAAGTGCAAGTGCATATATATTCTTGATTTAATTTCCAGAAATTAACACTTAAGCTTGAAACCCATGTGCACTGCCCAACAGAGCAACTTCCTCTCTTTCAGAGATAAATTACAAACATTGTGACCATATTGACATTCATTAAAATAATTGATTGCGAAATTTTCTAATCAACAAGATCCATTTTAATAGAATTTCTTACTAATAAATTCTCCACATAGACAAGTACAAGCTTGGAGCCATTCAATTAACATGGCTTAGAGCAGATGGTAAATAGGATTGTATTTGGAAAAGGGAGATGTCCTCAAATAGAAGCAAAACATGTCATTCTTCCTCAAATAGAGCAGATGGTAAATAGGATTGTATTTGGAAAAGGGAGATGTCCTCAAATAGAAGCAAAACATGTCATTCTTCCTCAAATAGAACTACATATAAAATTGGATTACCAAAACTACCCTTTAACTGTACAACTTCCACTGCCGGATAGCTACCACCACCGGTCATCCGCCAACATCCACCGCTGCCGTGCCAATGGAAAGTTGCCGGTCTCCACCGGGCAGCCACCACTAAACCCTAATAGGAATTGGTAAACTATAGAAATGCTAACCCTAAAGAGGGATTGTTAAACCCCAAACAGTAATGCTACACCTTAAGGGTATTTTAGGATAAAATTATTACCAATAATGCCTGTGTAGTCCCATTTTTGAAAAATGCAAAGATTTAGTCCTACGAAGAGCAACATTCTCTTTAGTAAACAAGTTTGTGTTTCTTGAGATAGAAAATGAAAAGGAATGAGGAGTATATGATACACAAAACTAACCTCCATCAACACTTCTGTCCTTTTCTTCAATGCTTCTAGAGATGCTTCCTTGTGAACAAGTTTCAAGATGCAAACTAAGTGAGACTGGAGATTCTCGGACCGGTGGTCCGCAATATAGCACTGTGGAACTGTAGATAAACAACCTACAGGATAAAAAGGGCAGTTCACAAGCTTCATTGAACATACAGTGATACAATGCCTGTCCATATCACGCCTCATTATGCTATCTGGACATTTCTGCTCACATGGAAGCATTTTGAAAGGACAGGCGCTGTCATGCTGATCCACATGACCAGCAACAAATATAGCATTACATCCCTCATTCTCGCAGTTCACAACCCGGAAACTGCAAGAGGGAAGATGATGTTCAAGTTCTTCTTCAGACCTAAACTTCATACTGCAATGATAGGTATTCTTGACATCAACATTTCTCAGCAAAGTTAGTGCAACTGATTCCCTCCGCCCAATCAACCAAAACCCATTCAGTTCCATCTCCTGCACAAAATCATCTATCCTATCTTCTCTCCTATCACTCAGAATCCATCCTGACACACGGCTGAAAAAATTTCTTTTTGAATGTGCAAAATCATCAATAAAATCGGAGATAATATCAAAAGCATCAGTGGGTGCTTCTATAATAGGGTCACCTTCAAAGACAACCGATTCCGCCACAAAAGTCTCACTTCTTTGGACAAGATAGTCCACCATTTCTCTTCTAACATCAAGAGCCACTGATGCAGGACTCTTGAATATGCCACCTGTCGTGTTGTCAACACATGCAGATGCCAAACCTGTGAGAAATTCTTGTCCTATCTTGTGAACCATTTCAGCATCAAAAAGGTTGCAGTGAAACATTGGACCTTCCTCTTTAACTTCTTCAAGTGTTTCTGGTTTGACTTCAGCATCACTTGCAGGGGGGTCCATGTTGGCAGGTGGGCTCATGGTTGAAGATTCTTGCATCATGTTCAATATCTGAATCTGAATAAATCAGTCTGAAAAAAATGGCATCACTTATACCGGGAGATAATGAAAGAAAATGCTCATGCAAACATAATTAGTATATCCAGAAATATCAATGCATTATCTTCAAGAACAAGTCAGACAGCTGTTTGGATGGGGGTGTTAGAAAGCAGGCATTTTTACAATATTCCAACAGAAATCTACCACAGCAGTTAGTATAATTGGCTATAATTTCAACATTGTGTTATGTACCGGGATTCTTTGCATCAAGGGAATGAAATAAAAATGATAAATGGATAGGGGCTATGGAAATTTGGGGAGTTTTCCTTCTCCTTGATTTTCTTCTTAATTTTTCTTCGATATTTTATTAGCACAGCAAAGCTCCCTTTTATAAGAGGGATTACATGCATATGAATGTAGAAAAGAAGGAAAGGGAAATCCTAGAAAATCACTTCCTAAAATAGATTAAATAATGAAGGTATTAAAATCAAATCATAATAAAGTCAATCAAGCAAATCAATCAGCTATTACTCCTCATTATTCTACTTGATTGCTCTCTTTATCTTTCCATAATATTGTATTGTAGCACGCATCAAATTGAAAGATCTTACACATTATATTGCTTATTCACGAATAAAACTGCTACATCAGGGGTGCTTGGAAAATGGCATTTCAGCCAAAAATTAGCGGTGTGACTCCATTTAGCGACAACTAATTGCTACGGCCAAACCGCTAAATTACCAAACATCTTTTTGCGACCCGCCAACTTATTCTGCTGGTCAAACCCGCTAACTGAATCCACTATTAATAACCCACTAACATAATCCGCTATCCGCTAACCGCTAAATGCCAAACACGCCCATCATCTATCATCTAACAGGCGCGGGGGTGGTTTCCCATTGCGATGGCGCAAATAGTTAACACACAAAATAAATATGTTGTGAAGCTACACAAACATACCACATTAAAACATACATAAATTCATACTCTTTCTGTCCCTTAAAACTTTGTCAACTTTCCTTTTTTTTGTCCCATTAACTTTGCCACTTTTCCTTTTAAATTAAGAATTTGTGGTTTCAAAAAAATATCTCCTCTGCACAAACCTCAACCACACAAGTTTTACTTTATTAATCCCTGTGTTGGTCAAACTTGGCAAAGTTTTAAAGAAAAGAGAGAGTATAAAAAGATGTACTCAACATAGCGTGACTAAGTACATATACTCTCAAAGTAAACAGCAAAGTGCTAATCAAACATAAAATAAAGGGAAAATCACCAGTATCCTCCCCCAATTATCCACCATATTGAAATCCCAGACTTGTGTTTCAGGTTTGTTAAATGTGACCCCCGAGTTGTCAAAATAATTATAAATGTCACCCTTGTCATTATAAATATTACAAACTCCATTTGTTTTTCGTTTTTTTCAGGGTTAAACTCGTCATTTCGCTTCCTTTTCATTCAAAGCCCTAATTCAAAATTATCCCCAACCCTTTACCACGCTTATCCTTCCAAAATTCAAATGCAAAGCTTAATCCTTTGCTCTGAGTTTTTTTCCGCCAAGTTTCAACGGCACATGGCGTTCGAACAGTGAACGTATATTGAGGCCAAGATTCACCTTTCAAGGTTGAAGCTGTGACAGAGGAAAGAATCAAAGAAAGATGACAGTCAAAGAATCAATGGGTTAAATGTGACTCCAAAGTGTAAATACGCAAACCAAACTTCTTTATTGTTCTTCTTTATAGACGAAGAACGGGTGATGGAAGACATCTCTTCTAAACTCCAAACGGCTGAAGAAAAGACCAATGAAGAGAGCTTTTGAATCAGGGCAAAGGAAGAACGGGAAGAACGTCTGAAGAGCTTTTCATTCCCAAGCAACGAACGAAGTGTGGTTTGTATTCGATTAAGGGCTTTATTGAACGAAAAGGAAGCGAAATGACGAGTTTGACCCCGAAAAAACAAAAGAGAGACGGAGTTTGTAATATTTATAACGACAGGGGTGACATTTATAATTATTCTGACAACTCGGGTGTAGGGCTGTTAACGAACCGAGCTTTTATCGAATTGTTCGAGTTCGAGCTCGGTTTCGAACCTAACGAGCCGAGATTAAAGAGCTTTCGAACACGAACCCGAGCTGAATTTTAAGTTCGAAAAATTAATCGAGCCGAGCTCGAACATAGTAGTATTCGGCTCGGTTCGAACTCGAGCCTATCGAACACCCTAAAATTATAAATATAATTAAAAAATTAAATATAATTAGTATTATTTTATGAATTTAAATATGATTATTAAAGAATTGAATATTTGTCGAACCATTCGAGCACGAGCCTATTAACGAGCATCACCTAAAATTTTAAATTCGAGCATATTTATCGAGCTTATCGAGCACTCGGATCGAACATCGAACGCCTGTCGAGCCGAACACGAGCCTCATTTGTAAAGCTCACCGAGCTTCGAGCTCGAACCCGAACACCACTAATTCCTTATCGAGTCGAACACGAGCTTTGGGTGTTCGGGCTCGGCTCGGCTCGTTAACAGCCCTACTCGGGGGTGACATTTAACAAACCTGAAACACGGGTCTTGGATTTCAATATGGAAGATAATTGGGGGACGAAATGTGCGATTTTCCCTAAAATAAACATACAACTACAAGTCCAAAACATACTATCACATAACGTATGCATTACAATATAATATAACATACATGCTAATATAACATTATAATGTATAGTATATATAACTACATATACATCACATGCATGACACGTTATAATATAAATATATAACATACAGTATATTGATTATCTGATATACAAAAATCATAATACATAAATATAGAATATACACTAATGGTACTGACACACATATATATACGGGAGTAATAGCTAAAGCACGGTAATATCTTGAGAGGAGTTATCTGTGTCTTTTCTCTAAGCAAACACAATCCTTTGTTGACGTCAGTGGTCTTACTTTTCGCGTCCTGTTAGTGTGGTGGTCAAGGGGTGGTCTCCGGCTGCTGGGTGGTCATAGGTCGCTTGGAGCTGGTCGATGGTCGCCGGTCCCTGAGTGCTCGATGGGTGTTACTGGTTGAAGGTGCCGTATTTAATCCGGGCCAAATAGCGCAAATAGCGCAGGCCCGGTAATGGCGGACAGATGGCAACGCCAGATGTATACTCGATGCCACAACCAGGATTTGTGGCGATGACCCCCTAAAACGCCAATGGCGAGAAATGACAATCATCATTTGCGCCATCGACTACTATGATAGTACCGTGTTGATTTATTTTCCCTTGCTTGACTCATGAATTCTAGCTATTTTGGATTATAGAATCACGATGGTAAGGGAGAACCAAAAGCAGTAGCGTACTGCGTAAGGCATTTATATTAGAGGGTGTAGGAGGTGATAAACTATTAACGAAGGCGAAAGGGGATGGGATTCATATATGGATATTTTTCACAAACAACAAACCAAGCTCTGAGTCTCAAATTAATATGGTAGGCTACATGAACCAATAGAAAAATCAAAAATCTCACAAGGTCATCTACCAATGGATTAAGGCTTAAAAGGTTATGAAAAAGGAGGACCACACACTTGGAGAAGCACAACAAACCAACTACACAGGGAACACAAAGCCTTTCAGCCTACACAGAAGTTACAAAATAATGAAAGGATTCTTAACCCTAGACAAAATAGACCAGTATTCCATTTCCTTCATTCACAAACATCTTTAATGACACATTAGATGATACAAAAAAATGAATAAACTGCAATTAATTAATTGATTAATTAGGCGATAAGAAAACCCAAAATTAAAAACGGAAGAAAGATGAAATCGATTGGCCCTTATGAAGAGGGTTAAAGGAAAATTGCAAGAAAGAAGAGTATTGAACTTCTTATTTTGATAAACTAAAAAATTCAGGGTAAGAGTATTACTCCGTAATAAATATTAATTTGATTCAGGCTAACCTAAGATAGACATAAATTGAACCACCAACACAATTACGGATGGAAATGCAATTCACATGTAGAACATCTACCTGATCGATGATCACAATTTCATGCCTGTAATTGGAACATTGCACTGCGGAAGAGGTGCAGATGAATGAAACATATACTGTATGAACTCCGCACGCAGATGGAAAGCAGATAAGATGGATTGATGGAAAACTGTGTGAGAAGAGAATGGATCTTCTTATTATTTCAATAAACTGAAAACCAGGGACGGGGGCCTAAAAAATGAATCAGTCATATAAAATTTTTATTTTTAATTTAATGCTTTTGAAATTGAAATTGAATTGGCAAAAAGTCACCGCTCCTAGACTCCCGCAATTCCCCCCAAACAGCTAAAAAGGCGAACACCCAAATCCGAAATCTTAAAACGCTTAATCAAAATTTGTTAGACTCTGACCGACGGTAAGATTTTGACTCTGGCTTTAAGATTTTACAGTCAAAATCTTACAGTCGGTCAGAGTCTAAGAAATTTTGATTAAGCGTTTTAAGATTTTACAGTCAAAATCTTACAGTCGGTCAGAGTCTAAGAAAGATGAAATCGATTGGCCCTTATGAAGAGGGTTAAAGCCAGAGTCAAAATCTTACAGTCGGTCAGAGTCTAACAAATTTTGATTAAGCGTTTTAAGATTTCGGATTTGGGTGTTCGCCTTTTTAGCTGTTTGGGGGGAATTGCGGGAGTCTAGGAGCGGTGACTTTTTGCCAATTCAATTTCAATTTCAAAAGCATTAAATTAAAAATAAAAATTTTATATGACTGATTCATTTTTTAGGCCCCCGTCCCTGGTTTTCAGTTTATTGAAATAATAAGAAGATCCATTCTCTTCTCACACAGTTTTCCATCAATCCATCTTATCTGCTTTCCATCTGCGTGCGGAGTTCATACAGTATATGTTTCATTCATATGCACCTCTTCCGCAGTGCAATGTTCCAATTACAGGCATGAAATTGTGATCATCAATCAGGTAGATGTTCTACATGTGAATTGCATTTCCATCCGTAATTGTGTTGGTGGTTCAATTTATGTCTATCTTAGGTTAGCCTGAATCAAATTAATATTTATTACGGAGTGATACTTTTACCCTAAATTTTTTAGTTTATGAAAATAAGAAGTTCAATACTCTTCTTTCTTTCAATTTTCCTTTAACCCTCTTCATAAGGGCCAATCGATTTCATCTTTCTTCCGTTTTTAATTTTGGGTTTTCTTATCGCCTAATTAATCAATTAATTAATTGCAGTTTATTCATTTTTTTGTATCATCTAATGTGTCATTAAAGATGTTTGTGAATGAAGGAAATGAAATACTGGTCTATTTTGTTTAGGGTTAAGAATCCTTTCATTATTTTGTAACTTCTGTGTAGGCTGAAAGGCTTTGTGTTCCCTGTGTAGTTGGTTTGTTGTGCTTCTCCAAGTGTGTGGTCCTCCTTTTTCATAACCTTTTAAGCCTTAATCCATTGGTAGATGACCTTGTGAGATTTTTTATTTTTCTATTGGTTCATGTAGCCTACCATATAAATTTGAGACTCAGAGCTTGGTTTGTTGTTTGTGAAAAATATCCATATATGAATCTCATCCCCTTTCGCCTTCGTTAATAGTTTATCACCTCCTACACCCTCTAATATAAATGCCTTACGCAGTACGCTACTGCTTTTGGTTCTCCCTTACCATCGTGATTCTATAATCCAAAATAGCTAGAATTCATGAGTCAAGCAAGGGAAAATAAATCAACACGGTACTATCATAGTAGTCGATGGCGCAAATGATGATTGTCATTTCTCGCCATTGGCGTTTTAGAGTCTAAATATATGGATGGATTCGAAAGATGAACTGATTTTGGATCTTTCAATTGTTGCAATCAAGAAACTAAACAGGAGAACAGGATACGTACCTCTTTGCTTGCGTGTGAATGTTAAACGGAAGCAAAACCAGAAGGATTTTTTGATAATTACGTCGAGAAGTTTAATTTGAAAACAAAACCAGAAGTTAGTTTGCATAAAACAGGAGTCGTTAATTTAGACTTCAACCGGAAGACTTGATGCATTGGAAGTCTTTTTCATATTTTAAGATCCAAAGACTTCCCATGATATTACGTGGATTAGAAGACCTCTTATTATTTGACAATTGGCCCAATATTGCCACACTAGAAAGAACCGCATTGCGGTTGCTCTTAGATTGGTCAGAGTCTAACAAATTTTGACTAAACCAATAGAGCAAGAATCAAAATTTGTTAGACTCTGACCGACTGTAGTAATATGATTGTAAACCGGCTGTTTGATTGTATCTGGACTTTTGTTACAAATAAGTTGTTATTTGTGTTTGAAATAAGTTTTTTGTTTACATTAATGGTCTGAGTGCTACTAATGAATCAACACACTAGGCCATATGATCTACTATTACATTTCAGGAAAGGAGTCTTAAGTGGTACACATTTTTAGCATATAAAGCAGGGACAATGGTTTTCAACAACACGAACTGTACTGGATATTACAAAACCTTTTGAATCATGACAGTTATTTGAGCTAAAGCCTAGAACTAACGAGTTCAGTTCATATTACAGTATCAAATTTAATCTTAAGCTTTGTAATAAGCATTATAATAGTTTTTACAATATTGTAATTTCTAGGTCAAGTTTTTATGAATAAAGATGACATAGTTTTGCTATTATGCATATATGGCTTCTAGGAGTTCAGGTACTAACATATAATATGCTGGAAACAATTATTCATAACTCAACCAACATATTTATAAAAGAGAGTTTTGCTGTTATGCATATATAACCAAACACATGGTAGTCAATGGCGCAGAATGGCGCGCGCGCCATGCGCCATGAGGCGCGAAATCCCAGATGCGCTATGAAAAGGGCTGGTGGCGAGGTGTATACACATGGCGTCGCCATTCCTGCGCCTTCGCCATTCCTGCGCCTTAGCCATGGCGACGCGAATGCTTTTTTAAAAAATGGGTCCGTTTTTGAGCTGTAAGTTGTTTAGGTTTGGGCCATAACAATCTATTTTAGCCCATAACAACAATAAAACTTACTATTTTAGCCCATAATACTAACAACAACCCTAACTAAAAATAAATAAACACAACAAAGTGAACACGTGATGAGAAGTTAAAGCTACTGCGACAACAAAAAAGCTCTGCGACAACCGAGAAAGGCAAACGACAAAGGGGACGGACTGTCGTTGACTTCTTCCAACTACATAAGGTACTACAACCTCTTTAATGCTGTGTATTAATGAATAAAAGTTCAGTTTAGAAGTTACAGTTTATCCAAAACTTTATATGAGTTATAGGATTTGTAAAATGAAGTTTTTACTTTAATACTTATAGGAGTTATAGCATTGAAAAATGAAGTTTTTACTTTATAACTCAAAGTATTTAAACTGATAAATTGATACACTTTTATGAGTTAATTTAGACTGTTTATGAAAGTCTAAACTTTACTGTGAATGGTCTAAACTTAAATGTGCATGGTTTAACTAAAACAGAGACTTTCTATGGTATATAATTTATGTAAAGTTTAAACTTAAAGATAAAGTGTTTATGAATGTGTTTAAAGTTTAAACTTTATATTTTGTGTTTAAAGTTTAAACTGAACTTTACAGTAGTTGATGCTCATTGAAATTTTTACAGTAGTTGATGCTCATTGATCATTTTTATTTTAATTTACTTTACATGATGCTCATTGAATTTTTTTTCTTAATTGTTATTATAAAGGTAACCGAAGAGGCAGAGCAAAGGATGTCTGTTGCCTTTGCTAAGGAGCTCTGTCAGAAAGTGAAAGAAAACAACAACAATGAATTAGGATGGTGTGCCATTGCTATCAGATTCAGACGAAGATGATGAAGAGTCTGATGATTGATGATGATTATGCCATAATCATCAAACAAAAACAAGCTAACAAGCCTAAATCCTAACATATTTTGCAAGACAGAAACTTTTTTTTTGAATATTATGTTTTTTGGAAGTACTTTGAACTATTTTATCATGTTTTAGTGGTTGGGTAAACTTGGGTAAACTTTAACTATTATTCGTTTTGATTTATTTTTTTTTGTCACGTGGCGACGCCATATTTGCGCCATCGCCATCGCCATGGAAAATGACCTGTGCGCCATGGGTTGCGCCATGACAACCATGACCAAACACCAACATAACTCTCTTTTAATAACTCAACCAAACAATCTTATTTTCACATCCATTTCAACTCAAGGAAACACTCTTTATACTACAAAAATATTTGCTTTGTATCAGTTTTAAAAGCCACCTCAAGCTCCTGCTTAACACACATACACACACAGGAACACTTATAAAATCACGAAACAAAATAAATCATAGGAAACCGTAAGATAAGAAATTAGGAATTCACCTTACAACCTAGCAATTCACAAAATTAATAACTCATATTAAGAGAAGAACAATAAAGAATTAAAGAAATCATGCCATACTCTTCTAGAGGATCAAATATTAGAGAATTTACATTCACATTAAAACCCATCAATTGGCCAAACTACGAACTCATATACAAAGAGCAAGAATAAATAATTAAAGAGAAACTAAATTCATGTAGCAATTCACTAACGAAATTAAGAACACATATAAAAGAGAAAGAATAAGAATAAAAAAGAAATGGTGATATCTCCCTAATTAACACATTAAAGCTTTAGAAATTCGCATACCCGAACACGGATGAATCCTGATGGGGTTATTTGAAGAAAAACTGAAGAAACAATGTTTGGATGTCGAAAACTAACCTGATTTTCCCAAAAAAATTGAATGAATCGGCCAATCGCAGAGATCTCAGAGCTGCTTCAGCGATAGAAATACCAGAGAGAATGATTTATTTGTGGCAGATCGGCAAAGAGAGTTCACTATATAGGTCTTGAGTTTTCAATTTCCCTCCTGAGTTTTAGATTTCCTTCTTCAGTTTTCGTTTTCCCTCTGATTTTTTGGTGAAGTCGCGCTTATTGCGTTAACCTTCACGCTGTTAAGACAATGTCTAATTTTGATGAAGTGGCAGACTAAACCTAAACTAGAATACCAGCGTTGGTGATGCTCTAAAGTTATTCGTAGAGTCGCCGGAATCACCGCCTCTCTGGATGCCGGAATCAACACACTAGAAATCAAGCACGATACAAGGAGCAGACTAGGGCTGCACAAGTTAATCTGTTATTTGATTTTTAAAAATATTCATAAGTTAAATATGATTGAATCCGCACATCATGGGTATGGTTGCGGAATTAAAATCTCCAAACCAATAACATCCGACTCGGCCGAAGTTCATATTCTATTATTATGCTACAATGTTTTCTTGGATAATTTTAATTTATGACCAATGTGTTCTATCTAGGACTTTATGATACTAGAATTATAATTAAACATTTACCATTTTGACTAGGTGACTATTATATATTTATGTTTCCTTCTAAATGATTTTCTTTTTACGGAAGAATGTTTTAATACTAGGAGTGATAGAGTATAAGTCTAGAGAGAAATGAGGAGAGCTAGAGAGAGAAGTGCTATAAATGCTGATATTAATGATTTTGAGAACCCCCACAACTACCCCCAAGGGGAGTATTTATAGAGGAAATTAGGGTTGAACTCTCAAGTCTTGGGCTTGGGAGGCCCATTTACAATTGGGTCACTATTGGGCTGAGTACAAGATGTGTAGAAATAACTAAGTACGAAATCTGGTTCTAGGAGTCTTTTGTGGCCGACGCGGTCATGGCCGACGCGGGGTCATTATGGATGCTAGGGTCATTATTGACATGCCCTGTGCGGGCAGATATTTCCGCTTGGGGTGGCCGTTGAGTGGCTGGCCATTACGGATGTTGATTACTGGTACGTTGGCGATGGACTGGTACTGATGGAAGTGGGCCTGATCCATCTTTTGAATCGGTGGTAGCCCAATGGGCCTTAGGAGTGGTGGTCGTTTGTGTGGCCAGTGGGGGAGCGCCACATGTAGTGACTGTTGGGGGGTCTATAAATACCCCTCTCCATCCGAAGGAACTCCCTATTGCTTTCTGAGATATCGAAGCGCTGCCCAAATTTCTAGAGAGATAAAGGTTGTTCGAGTGTTCTTCAAAACTTCATAACTTCAAAGGTCAGTTCATCAATCTTTTCTCCTCTTTTTTACATATTTTGCATCCCTAGGGCCTCGATCTAGTGTTAGTGAAAAACCAACTTTAGATCTTAAGTAGTCGCTTCTGGGCCTTAGTTAGCCGTTATGATGAAACCTTTGGACGATGAATACTACCCATATGACGATGAGGCCTCCGTTAAATCCCTTGACTATCGGGTAGTAGAGGAGTGCTGCGAGGAGATAGAGGACCTGAGCTCCTTCAAGTCAGGGGAGCAGGACAGTGAGGGTGAAGACGAAGAGGCCGCCTCGTCGTCTGAGGGTGTGGACGTAGGGGTTTCCCGCGCCCTGGATGGAGCATCTACTTCAGCCACAATTCCCTGCGCAAAGCCGGTTTCTGCCGTTAAGGGGACCGTCCCGACGAGAAGGCGTCGGCCGAAGAAAGGTCTAGGTTTCTCCTACTTGGACCTCACGAACATCTACCTTATCAAGCCGGAGAGTAGCGCGGCTGATTACTTGGTGGCTCAGATGTATGTGGGGCCGTATGGAAGGGTTAGGGCACCCAAGTCAATGGTTCATGTGCTTCAACCTCCGGCCGGGTATTTCAGGGTGTACCCGATGAGTTTTGCTAAAGGACTTCGGTTCCCGCTTCATCCATTCGTCATGGAGTACCTGGATATGGTGGGTCTTCCTCCAGCCTTGCTGACCCCGAACAGCTATTCACTTATCGTCGGCTTCCTCCTTCGCTGTGATGAGCTAGACTTTAGGCCGGCAACAGCTCTGTTCATGAATTTGTACCAGATAGGCCGAGGGAGACACAAGAATTGTGCCTGTTACGCCACCCTCCAGCAGATAAAGAACAGGAGGTCTTTCACCGATCTGCCTTCGTCCATTCATGGCTGGAAGAGTAAGTTCGTTTTTGTGTCCTTGGGCAGGGTGGCACCGAATTTCCCTCTGTCGGCCATAACGGGAGATTTAACCTCCATGACGTGCCGAAGAGTAGCATTTTAGATGCCCAGGTGACGGCATTCTTGAAGGGAGGGCCGAGGAGTGTGAAGGACTATATCACAGAGTATAAAATGACCTACATCGGCTTTATGAGGTACTTTGTGTACGGGGATAAGGAGAGCGATACCGAGATATGGCCGAGGATGACCACCACTTTCGAGGAGGCTGATGACCCGGATTTGGGCGTGCCCGCCGAAGCTGATGGTAATGCTCTCCTCGGCGTTCTTGTCTTATTTTTGTTTCCTCTCCTCGCTAACTATTGTTTTTATGTAGATTTTGTGATGGACCGCAGATCCGTCATGGCCTTAGCTAAGGCAAAGGCACGTGAGGAGATGGCTGCCAAGGAGGCCGCAAGGTTGGCCGCTGCGGGTGAAACACAGCCGAGCTCGGATGTGCCGAAGAAACCGCCAACTCAGTCGAAGAAAAAGCGACCGGTGGATGACGGTCAGAAGAAGCTGACCGAGGCCGATATGCAACCTTCCAAGAAGTCGAAGAGGGCTTCTCCTTCGACCGAAGCTGATGTCGGGGTTTCGACTGTACCAACCGAAGATGTTGGGCGTTCCAATGTCGTTGCTGTTGTCGACATGGTTTCTGCCCCTTCGTCGACTGCTATGTCCCAGCCACCCCCTATCGTCCAGGACTCCCGGAAGAAGGGGCCGGGAAGGAGCTGGCCGTCGGGACCTATAAGCTGGAGGTCGAGTACCCTGTAAAGGGCGGCGTCTTCAATGATGATGTTGACGGCCATGATGTGCTTGCACAAGCTGTCCCGATCAAGGATCGGGCTTATCTGAAGAAGCTTGGCCCAAGTACTTTGAAATTTCTCTAAGTATTGGACAGATTTAGGTGGTTACTTCCTTTGGGAGTGGGAGATGACGGCTTCGCCTTTGGGTCGGCTGAGTGAGTTTCCCATGGGCCATTTTAGTTAGGTGTCGGCTATCTCGTGCCCTCGTCCATCATCCGAGTGCCCATCTTTGGCCACAATAGTTTACCTTAGAAATTTTGTCCAAGTTTTTTTTGTATGAATGCTTTCGTCCATAATGCATAACATTTGCCTGATATGTACTTAGTCAATTTTGGGGATTTTATTTTTATTGCTCGAGGCCGACGAGTGCACGGCTCATCGGCTTCCCTCTTTTATGTTTGGGGATATTGCTTTAGGCCGGCAAGTGCACGGTCATTCGGCTGTCCCTCTATTATCTTTTGGGGATATCGCTTTAGGCTGGCAAGTGCACGGTCCTTCAGCTATCCCTCTTTTATTTTTTGGGGATATCGCTTTAGGCCGGCAAGTGCACGGTGTGACACCGTCCCCAAACATGTTTACTTTTAATAAATTATATAATAAACCTCGAAGGATGATTTATGAATTTACGTAATTGTTAAATTTTATTTTTCTTTTACGTTACTAGTAAATTGCATGTGGGGCCCACAACGGGAATGGGGACCGCCCGATAATTCCAGAACCCCATATTATATTCATCTTGGTCTAGATGACATCTATACGGGGGTGGACATTTTATTTGGGTCATGGGAAGGGCATGGAGTTGACCGGTCGGTCAAATGAGGCCCAATTACCGGTATCGGTAATTTAGCGGATAACAGCCCGAAATGAATTTCGGAGACTCCTAAATTAATATTGGGGAATGTACAAACACATCAAACAACGTAATTGTTTTTCCAAAAGTATATTCTAAAACAACTACACCCTTTCCCAAGATAGGCACCATTGACGCGTCTCCCATGCGTAAGAAGGAACCGACCTCCGTTGGGCTGGTTCTAGGTCTTCAAACCATCATTTATCCTTACACACATGGCATGTAGTCCCCGAGTCAATCCACCATGCACAGTCATCATCCTGCACATAAAAAGATTCTGGAATGAGTGATACATAATTCTGAACAGAATTATCAAAGTTAGTCAGGAACTGACCTCCTTTCCGTGGAACCAGGTCCTTAGACCATTCATGTCCACTGCCACACGTTCCAGCGCCATTCTTGTTCAGTTTCACACGGCAATCACGCTTGAAATGTCCAACCTTTTGACACCTCCAACAAACCAAACCTTCCGGTTTCTCGTTGGGTTTGTCATGGTCTTCATACTTGCGCTTTTTGTCTTTCCCCTTATCTTTCAGGTTAGATTTATTATCCTCAACCAAGTGAACATGAGCCAGTCTAGATTCAACTTCACCCATAATTTGGTCATTCTTTTGCACACAAAGATTCTCCTCAATGCGCAAGTGACTCCCAAGTTGAACCAATGACAGTTCCTCATCTTGATGTTTTAAAGAACGTTTAAAATCCTTCCAAGAGGGTGGAAGATTGTCAATTATGCTCGATATGGCATAAGACTCATCAACACCTATCTTGTGGAGTTTAAATTGACCAAGAACACGAAGGAGTTCATTGTATTATTCCATAACCGGCCTTGAGTCAACCATTTTATAATTATTAAAATCACTCACCAAGAACTTCTTACTAGAAGCATCCTCGGCGATGTATTTTGACTCAAGAGAATTCCATAATTCCTTCGCACTCTCAACATTTTGGTAAATATCAAATAACGCATCGGACATACCATTAAGAATGTGGCCTCTACATATGTAGTCATCGTTCTCCCACTTGTTACGCCTCCTAGTTTGTTCCAAGGTTTCGTCATCCATCACTTCCGGCATCGGAGTGCTCAACACGTACACAACCTTCAAAGTGGTGAGGAGGAAGTGCATCTTCTTTTCACATCTACAGAAATCGTTCCCTTGAAACTTGTCCAATTTGTTGCACTTGGATGTCATCTCTTCCACGGAACTCATGATTATCACAAAGAAAATATCAATTTGATTGTTGGGGAAATATCACGTAGGGGGTGATAATCGAGTACTTGGATTGCTTAAAGATCGTGTAAGTTCACTTTCTGAATTGATATTTCTACACTATGCCTGGGTTACAAGAAATTCAATCTAGGATAATCCTTAAGGACACTCTAGAACTTAGGCACAAGAACTAGAGCCAAACTAGTCGAGTATATGGATTGTTATCTTTAACTTGAATGCCAAAAGTGATCAAGATATGTTGTATATCTCTCCTCTATCTTCTCTGTATGAAATATGGTGATATATATCCATATTACACGTCCCAGGCAGTTGCAACACGTTTTAGAATAACCGTGACATTTTTTGGAAAAATTGCACGAAACTGCCCAACCGCTCTAGACCTCGGTCTAGAACCACAGAGTCAGTCTACTGAGTGTTCTACCGTGAGTTCCACTCCCGTAGACACTTTGGAATAGAACTCGTTCTTATATACAAGTGTGCACTCCACACCTCCTAGCTTGTATTAGAACACGGTTCTAATCCCTATTGGCATTCATGTCATTTCCGATTACACAAAACGGCCGGTGACACTAAAATCACCAACAATCCTCCCCCATTTTAGTGTAACCCATGAAATGACATAACAAAGTTTACAAACCAAAACTTGCGCATAAATGGAAATGTTGATACGATATAATTTCCATCTTAGTATTTTACACATTCAAAGTATTCGAGAATCGGGGTGTCCTACGGATTGAACACTTCAACCCATTTGAATACCTCAAGATAAAATACATACAAGTTTCTACACTCAACTAGAATACAAACTTGACACAATTATAAAGTCATGTGTCCTAATCCCATTCATGATCGTATAAAAGCCAAGTCCCAAGCTTTTTGAAGTGCGGCTACACTTCACGATCATATAGGTAATTCCTTTACTCGTGTACCTGCTTATACTTTATCAAAGGAATTATTAAGAAATAAATTCAGCCTCCCTACTACAGGTCCGAACACACACCTTGGGATGATTTTCATTGTGTGTTCCAATCCATTAAGTGTGAGCTTTCCGCATTGACTTCAGCCTCTAACGTTGTATTAGAGGGGAATTGGGTGTCTCACCATTAAGGTTTAAATGGACTTTAAACCCATCCCTATAACAGACTTGTGCAATAAGTCTCGGGCCAAAGTTTTGGTCAAGTGGTCCACCAAGTTATGTTGCGATCTTACAAATTCCACCGAAATTACACCATTCATGATTAGTTCTCTAATCATACTATGTCTAACACCTAAGTGTCTAGACTTGCCATTATAAACATGACTATACACCTTAACCAAAGTGGCAGCACTATCACAATGGATAGAAATAGGTGCAATCGGCCCCCCACAATGGAATCTCAAAAATTAAATTTCTTAACCACTCCGCCTCTTTACCGGCGGTAGCCAATGCAACAAACTCAGATTCCATCGTTGAACTTGTGATACAAGTTTGCTTCTTGGATGCCCAAGAAATGGCACCTCCCCCAAAAAGAATACCCAACCACTTGTAGAAGAATGATCCTCTACATTGGATATCCAACTTGCATCCGAATATCCCTCTAAAACCGAAGGATACTCAAAGTAACACAAACCATAATCCATGGTTCCATTTAAATACTTGAAAACTCTCTTCATTGCGTGCCAATGTTGAGTACTAGGGTTACTAGTAAACGGGCTCAACATACCCACGACATAAGCAATATCCGGCCGAGTGCTTGTCATGGCATACATCAGACTACCAATGGCTCGAGAGTACTCAAGTTGTGATACCGCCTTTCCTTTATTAGGCATCAGCTTCACACTAGGATCCATGGGAGTATCAACGGGTGAACAATCACTATAATTAAACCTTTTGAGAATATTCTCAACATAGTGAGCTTGTGTCAAAGCAATCCCTTTGTTTACCCGTTTAATCCTTATACCAAGGATCACATCCGCCTCTCCCATGTCCTTCATGGAAAACTTTGATGATAACAACCTTTTGGTTTCATCAACCTGATTTTGGTCCGTTCCAAAAATCAACATGTCATCTACATAGAGACATATAAACACACCCGCCCCTAAGGCATCAAACCGGCTATAGACACATTGGTCCAAATGGTTTAAACTAAAATCATTGGACAAAATAACTTAATCAAACTTTTGATTCCATTGTTTGGGTGCTTGTTTCAGCCTATACAATGATTTCACAAGTTTACAAACCTTATGCTCATTTCCCGGCATAACAAAACCTTCCGGTTGTTTCATGTAAACTTCTTCATCAAGATCACCATTAAAAAATGCCCATTGACATACATCTGATGTATAATCAGATTGTGTATAGCCGCCAAAGCAATTAACAACCTAATGGTTGTAATTCGAGCAACCGGTGCATACGTATCAAAATAGTCAATTCCGGGTTTTTGTCTAAAACCTTGAATGACCAACCAAGCCTTGAACCTGTCAACAGTTCCATCCACTTTCATCTTCTTTTTGAAAATCCATTTGCAACCTAAGGGTTTAGAACCCGGTGGAAAATCTGACAACACCCAAGTGTTGTTCTCCATAATTGATGACATTTCATCATCAAATGCCTCCTTCCAAAAGGTAACATCTCGGGATTCCATTGCTTCTTTAAAGGTCTTTGGATCATCCTCAACTTGGTAACAATATGAATATTGTACCCCCCCGTTTGATCCCTTGAACCTTCCACTAAATACAAGTGAAAATCGAGACCAAAGTCTTTCACGATGCGGCCTCGTTTGCTTTTCCTTATTTGTGGTGCTTTGGGATTCAAAACACCATCCAAACATTCTGGAACTTGCACCTCACCAGTTCTTGGAACTAGTTCCTTTGGTCTCTGACTTGATGAAAAACTCATCTCATCAAAGATCACATCCCGGGACTCAATCATGGTGTTAACCGCTACCGCATCATTAGGTTCTATTACATAAAACCTATAAGCTTTGGAATGTTCAGCATACCCTATGAATATGCAATCAATTCCCCTTTCCCCCAAAGTTTTCCTTTTGGGCTCGGGCAATTTTACAACTGCCCTACAACCCTAAACCCGAAAATATTTCAAATTCGGTGCTTTCTTGTACCAAAGCGCATATGAGGTTGTCTTGTTCCTTTTATTTGGAACCCTATTCAGAACATAGCAGATCGTGAGCATGGCCTCTCCCCAAAATCCTTCACTCAAATCTGAGTTGGAAAGCATGGAATTAACCATTTCCTTTAACACTCGATTTTTCCGTTCGGCGACACCATTTTGTTGTGGAGTATACGGAGCCGTGGTCTCATGAATGATTCCAACAGATTGAAAATAATGGGGATCCATATATTCTCTTCCCCGATCAGTCCTAAGATATTTAATTGGATTACCCAATTACAATTCAACCTCGGTTTTATACACTTTAAATTTCTCTAAAGCTTCGTCCTTAGTGTGCAATAAATACACATTATAAAACCGAGTTTAATCATCAATAAAAGTAGCAACATACTTTGTATTGCCAAGGGAAGGAGTTGAGTGAAAATCACATACATCACTATGTACAAGACCCAAAATAGCCGAATTCCTTTCAACATTAGGAAACCGTTGTTTTGTGATGTTAGGAAGCATGCAAGTCCTACACTTATCATCATTAATATCAAAAGCCGGAATTAAACCATCTTTAGACATTTCATGTATTTTTCTAAAATTAACGTGAGCTAGTCTAGCATGCCAAATCATACAATCATTCATGGAAGATGCCACAAAACAGAATTATCACTAGAAATTAATTTATTCACATCATTCAAACGAAACATGCAATTTGATAAATATCCAAAACCAACAAACACACCACCCTTGGACAGAATATATTTATCGGTTTCAATCACTTGTTTGGACCCTAAATTATTCAATATACTTCCCGAAACGAGATTCTTTCGAACCTTCGGTATATACAAAACATCAAACAACGCGATTGTTTTACCAGAAGTAAATTCTAAAACAACTACACCCTTTCCCAAGATAGGCACCATTGACTCATCTCCCATGCGTAAGAAGGAACCGGCCTCCATTGGTTCTAGGTCTTCAAACCATCCTTTATCCTTACACACATGGCATGTAGTCCCCGAGTCAATCCACCATGCACAGTCATCATCCTGTACCTAAAAAGATTCTGGAATGAGTGATACATAATTCTGAACATAATTATCAAAGTTAGTCAGGAACTGACCTCCTTTCCGTGGAACCAGGTCCTTAGACCATTCCTGTCCACTTCCACACGTTCCAGCGCCATTCTTGTTCAGTTTCACACGGCAATCACGCTTGAAATATCCAACCTTTTGACACCTCCAAGAAACCAAACCTTCCGGTTTCTCGTTGGGTTTGTCATGGTCTTCATACTTGCACTTTTTGTCTTTCCCCTTATCTTTCAGGTTAGATTTATTATCCTCAACCAAGTGAACATGAGCCAGTCTAGATTCAACTTCACCCATAATTTGGTCATTCTTTTGCACACGAAGATTCTCCTCAATGCGCAAGTGACTCCCAAGTTGAACCAATGACAGTTCCTCATCTTGATGTTTTAAAGAACGTTTAAAATCCTTCCAAGAGGGTGGAAGATTGTCAATTATGTTCGATATGGCATAGGACTCATCAACACCTATCTTGTGGAGTTTAAATTGACCAAGAACACGACAGAGTTCATTGTATTGTTCCATAACCGGCCTTGAGTCAACCATTTTATAATTATTAAGATCACTCACCAAGAACTTCTTACTAGAAGCATCCTCGGCGATGTATTTTGACTCAAGAGAATTCCACAATTCCTTCGCACTCTCAACATTTTGGTAAATATCAAATAACGCATCGGACATACCGTTAATAATATGGTGATATATATTCATATTACACGTCCCAGGATATATGGTGATCGTAATAATTGTGGAATATCAACATTTTGGTAAATATCAAATAACGCATTCTCTTAAATCACATACATCACTATGTACATTGTGGCATCTACATATGTAGTCACCGTTCTCCCACTTGTTACGCCTCCTAGTTTGTTTCAAGGTTTCGTCATCCATCACTTCCGTCATCGGAGGAGTGCTCAACACGTATACAACCTTCAAAGTGGTGAGGAGGAAGTGCATCTTCTTTTGCCATCTACGGAAATCGTTCCCTTGAAACTTGTCCAATTTGTTGAACTTGGATGTCATCTCTTTCACGGTACTCATGATTATCACAAAGAAAATATCAATTCGATCGTTGGGGAAATATCACGTAGGGGGTGATAATCTAGTACTTGGATTTCTTAAAGATCGTGTAAGTTCACTTTCCGAATTGATATTTCTCCCCTATGCCCGGGTTACATGAAATTCAATTTAGGATAATCCTTAAGGACACTCTAGAACTTAGGCACAAGAACTAGAATCAAACTAGTCGAGTATATGGATTGTTATCTTTAATTTGAAGGGAAAATGGAAACTAATAATCCAACCTTTTAGTGATATTCTTACAATAGTCCCACCTTTTGATTATTCATGAATAATCCAACCTTTGCACCCATCTTCATTCACGGGTCCGTGACCAATTTATGACTTGTTATTCCAAGTTATTTTCTTATCTTTGTAAAACATTATACCATAATTCCCACCTTACGATCACATAATATTTTGTAAATATAAGAAAATAACTTGGAATAACACAGGTCATAAATCGGCCAGGGACCAGTGAATGAAGATGGAGTGCAAAGGTTGGATTATTCATGAATAATCAAAAGGTGGGACTGATGTAAGAAGACCGCTAAAAGGTTGGATTATTAGTTTCCATTTTCCCTAATTTGAATGCCAAAAGTGATCAAGATATGTTGTATATCTCTCCTCTATCTTCTCTGTACGAAATATGGTGATATATATCCATATTACACGTCCCAGGCAGTTGCAACACGTTTTAGAATATTCGTGACAGATTTTGGAAAAACTGCACGAAACTGCCCAACCGCTCAAGACCTCGGTCTAGAACCACAGAGTTGGTCTACTGAGTGTTCTACCGCAAGTTCCACTGCCGTAGACACTTTGGAATAGAACCCGTTCTTATATACAAATGTGCACTCCACACCTCCTAGCTTGTATTAGAACACGATACTAATCCCTATTGGCATCTATGTCATTTTCAATTACACAAAACGGCCGGTGACACTAAAATCATCAACATAGGAAGCATCCATCTAAACATAGCATAAATCTACATCCAGTTACAAACTCATCTCTCAATCCCAGAAAGCTCACATAAAGTCTCTTAAATATATCTGGTTCTTTAGGAATATTGGGCTTATCAATGACGAGTATTGAAGTCAAAGTAGGATCAACTCTCTTCATCTCCCCCAAGTATGAAACTAGCTAGTTTACTGTAGTGCCCTTTTAAAGTCCCATGTAACATCTCGTGAGCTTGTGTACTCGCACTATAACAAGCAAATCTCTGAATACGCACGCCAAATCTCTCCTCCCCATCACCGATTATTGTAGAGATTTTCTAGACCAATTAGGATTTTTTCTATACTCCTCCAAATACTCATCTGCTAACCAACTAGCTTTAGGTTGTATATTCTCATAATCTTGCCTATTGCACGTATGGTTAGGATTCAAAGACTTCACAACAAATGACTCTTTAAGTCCATCTCAAGAAGCATATATTCTCCAAACACACCCTTCTTTACATTTGGTTGCGACCTTCACCTTTTCACTTTTACGAAGTCTAATGCTAAACCCTGCAATCACAACCTACCTCACTAGTTGTTTTTTAAAAATTTAAGGTGAAGCAAACTTCATTCCCACTTTCCATACTAACATCTTGAGTGTAACATTATTATCAGCTTTGTATGTAACACTCTCCTTCTTCACACTGATCTCACCTTCTTCATCATTTCCGGTTGATGTCAGCAAATAATTTTCAGAATTATCACTATCATAAAATAGCTCAAACTCATTGAGTTGATTTTCAGCAACTATTTTCAAATTGTAGCAACTCAGCTTTTTTCTACTACCAATCTATTCCTCTTCACTGGAAGAACCACCACTATAAATATCCTCTCCTTGAACATTTTCAGACGCATTCTCTTCAGCGCCTTCCCCTTCAAAAAAATGGCTCACTTCCATGTTACACCACAATTATAACTCTAAACTATCAACCAATAATCACAGTAGATCAACTTACTTTCAAATGCGATTGTCAGGTAGTGAATTGTTGTTTTACATCGCTTTGTCATCATCTTCTCTATCGTCTGCGAGCTAAAAAAATGGCGGTCTTTTGGGGATGTAGGTTTTGAAGTTTCTGTCCAGCCTTTCCCTAATTAGAAGCGTGGCTTTTAATATTTTTCTCCAAATAGAAAATTCACGGCTTGTGTGGAATAAAAATTCTTGCTAGATCCCTTCTTTTCCTAATAAACATGACACCAGGTAGGACTATCTCTTTTTTTTATGAATCGGGTAGGACTATCTCAACTTAACATTGTGTGGGGTATTAATTTAACATGAACAAGTTTAGGGTGGGCACCTCACACTTATGTTAAGTTGTGTATTTTATCAACCAAAAACCTAAAATTTGTGCTATATTACAAACCATTAGATATAATACATAAAATAAAAATTT
The DNA here is from genome assembly GCA_945859875.1 of Cuscuta europaea. Taxonomy (NCBI): domain Eukaryota; kingdom Viridiplantae; phylum Streptophyta; class Magnoliopsida; order Solanales; family Convolvulaceae; genus Cuscuta; species Cuscuta europaea. The sequence goes on from CAMAPE010000051.1 coordinate 8,624,905, forward strand.
AAATATAGTTGGTAAAAATACATTGTTTATTTCTTATACAAAATATACATTGTAGTTATAAAATACGGAAATAAAGTTAAAGATTTTTTAGTTTATATTTTCATTTGAATTTACTGTAAACGATACATAATTCACATTAATGTTTTTTATATTTTCAACATGCATTTTATTTATAATTTCATATGTTATTTATTAATTTTTTATTTTATTTTTCAAAATTTTGGCATTTTTAGGGTTGAGGGGGTAAATTAGACGATTTGGTCGGGTTCAGGGGCTTTTTTGACCCCTTAAGATGTCACTCACATGCACAGTTGGCACCCTACCAGGTGACGTGGAGGTGAATGGATTGAAACATGCAAAATGTGAAATTGGACTCTTTTTGTCGAGTTTAGGGTGCCAATTGGAGGTTTTTTCGGTTCAGGGGGCAAAATTGAACAATCCGGAAGGGTACAAGTACCTATTTGATTTTGGCCCTTTAGCCTAGAATTTTCTAGAACCTCTCCAATTAAGGAGGGATCCCAACAAATATCGTTACTAATTCTGACCAACTCACTAAAACTCATGACAAAAGTAACAAAATACCCCCCTCTCACTAGTAAGCACAATAATTACTTATATTTTACATAGGTAATTATATTTATCTATACAAAAATATAGAGCGAAAACAGGTTAATATTCCAAAGTGTGCAAAAATGTGGAATATGGCATGGAGCGACAAAAACGGGGTCAAAGGCAAAAAGGGATCGAAAATCGGCACTTCTGGATCAATTGAGGACATCAAAACATGTAGAAGAGTGAAGTAAATATTTGGGCGCAACGACCGGCGCCGGTCCTCTTATAACCGGCGCCGGTTGGATCTCAATTTTCTGAAAAAAATACTTATGACCGGCGCCAGTCAGGCCACAACCGGCGCCGGTTGGGTCGGATTCTGCTAAAACAAAACAACGTGCAAGAGGATTTTTTATGGGAAAACTTCATCTTCCTCAATGCTAATCAAATATTGCTTCCATACCTAATTGTTGGGTTCAAATAGACTAAAAGATGTCATTCTTTAGCCTATATAAAGCCCTCAATTCATCATGCAAAGACATTTCATTTCATAGATTAATTCTTAGCTTTTATATTTTTGTTCTTGGTATTTTCTTCAAGTTCTTGAGGAGGGAAGTTCATCCTCCGAAATCATTGGTATTTAGGTATTATTTGCTTTGTAATTTCATGTTCCATTACATTTGTTATTGTATTGTGATTAATATGAGCATTAGTAGCTAATTTCTTAGCTAAGGCTAGTGATGAACTTCTATGCCCACTAGGTGCTTGATAAAAGTTCTAAACCAATAAATTGTGATTTATCCTTTATATATTAATTGTTTATGACTATGGTGTACAACATAGACGTATGTTAAATTTAGTTTATACTTGTAATTAACATTGAAGTCTAAACTATGAACATTAAAGGATAAACATATATATACCGAGAATAGAAATATACCCGGTCTTATATGATACATGTGTGATGTCTTGATATTCAACGGGGGTTTCGGTAGATGAATGTAAGCCGTAACGGGGACTTACACGTAACGAAAATCACGCTCTCACTGTCTTAACCGGAGTTGAGAATATATTAGCGACATCGTATTCATAATTATTGGTAAAGAACTAATATTCAACCCTGTTAAAGCATTTAAGTGATTCCCGAAACCTTAGTTATTGTTATTATTCATCTTAAACTCAAATGTAGTTAACGATTATCTTTTGAACAAAAAGTGAAAAGCCAAAAATATAAAACACAAATCAAAATCCCTACTCTTTACTCATTTATTTATTTAAAGTCATCTACTCTGGGAATAAATTAAACAACGTTTCCATGTGGTTTCGACCCGGTATTTTACCAGAATTTATTACTATATCGGCACTTGTACACTTGCAAGTTTAGCCCGGTCAAGTTTTTGGCGCCGTTTCCGGGGAAACGGTCTTGTTTAATAAAGTCCAAAACAATAAAAAAATAAAATAAAAACCAATCAATCAAAAATCCTGAATTTTTCATTTCCCATTGCTTTTCACTTGTTCTTGTGGTATTTTTCATTTCATGTGTGTAGCCTATGCTTTGTGTTTGAATGCATTTGAGAAGTCAAAGTTCTAAACATCTTGAACCTATTGATCTTGAAATAGAAAGAACTTTCAAACACAAATGGAGGGAAAGAAAAGAAGCAAAAATGATGTCAACACTCAACGAAAGGAAGAGGCTCGTGGTTGCCGCCACTCCCTCATGTATTGTCCTAAGCAAGGTGGCAAGGGACTATGAAATGAAGAATAGCTACTTCAATGCTATGCCTCAGTTTCATGGTCATCCGGGGGAGAATCCACTCAACTTCATCACCGAGTTCTATGGATTCATCCAAGGAATTCTTAGGCATGGTCTCTCCGAGGACGACCTCAAACTCAAAAGCTTTCCATACACTTTGAAAGGGCACCAAGGGGATGGTTCTTGGAGCAAACACCGGCAACTTTTACAACGTTGGAAGGTATCTATAATGCTTTCATTTCTAAGTATTAGACACCCATGATGACTCAAGAGCTAAGGCAACGAATCTTCAACTTCAAACAACAAGTTGGAGAACTATTACAAGACGCATGGAGGCGTTTTAAGGCCTTGTTGAAGGAATGCCCACATCACCGCATTCCTCTTGATCTTCAAATTGACACATTTTACAATGGCTTGAACTCTTCGTGCCAAGCCATTGTAGATAACCGTGCAGAAGGTTATATTGGCAACAAAACTGAAACGGAGGCATTAAGAATCCTTGAATCCATTGCTTTTAATCCTCAATTACAAGGAGGAGATGTCAAAGTGGCCGGTGTGAGTGAAGTGTCTATAGGTCATGAATTAGACTAGCGGTTTGCCGATTTTCAACAAGCCATGCACAAAGATCTTCAAGCTTCAATTCACACGGCTCTACAAGCCGTGATTGGAGGGGCTAAACAAGTAGCCAATGTGGAAAGCATATCAAACCCGGAAGGTGATTTATCTCAACATCTTGAAGAGGTAAATTATATGAATTCTTATGGGAATCGAGGGAACAACAATTTTTCTAATCAACAAAGGTGGAACCTAGGGAATAATTGGAAGCCACAAGCTAGTTCCTCACAACCTCAATCCGGAGCACCAAATTTTGGGCAATCCAAAGAAACCACCATGGAGGATATGATGCAATTCATGTCCAAGAGCATGGCAAGCATGAAGGCCCAAAATGAGGAAAACCATAGTAGAGTGGAGGCATCCATTGGGAATCTCCACTCTCAATTCACTAAGTTGAATCTTCGTTTTGAAGATCAAAATATGAAGCTCAACCAATGCATCGACACCATTGAGCAATACAACAAGGCATCCATTTGGAATCTTGACGTTCAAATGGGGCAATTTGCCCAAAAAGTAAGTTCTAGGGAGCAAGACAAATTCCCTACTACCACGGAGATGAATCCGAGGGAAAACGTGATGGCCATTACCACAAGGAGTGGTAAGACAACGGAGGACCCAAAAATAATGGGAGCCCTGACAGATATATTTATAATAGAAGAGTTGCCAAAATACAAAGTATATTTAAATATATATTAGGTAGTTTCCTAAATATATATTAGGCAGATTCCTAAATATATTAGGCTATTACACCCCCTCAAACTGTGCGGGAGAAACAACGCGCAGGTTGTCTTTTAATTTAAAAAATGAAATTGCAAACTAACAAAAAAACTCTTAGTAATTATATCCACCGGCGGAAGGTTAGGAGGCACATATTTGACAATAAGATCTCCATGAGCAAGTAGGTTGTTTCTAGGACTTCCAAGAAACCAAATTAGGACCAAGAAAGACAACAAATATTGTCCACAATTTGGAGACCCTTGAAGATACCTTGAGCAAGAGCAACGAATGAAGTTGGCAGCGGAGAGGATCTCGGCCAACGACCAACTGGACCGACAAAAGATGACAAGATCATGCATGGCTCGCCAGAAAGAGTGGAACCAGCGTAGCGCTCTGGAACAGCTGTGCGAGCGGTCGAACCGGACTCCACTAGAGAATGGATGTCTGCAACAGCGGGCGGCGAACTCAATAGTGTGCTGGAAGCAAGCACCGTGGTCAGCGACGCGAAGAATGTGGGCTGCGCGGACGTAGGTAGCAGCAGGCGGCGAACTCATCGGTACGCTGGAAGAAGGCACCGTGGTCAGCGACGCGGGGAAGGTGATCTGTGCCATATCAGCCGCGCTCATCCTCAAAGGATCGGAGACTACCGTAGATGTGGCGGCAGTCGACCTCAAGGCGGCAGCGGCTGTACTAGGGTTCATGGGAACCGGAAAAAAAGAGAAAAAATAGAAATTGTGTATCTACAAACCTAGAGCTCTTGATACCATGTGAAATAATGGGAAAGGGTACTCCAATAAGAGCCCTGGCAGATATATTTAGAATAGAAGAGTTGCCAAAATACAAAGTATATTTAAATATATATTAGGTAGTTTCCTAAATATATATTAGGCAGATTCCTAAATATATTAGGCTATTAGCCATTACCACAAGGAGTGGTAAGACAACGGAGGACCCAAAAAGGCCGGAAGAGGAAGAAACCCCGGAAAAGCAAAAAGAAGGTGAACATGAGGAACATATAATGCCACCATCAAACATGGCTAATTATGTTCCTCCCATTCCATATCCTTAAAGGTTGAAGAAAAAGAATGATGGTGCTCAATATAGAAAATTTCTTGATGTTTTTACTAAATTGAGCATCAACATTCCATTTGCCGAAGCTATAGCGGAAATTCCATCCTATGCCAAATTCTTGAAGGGCATACTCTCAAATAAAAAGAAGTTGGCGGAATTTGCTACTATTGCCCTTACGGAGGAGTGTAGCGTTATCCTACAAAACAAACTCCCTCCTAAATTGAAGGACCCCGGAAACTTCACGGTGTCGTGTTCTATCGGAAAGATTGGAGAGGTAAGATCTCTTTGTGACCTTGGTGCTAGTATCAACCTCATGCCCCGTTCTTTATTTAAAAAGATTGTTTTGGGGGGAGGGGGGCTCCAATCAACTACAATAGCTTTACAACTAGCGGATAGATCAATCCGCTACCCTATTGGAGTTATGGAGGATGTGCTTGTCAAAGTTAGGAAATTCTATTTTCCTGTGGATTTTCTTATCTTAGAAATGGAGGAAATGGAGATCCCGATTATTCTTGGAAGGGATTTTCTAGCCACTGCAGCGGCCCTCATTGATGTCAAAAACGGAATTGTCAAATTCCATGTTGGAGATGAAGAACAAGATTTTCATGTTTGGGACTCTTTTAAAAAACACCATGATAACCCTTCTTATTTTAGCATTGACATTCTTGACACATTAACTCATGAATGCTTTGGGAAAATGATTCATGAAAATCCCTTGGAGACTTGCATCATGCTAGGATTTAACGAAAAAGAAGAGAACCATGAACTTCTTGAAGAAGTTACGTACTTGCAAGCCGAAGCTGCTTTCAAACATTTCCGACAAAAATTTGAAGATCTTGGAACAAGTAAGTCCACATTGAAACCATCTATTGAAGTTCCACCAAAACCATCCTTGAAAACTCTACCGGAGCATCTCAACTTAACATTGTGTGGGGTATTAATTTAACATGAACAAGTTTAGGGTGGGCACCTCACACTTATGTTAAGTTGTGGGTATTTTATTTATTTTATCAACCAAAAACCTAAAATTTGTGCTATATTACAAACCATTAGATATAATATATAAAATAAAAATTTAAATATAGTTGGTAAAAATACATTGTTTATTTCTTATACAAAATATACATTGTAGTTATAAAATACGGAAATAAAGTTAAAGATTTTTTAGTTTATATTTTCATTTGAATTTACTGTAAACGATAAATATTTCACATTAATGTTTTTTATATTTTCAACATGCATTTTATTTATAATTTCATATGTTATTTATTAATTTTTTATTTTATTTTTCAAAATTTTGGCATTTTTAGGGTTGAGGGGGTAAATTAGACGATTTGGTCGGGTTCAGGGGCTTTTTTGACCCCTTAAGATGTCACTCACATGCACAGTTGGCACCCTACCAGGTGACGTGGAGGTGAATGGATTGAAACATGCAAAAAGTGAAATTGGACTCTTTTTGTCGAGTTTAGGGTGCCAATTGGAGGTTTTTTCGGTTCAGGGGGCAAAATTGAACAATCCGGAAGGGTACAAGGACCTATTTTATTTTGACCCTTTAGCCTAGAATTTTCTAGAACCTCTCCAATTAAGGAGGGATCCCAACAAATATCGTTACTAATTCTGACCAACTCACTAAAACTCATGACAAAAGTACCAAAATACCCCCCTCTCACTAGTAAGCACAATAATTACTTATGTTTTACATAGGTAATTATATTTATCTGTACAAAAATATAGAGCGAAAACAGGTAAATATTCCAAAGTGTGCAAAAATGTGGAATATGGCATGGAGCGACAAAAACGGGGTCAAAGGCAAAAAGGGATCGAAAATCGGCACTTCTGGATCAATTGAGGACATCAAAACATGTAGAAGAGTGAAGTAAATATTTGGGCGCAACGACCGGCGCCGGTCCTCTTATAACCAGCGCCGGTTGGATCTCAATTTTACGAAAAAAAAATACTTATGACCGGCGCCAGTCAGGCCACAACCGGCGCCGGTTGGGTCGGATTCTGCTAAAACAAAACAACGTGCAAGAGGAGTTTTTATGGGAAAACTTCATCTGCCTCAATGCTAATCAAATATTGCTTCCATACCTGATTGTTGGGTTCGAATAGACTAAAAGATGCCATTCTTTAGCCTATATAAAACCCTCAATTCATCATGCAAAGACATTCCATTTCATAGATTAATTCTTAGCTTTTATATTTTTGTTCTTGGTATTTTCTTCAAGTTCTTGAGGAGGGAAGTTCATCCTTAGAAATCATTGGTGTTTAGGTATTATTTCCTTTGTAATTTCATGTTCCATTACATTTGGGGAAAAGGTGCAAATAGGCCCATGTACTAACCAAAAAAAGTCAAATGAGCCCTTATTTAGGAGGCTCTGTCCGGCCGTCATCATTTGGGGTGGTTCCAGCTGAAATTTTTTGATGAAATTTTTTGGGAATCTTATTCATCAAGTCTAGTTTACTCATACCAAATTTTAGCTAAAACTTCAATCGGGAAGGCATTCAAATGAATTCGTGAAGATAACTGCGATTCTAACTGCGCAATTATTTTAAAAAATTCATTTGAATGCCTTCCCGATTGAATGTTTAGCTGAAATTTGGTATGAGTAAACTAGACTTGATGAATAAGATTCTCAAAAAAGTTCATCAAAAAATTCTACTAGGAACCACCCCAAATGGGAATTATCGGACAGAGCCTCCTAAATGAGGGCTTATTTGACCTTTTTTGTTAGTACATGGACCTATTTGCACCTTTTCCCTTACATTTGTTATTGTATTGTGATTAATATGAGCATTAGTAGCTAATTTATTAGCTAAGGCTAGGGATGAACTTCTATGCCCACTAGGTGTTAGATAAAAGTTGTAAACCAATAAGTTGTGATTTATCCTTTATATATTGATTGTTTATGACTATGGTGTACAACATAGAAGTATGTTAAATTTAGTTTATACTTGCAATTAACGTTGCAGTCTAAACTATGAACATTAAAGGATAAACATATATCGTATCGAAAATAGAAATATATCCGGTCTTATATGATACGGGTGTGATGTCTTGATATTCAACGGGGTTTTAGGTAGATGAATGTAAGCCGTAACGGGACTTACACGTAACGAAAACCACACTCTCACTGCCTTAACCGAAGTTGAGAATATATTAGCGACATCGTATTCATAATTATTGGTAAAGAACTAATATTCAACCCTATTAAAGCATTTAAGTGATTCCCGAAACCTTAGTTGTTGTTATTATTCATCTTAAACTCAAATTTAGTTAAGGATGATCTTTTTAACAAAATGTGAAAAGCCAAAAATATAAAACACAAATCAAAATCCCTACTCTTTACTCATTTATTTATTTAAAGTCATCTTCTCTCGGACTAAATTAAACGTTTCCTTGTGGATTCGACCCGGTATTTTACCGGAATTTATTACTATATCGGCACTTGTACACTTGCAAGTTTAACCCGGTCACTCACCTCTCATAGTCTAGATTGATACAGAAAACATGGTTTCATGCATGATACAACATTTTTTTAGAAACACATGAAAGCGATTACACTCAGCCTCCTTCAGAGTTTTAGTTGCAGTTCTCTTTCATAAAACATATGGACTAACATATATATCCACCGAGAGTGATGCGCATAACAATTATGAGGCATTGAGTGCGACAAGTTATAGATACAAAAATGTAAAATAAATATCCTTCTGTTCACACACTCTAATGCTTCACTATTATTATCTAGACTAGACAAAAATAGCACGAAGTAGTTGTGAATGAAATTATTTGAACAGTAAAAGGGTCAAGTGAAATAAGGACCATTTCAAATTCATTATTGTTGCACCAATGCTTTTCAATTTATGGGAAACTACACAAAAACATGGCCTTCGAGAAAATCACACCATACTCGAATTTGTGTGCATAAAGCTAGTGTTGTTAATAATACTTCCAATTATAGAAGCGCAGTGCATATTTGCATATCTGTGTATGGTTCTTCACCAATTTGCAACTCTCGCATGAAAATTCCAAAAGAATAAACATTGATATTTTCAGTCACCGTGTTCCATTGAGAAGTTCAGTTGCCTATTTCACTTTTGATAAGCCAAGATCACCAATCTTGCATACTGGTCAATGTGAATCCCTCACATTCACCCCTCACATTCACCAAGAGGTTCTCAAATTTAACAACAAAGTGTACAATATTCTTTTCATGTAAATACTCCATTCCAAATGGAGTATACATAGCACTGATGAGCCTCTTATGGTGTCCAAATGCACAATATTGTCACACAAGTTTTTGATATACATATATAGGATGCGTTCGGTAAAAAAGAACTTATGTGAAAGAAATGAAAGTTATACTACAATCATCGGAATCGACGATGTTATACTACAAGATCGAGCTTTCGTCGGCACCATCATATCTTGTTGCACTAGTGACAAAAGGCTACCTGCACCGAAAATGCACCATATATGCACATTCTATTTAAACCATGTCTTGGAATATATAGTTACAAAGAAGCTATATATGTCAAGTGGATGAAGCACTAAGTCAAAATCAAAGTCAAGTTTCGAACACAAAGAAGCTTACATATAGAGTCGTTGTTATGATACATCTTTTATCAATGACCTTAGAGAGGTTTAGCTAAAATTCAATTAGTTTAAAAATAGTAATACATCAAAATATAATACTCTCTTTGGTTAAATATTCTCTAGGAAACAAAGTGTGACACAATTAGTACAATTGCAAAGTGTATAGTTGGAATTTTGGAAATAGTGGATGGAGAACTGAGCAACATAAAGGCCGAAACTTAGTTAATTCATTCATATTAAAACGTGGCAAATATAATGAGAAAATACCACTCTAAGTTTTTTTACTCATTAATTTAATGCCAAATATACTACCAATAGTGTGAGGAAATTAAATTGTACTAATTCCTATATTTGTAATAAAAAAAGGTACACACCAGACGTCATTCTCTATAGTAAAAAAGATTGAACTAATTATATTTGTATATGAGATCAGGAATGTATTCAATTGTTCGGGAGGACAACTAAAGAGTTTTGAATTGAAATGGTGAAAGTATGAGACCATGATTATCTCCTATATTTGTTTTAATGTAATGCCATAATTGTGTTTCTTGATTTACAATTCCACTTATTACGTAAGACAAAGAGAATCTAGTATCTTATATATCCAGAAGTAGTTGATAGGTACGGTGATGGACTTTGACATTAGGGAAAAAATGCAAGCAACAATATTGCATTCATAGGACCTGAGTCCATATTTTTAGAAAATGAACCAAAAATAGAAGCATGTCTTTAACTTTTTGTAATAAGAATCTATCGCATATATCTCTTCGATGTGGATTATCTTTCTCAAAGTATTATATTATTTATTGTAAGTTGAAATGAAGAGTTATGAGGCACATATTAAGGGCAAAGGAGAGAATAAATAGAATAGATGCACAATGACTGTGAAACTGATCAGAAACAGAGAATGAGTTTGATTCCAGAAAAACCTACTATAATGATTTGAGATCTTGATCCTGACTTACATAGAATATAGAGTTGAAGAATTGCAACTACGTAATGTATTCCGTCTAGTTATAAGTATCTAGCCAAAAGACATTTATTATAAATTTGCTTCTATGTTTTAGATTTGTATAGTTTCACAACTTTTTTTTGGTGTGAACTATGGTACCTCTACCAAATTTGAGGGTACGGTACTTAGTACAGATGGCCCATTAATTTTCCTCCATGTGTTCCAAACGTACACATATGATGTATTACTAAAATCTAATAGCATTCGTCCGAATTTGCTCATATGCTCCTAAAGTAACTGATAATTTGTTTGAATCCATGCTCCGTTATGTGACTTACGTCCTCCGCCAGTCTCCCTCTTCCTGATTTTTTCCATTTCTTTATCCTCAATTACTGTCGTATCTCTTCATCGCCTGTGGCTATGGCGATTGTGGCTTCAGGCAACGCACAACGGGTTAAACAACTGGCTTATACGAGCAAATAAAGTTGCTGGTCTTTTTTACAGTGGAGATATAGGGTTCCATAGCTTACACAAGGATTTTGGAGATTCCAAAGTTCAATATACTCCTCCTGGGAAATGCTTCAAACTAATGAAAATTGAGACTGGCAATTTGGCATTTATGCTTGTGGAATTTTGGTATTTGCAATTCTCGATAATCGATAGCTATTTCGCATAAATTAAAACCCTAAATTAGATGTGATGAATATATGTTGAAGAGAAACATTGCAAGAGGAAGAAACTCTCAATTGATGCGGCTGTGTTAAACTTCGGTTGCTATGCAGAGAAGGAAATGATGTCTCTTTTTTCTTCTTTGGTTGCTGTGATGAGCAGGAAACCGGAAAGGCAGTCAAGTCCTTCAATTGCGTTGGAGAGAGTAGGAAATCGGAAGGAATGCAGAGAGGCTCCTTTGCCGTTTACAACCAAAAGCGGCCGTTTGAAGCTCCGTTACAGCGAAGGGGCTAAAATGCAAAATTTAGCACTGCTAAATTAAACACCTCGCCAATAATTTATTATATCAATATATTAAACATATCCACTTGTCTAAAAATCATTAGGCCACATCAACACGGGTACGGTACCTCTATAATACATGAGGTATCGTAGAAACCACCATTTTTTGTTACTATTTACAATTGATGCTTTGAGAATTCTGTTGTTGTCGGATCAAACATATAAAAAAATTCAGATATTATTGTTATTATTGTTAGTATATATGTCCTAGCGACAATCACTTTTTAGAGATATATGTACTTGATCACATTCAATTTTATATATTTGATATATACGGTATTACACATTGACGATTAAGTATTTCAATTGTCAATATCTTATTCATAATTGTGTTCCCTTGGACTTATGTTGTCAATAAGTCAGTGGGAGCTTATATGATATAACATAAGGTCCTAAAATAGTCCCAATCAATGATCATCAAGAATGAGATATTGATGATATGCGATAAGATTGATATGTGGACTGCATCATACTTTTAGAAAGTATAGTTGATCTCACGACTATGAGTTCCCGTAATTCATGATGGTCACATAGATATTTTAGAGAATATTGGCATACCCACCGAGAAACCATTTGATAAGTTCTATTCATGTGTCTATGGGATTATCGGCGTATAGAATAGTGTAATAGTCCTTCGACTTGAGGTCAATACGTACTACATGTGAGGAATGATGTACTTTGACCATGACCAACACTTGCACTCCAATCGGGGTAGATACGGCATGTGTTGGGTGCATCACGAAGCACATGGAGTAGTAGTTGAGCCAAGAAAGAATTCATTCCTCATAATAGATTAAGAGAGAACATTCTACTTCTCATATCTAGATGGATCATAAAGTCATTGGCCAATGCAAAGATATATTCGTTTTGGATATCGAATATGATCATTATGGATCATCTAGAAAGATTGAGAGATAGAGACCAAGTTATTGGAATAGACACAATATCAAGTTCTAGACTTAGTTGAATGTTCGTTGAATGAAAGGACCGTATCACTATGAGCTCTATATTACATGGAGTTTGTATAGTCCTCGCAAACGTCCTTATATATTAAGTAAGTCTGGAGAATCGTCTAGGGATTCGCTAAGACCTTAATTTGATTAGTGTTTAATATATAAGGCCCTATGGGTCACACAACAAGTGATTATACCTTCCGATTGAATTGTTAGAAGGAATTAAATATTATTAATTGAATTAAATAATATTTAATTCGTAATACTGAAAATGAATTAAATATTAATTAGATTAAACATATTTAATTCATAAAGTTGAAGGAGAGTTATATTTGATAGAATTAATTAAGTCTGATAAATTAGATTTGTTATACTTAATTAAGATGTATTTATAATTAAATAAAGTTAGTATTTTCTTGAGTACAATTTGGAATTAAAATGGATTCAAGAAAATGCAAATAAAATAATAATATATGTACATCAAGGGAATGATGTTGTGAATTCCCCATTCCCATTTACTATATACGTACCATGTATATTATTATTATTATATCTTTATTTAATTAATTATGAGTATTAGTCCTAGTTGGACTAAAACTCATTAATGAGAAAGACTTTCACTGTGATTGAGAAACTAGTTTAGAACTAGTATAAATACATCATCCCCTTTCATAATTAAATACGGGTTTTAAGATTCAGTATTACCAGTTTATTTCCCTACGAAGAGATTTCCTAGCCTTTCTCTTAGGGAGATCTAACCGTTTTTTCGGAAAGGAGAAACCACGTGGATACCAAAGGTCAAGGATTATCACCGCTAGGCTGGAATATCTGTAAGTTCTAACTCAGATATGTTATTATTGTCATATTCGTTGTTTTGTCATAATCAGGAAAGATCTGTTTGGGAAAATTTTAAACTTCCGCTGCTGTACTTTCGAGGTACGTTACATCAATTTCCTAACAATTATTGCATAGTTGAATGTGTTGCATTTTAAGTATACACGTGATTAAGAATCACATTATATGCTGCTTAAAACTTTACAAATGTGTTTCCAATTCAGAAAAATAGCTGCGTAAAGTACTCATAAAGATGCTGCATATTATAAGTTAGTGTCACAAAATAATATAATAAACATGTTACATAAATATCAGAAAACTGTTGCCTACGACTATATGTTGAGTGTTACATACAATGACAAAAAGTGTTTCATGTAGTAATGGTTAAATAATGTTATATTAAGGTGACTTAGGCAACCCCTTTTTCAATGTTGCATAACATAATGCAATGTGTTACATATGACTTTATGCAATAAGACTTGAAGTAACACTCATATAAGTGTTGCATATACCTTTTGTAACGCTTTATCGATCTTATGTAACATATTTGATTTGTTGCAAAATACCAATTTTGTTGTAGCGAAATAAAAATTTACGTATTCATTAAACTTTTAGTATTTATTACTAGTATTATTTAAGATTTTTCCAGTTGATGTAATGGTATATGCACACTCAAAAATGGATAAAAGAGTTTCTCAATTCTCATCATACATATGTACACATTAATAGGAACAATCCAAACTCATTTGATAACACTAAAATTGATTGAATTGACTAAATATGTTGAACTATGAAAAAATAGTTAAAATATATTTTATTAAGAAAATAAAGAAAAAATATATATAAAAATAGCTTAAATGATTCTATATTGTAATTTTAACCAATTCAGTCAGAAGAATACTTCAACCTGACTACTTTGATTATTATATAATCTATTGCAAGAAATCAAATGTAATGATGAAAAATTGCTTGATAAGGCTAAAGTTGTTTTTAATTGGATAGAAATTTTCGGGTTTGGTATCGTCCGGTTTGATTTGATCCACTCTTGTAAATGTTCGATCTCTATATATTTTACAACTGTCGTAATTTAATCTAATCTGATCTGGTTAAGTATGATTTGAGGTGAGATTAGTGTTTTGTTTGGATGAAGACTTGGAAAGACCGGAATGCCGCAAGTGTAGTAGATCTGATCCGGAAAAAGGAGGGAGCACATGCAAATAAAAGAAGGAATTGGAGCGAACTGAAAATAGAACCAAATTAAAGCTGTGACAGCTCGATTCGCGTAAACCCTCCCCAGTCTCCGCCAAAACTCTTCCGTGACAGAGTGGGCCGACGGAAAAGGGAGCTGCTCGCGGCTCACCGCCCCCACTCAACTGCGGGGCGCCGTTGCCACACCAAACTATAGCGGTTTAGCGGGGCAAAAACGCCCTGCTTAGAGGGCGAGAGTTGAAACGAAGCTTCTCCGCGGAAGAAGAAGATGTCAGACCTAGACAGACAAATAGAGCAGCTTAAGAGATGCGAGCCGTTGAAGGAGTCCGAAGTGAAGTCTCTTTGTCTCAAGGCTATGGAAATCCTCGTTGAAGAAAGCAACGTTCAGAGAGTCGACGCCCCTGTCACTGTAAGTCTTAGATCCATCTCCGCGAAAGAGAAGATTCCTGTTTAAAATATACATGTACAGGTCCCATACTTTTCCAAAGTCTGTATAGTAGGGAGCTCAGTTGCGTGCGCATTGTCAATTTTCTTTCAGTTTTGCTGCACTTGCTCTTTTATCCGGGCTTTGATGTGATTGGGGTTTTGCAGCATTGTTGTTCATTTTATATTTGTTGTTTTGAAGGTTGAACTTCATTCGAATTGTGTACTTTTACAACTCTTCCTTATTATATTTGAGTGATTTTGATTAAAGAAAAAATCTTCTGGACCTAGTAGTACCCTAGTAGTACTTCTTCTGAAGAAAACACAGTTTTCTGAAATTGTTGGCCTTGTGAATGTTGTCATGGTTCAATTTCAATTTTAAACTCCATTAGCTGTTCTTCAGATGATGATAGGTCAATACAATGTTTAGGTTCATGCAGAACAATATTACTGATTTTAATTTCTGGTGCCAGATGAAAACCTAAGGAATTGCAAAGCAGATTGATTAACGTGTGAGGTTCATGATTTACTATTTATTTCCAATCGTGTACATTCACTAAAACGTTGCATCAACCATCAATACATTCTTTTCTCATTTGCTTTATGCTCTGGTGATATTCTCTATTTCTCTATACTATGAATAGGGTTTAATGACATTAGACGTTTTCTTGTAGTATCTTTTAAGTTTTAAGTTTTAACTTTTAACTACATAACTTTGTGCCACTTTCATAGAGATAACTGCCACACTGTAAGCCTACAAGGTTGTAGGAAAGCAACATAGTTCCCTTCGGGAAGGCCAAAGCTGGGCAGATTTTTCACGTTTTTGTGATTCATTCTGGGAAGCATAAAATTGGGTCAAAAAATGCAAGTTGTTGACTTGTTGGCAAGGTTTAGAATGGCTAGTTCAGGTTTAGAGGCGGTTTGTTCTGGTGAGGCGAGTTGTATGTCTCAAACTTGTTTAAAGCCAAAAGTGCTCAAAAGCAATGAGGTTGGGCTTTGCTTCACAGCAAAAGCGCAGACCTGCATTCCATTATTTTTAGACTTTAACAGTAAGATTGTTAGGATAGGGACATAGGGTGATCTAGTATCTAAATATATGAGTGAGCGTATAAATGGTTTTGGTAGGCCAAGTTTAGAATACTTAATCTGGTTGTAGATAAGTGTAAATTGAGTCTCTCATAGATGCAAAATAATGCATATATTTCTTTATGCTTTTACAGTTTTTTATTTATTTTATTCATTAGCTTACCTGATCAAATAGCTCATAGATGTGAATGATTGAATGAGATATCCATTATTTGGTAATGCAGATTTGTGGTGATATCCATGGACAGTTTTATGACATGAAAGAGCTTTTCAAAGTCGGCGGAGATTGTCCAAAGACCAATTATTTGTTTCTAGGAGACTTTGTTGATAGAGGATTTTACTCTGTGGAGACCTTTCTGCTTATGCTTGCTCTTAAGGTAGTGCTATAATAGTATTGTCAGAAGTTTCTGTGCTGCTTATGGGAGATCTCTTCTCTGAGGACGTTTGGACTACTATTATCATTCACAACTATCACAACTATCAGCTTTTTTCCAGTTTACTGTTTTATGTTGAATTTCTTAATGCATTTTGATAAAAGTGTTCACTACCAAGAGACCTAGACCTGAAACGCACGGAAACGCCGGGGGTGGGGAGTTTCCCCGTTCCGGAAACGTTCGAACGTTTCCGAGCGCAGGAAACGGGTGATACGCGAATCGGGGCCGTTTCCCAATTTTTTAATTTTTTGGAAACGCGTTTCCAAAAATTTAAACACAGATCAGATAAATTTTAGGGCCTGCTCAAACGGAACAATCAAACCTTTCATCGTCCGCTCTTCGTTCTTCAACCCTAAGGCCTACGTCCTTAAAGTTCGCCAGCTTCTCCAAAGGGCAAAGGTCGTCCGCTGTATTTGGGCTTCACAGGTCATCAACGGGCGTCGCCTCTTCACTCTTCGCAGGTCATCGTCGGCTCGCCGGCTTCCGTTCAAGTATATCCGTATATGTGATGTGAGTGATTTCAGAGCACTGGTTTTTCATCCTCCCCATCCTTCGTTTGTAAAATGAAACGCACGCTTAGTGGGCAGCGGCAATTGGCAAACTTAATCCTTCTGGCAGCTTTTTAATTGATTGAATTTGAATTGTTAAATGTTGTATAATTCAATTTAATTAGTTTTTGTATATGCAATTAAGTTTTTAATTAGATTAATTCAATTTGATTAAGTTTTGATTAACTTAGATTATTTTTAATTCTCTAGTGATGGAGGACAGTGTTAATAATACTTTTGGTGACTAAGATTTCAATAATTTTAGACTTCCTTATGGTGACATAATCTCGTGTGGCATGTTTGTACATATATATGTGTGTGTAAATATATATATATATATATACACACACACACACACACATATAAAAAAATTCACAAATATATATAATATATATATATATATATAATATTTATAAATTAACCCCTATATTTTTTATATTTGCGCGTTTCCCCCGCGTTTCGTGTCCTGTATTTTTGGTAAATGGCGTTTCTGACGTTTCCCGTTTCCCGTTTCCGTGCTACTTAGACCTAGACCACTGTGCTTGTAAGTTAAGTACTTAACTTATGTTTGGGCCTGGCACTACCGCACTAGGAAAACAGACAACGTAACAATCTTTTGTACTACCTCCATCTCGAAAAGGTTTGACAGATTGACTTTTCTTGGTCAATGATGGCAAAATTTGGACAATGATTTTAATTATTATATTTATATATAATTTATAAATTTTATACTTTTATGAAAATATTTTGAATAAGGAACAATTTGATATAATTTTCATATTCAAAATAATTTCATATTAAAAAATATCATTGGTCAAAGTTGATTGTCATTGACCAAGAAAAATCAATTTGGCAAACCTTTTCGGGACGGAGGGAGTATGTCCAAACCCGTCCATGAACCCAATCTTAGTTTTTTCTGGCCATTTATGTATTGTGCAAATTATGTATTCGAGTAACACTCAATTAATTTCAATGAAAAACAAATACAGTTTTAAATAAGGTATTTTTCTTTGAAAAAACATAATGATTAACTGATGATGCAAAATCAGGTGAGATATCCAGATCGCATAACATTAATCAGAGGTAACCATGAGAGCCGCCAGATTACACAGGTTGGTCCTCAATCATTCCATAGTGTAACTTATGGTGGTAACTAAATGGGTTCTGAACTGTTCAGGTATATGGATTCTATGATGAATGCCTGCGGAAATATGGCTCTGTGAACGTGTGGAGATATTGCACAGATGTATTTGACTATTTAAGGTTTGATGCGTTCAATATATGGTGCTAATTTTATTTGGATATTATTCAACTTCTTATGAGATTTAGAATAAAACTACGTTGCATGGGTCTATAGATTTATCAAGTAAATGCTTATTTGTTTAGAAATTGCTCTAAATAGGAGCAAAAACGTTTTGAAATTCCAAAATAGGAGTATCATGTTTTTTATTCCCTGAATAGGAGTAATCTGCCAAGTTTGGAAAAAAATGCCATGTTTAAAGCCTAGTAATGCCAAACTTGGCAGAAATTTACTCCTATTCAAGGAATAAAAAACACAATAGTCCTATTTTGGAATTTCAAAACTTTTTTACTCCTATTTAGGGAATTCTCTCTTATTTGTTCATGATGACTGGATCTCTTAGTTGCTTTCTGTTTAGTAATTTTATCTTATCAAGTTCATCACATGCATATGATGCAAAATCCTCAGATACTTGGATGTGTTGAGCTTTTCTCATTCGTTAATATAGCATGCATGCTGTAGTGTACTCCTTTCCCTGAGTTTTAATTGCATGGGTGTGGTTCCATTTACTCGTCGAGTAGCCTGATAGAAAAAATGTAAAATACTTGCCAAGATTATCTCTTTTAGGTTGGATGCATTAGTGCCGCTGTAGGGAGTGGACCTTTAAATTGTAATGCTTGCATACCTTATTTTAAGCTTACCCATTGCAGCTTGTCAGCTCTAATTGAGAACAAAGTATTTTGTGTTCATGGTGGTCTGTCTCCTAATATAAATACAATAGACCAGGTGTGTAGTCTGAACATTAATCCATTTCATACACATTTGAGCTGCAAATGCATTGAACCTTTCAAAATATCATAGATTCGAACAATTGATCGAAAACAAGAAGTGCCACATGATGGTCCCATGTGTGACCTGCTATGGTCTGATCCAGAAGACATCGTTGATGGTTGGGGTTTGAGTCCTCGAGGTGCAGGTTTCCTGTTTGGGGGCGGTGTTGTCTCAACATTCAACCACACAAACAACATAGACTACATATGCCGTGCTCATCAGTTGGTAATGGAAGGATATAAGTGGATGTTTAGTCATCAGATAGTTACTGTTTGGTCTGCTCCGAACTACTGCTATAGGTAAGAATTAATTCCACTATTAGCCCCACCGCTATAAAGAGTTAAAGACATTCCTATTTATGTTCCTTAACTTTTAATTTTCCACTTTTAGTCCCACATTTCTGGCAAAAACCAACAAGAAATTGTATGGAAATGGACAAGATATATGGTCAGGAATGGACCACAGGTGACACAAAATCTATAGTTGTGGATCAAAAGCGGAATGACCTAATACTCTGATAGCAGTGGGATCATAAGTCGAACTTTTCTATATGTAACTACAGTAACCTTTCTTAATCAATCCCGTAATTAGTAAAAATACTCTGTTTTTCGGTTCCGTGCCACAGATGTGGGAATGTTGCAGCAATCCTTGAGCTTGATGAGAATCTAAACAAGCAGTTTCGTGTGTTTGAAGCAGCTCCCCAGGTCTCCTCTTATATGATCCATATCCTACTCTGGACTTCTGTTTGTTGCGCATCCTTGATATTTAATGATTTGAAGCCAAGTAGTTTTATTCTTTTCCCATTCTTCACATGAATGCAGCAAGAAACAAGAGGGCCTCCTGCGAAGAAACCCCCACCTGACTACTTTCTGTAGATCCTGGACTTCTCTGTTATATACCATCAAAATCATGATTGACCTGTTTGACTTGGTGGGCTTTGTATGACCACGAGATGATTAGGTGAATTACTTGTGATACCTGTTTCGACTGTAGAGAGGGGGCATCTACAACCAGCTGCCCTGTGATGAGCATCTTGCATAGAATCTTTTTTCCTTTTTA
Source organism: Cuscuta europaea (assembly GCA_945859875.1). NCBI lineage: Eukaryota > Viridiplantae > Streptophyta > Magnoliopsida > Solanales > Convolvulaceae > Cuscuta > Cuscuta europaea. Next base: position 8,644,787 of record CAMAPE010000051.1, read on the forward strand.
ACCTGATTCCTTAACGAAGTTGCAGTTACAGTTATGTAAGGTACTATTTGTGTGGTTTTACATACAAAGTACAGCATTGTTCCCCATCAAATACAGAAGATAAATTTTGGTCAATCTGATTGTAAGAACAAGACCCTATGAGTGTATAACGGGACACATTAATGTCCTCGCATTAGGGAATGTTGAAATAAAATCACGTAGTTGTGGTTCTTATTAAAGTGTCTCACAAGTACTCCGTGACTTTATTTTCACATTTGTTAGTATGAGAACATTAAAGTGAGCTTACGTGGTCTCTTTAGAACTATTGTTGTAAGAATAGCTATATTCAAGTTTGGTAGCATGCTTTCATTTGGTATGCTGTGCGCTGATAGTGCCTAGTGCCTACTAACTACTTAGTTCTTATAATCAGCTTTATGGAGTTCACACTTCAGTCTCTTATAAGCATTTTTTTTCTATACCTTTTATCTCACCTGTGCGGCTCTGCAGTCTGCCCATTAAAGATTTTGTTCTTACAAATGCAAATTTCTTCTAGTACTGATAAGCTATTGTCACAATAAGTTTGTAAGAACTTAAAATGTGTGCTCGAACCCTTGAAACTTGAAAGAACTAAAATCTTACCATACAAGGCTAATGTTGCATCTTAATTCTCAGGAACGAGACATTATATAGATTTGGACGTGAACGTGCAATTCTATGTGTGTGTGTGTGTGTGTGTGTGTGTGTGTATGTATATGTATATATATATATATATATATATAGGGGATGATTCAAATAAAAAGATGTCTTAACGTGCAAAGTGAAAAGTTTACACTTTTTCATGTTTCGTTTGCACTTGTTCTTGCTTTCGTTGCACTTTTTCGCGATAGTTCATAAAAATCGGTTTATTTACAAAATTGCCACCGTCATCGGTCTATTTCGTTGCACTTGTTCTTGGTTCATTTTTTTGTTTTTTCAATTTTTTCTTTTCCTAGGGTAGGGCTGGGTGTTGTGGGGAGGGGTGGGGTGGGGGGGGTCGGGGGTTAATTAGAAAGAAAAAAAAAATTATACATTGGACCGGCCCGTCCCGGCCCGGTTTGGACCGGACCCGGTTTCAACCCGGGCCGGTTCCGGGCCCAACATCTGAAAAAAAAGCCCGGCTTGAGCCGGCCCGGGCCCGGTCCATGCCTATACTGACATAGGACTAATGTTTCCAGTTTTTTCTGCCAAAACAAACTACCTCCGACTCCACTGATTAGTTTTGGCACTTCTCTACAGAATGAGTCCTTTCAGTCAAACATTTAGAGCAAGGAAGCTACAATAAGATGATTCAAGGATAAATTACACAAAACCATCCGGAAATGGAACAAAGGACCCTCCATGGAAGATCAAGAAGATAAGTTATGAGAATAAGTAATTAGAAGACATATCCAAAAAAAGAGGAACAACCTAGATACTTGTTCGATGATAAGCATACTGCATATGCATAAACATAATGTATGGAGGAACAAATAAGTGTTGCACCCAATTTTCTTTATGGGTCTCAAAGAGCACATGATCTTAAAGAGTAGGGTTGCTATGAGCCACCAACTGGTCCTTCAATTTAATATCCATTAGCAATGATATTAATGTAGACTGTAGCCCTGTATCCATTAGCACATATTAATGATGCAATAAAAATCAATCTATGAAGCATTGTAAACCATATCAAGAGCAAAAGGGAGCTTACCAGTTGATTAACCTTCAGGAATAAGTTAAAATCATTGTACAAGGTTACAAGTTAACAGAAGAATTCACACTAGTCACTATTGATAGCTAATGAACAATTCCAATGTTCAATGTGTTCAAACTATAATAATACTCCCTCCGTCCCTATATAAAAGTATCCATTCGTTTTCCACACATTTTAAGAAAGTGGGTTTGGTTGGTACTGTTTGGACACTGTTTGGCACTGTTTTGCACTGTTTGGCACTGTTTTGTTTGCCAAAAAAGGAAAGAGAACTTTTATTTAGGGACGGCCCGAAAAGGAAACAGATGCTTTTATTTAGGGACGGAGGGAGTATATAAAGGTTAACTAGAATATAGGAAATAAAATAGCTAGATTCATAGAGAAAATCATTTACCTCTTCAGACTGGAAGGCTCTTTTACGAGCTCTAATACCCCCCCCCCCCCCCCCCCCCCCCCCATTAAAGACCTTAACTCTTCAGGGGAAATGAGGTAGGGTTGATAACCATCTGCTTCTAATACAACTGGAAACAAATAAACCAGTCACATAATCCACCAGAGAGAAAGAACATCCAATTCCAAACAATTGCTGGCCAGGATGCTGCTGTTTCTTGTCTTAAGTTATTTACCCATTGAAATGAATGATTGCTTGAGCTCCAATTTACATTAAGAAAATGAGTACTTAAAACACCTCACAGTTTGAAAGTGCTTTCGGCAAAACAGAAGAAGTATGAAATTTTGAAGTATTTCAAGATGAATAGCACAGGTCAGAGATATAGCATATATAATCATATTAACCTATAATATCCAGACTAAAACCCTGTAGTGATATTGGATTGTGTTCCAACAATCCTGTCAATGTGCACCTGGAGTTTTGATGCCAATTATCCTTGCCTTTGCAACGCACATTTAGAGTTACGAGTTGATGCATGCCACCGGTGTTGATTCCACCTAAAATGAACATGGCGTCGATGGAGGTGGACGTTTGTCTAAGCACAGCGTTTGTTAATGCAACTTTTTTTTACAAGAACATGTAATAATAATACTTAGAAAATACAAGATCAAAGAGACATACCCCAAAACGAAAAGAAAAACACCAAGCAACCAAAAAAGGGCTAAGAACCCAAACAACAATATCCAACAACAAGAGCAACCCTACTTAAAAATAACAAGGGTCAAAAACAAAAATGAGAGAAGTAGATGCCGAGTCTCTCTGCCTTTTCCCCCCTACATTCCTACGGATCTTATCCTTGGGAAATTGTAAGTTGCTTATCAACCTTCCCCATTGTCTCAGCCAGAAGCAGAGATACAGCTGGCTCACTTTTTGAAACACCCATACATCATCTAACACTTCATCTCAAACCAGCCTAATACAGAGGGTTAGCCTGATTCAGCAAAAAAAAAAAGAGCCAAATATTTTAATAAAGCTCGGGGAAGCTTCAATCTCATCTGGTGAATCACATCCTACACGGAATTGCTATGAATCAGCTCCAAACTCCTTGAATCGACCAAAAGATACATTGAGAATTGCAAACAAGAAGGTTGTAGCCTGTAAACTCCCCACTATGATTTACAGTTTTCCGTTTTCTATTATAATTGAAAACAAAAATCTGTAAAAGAGAAACAACTTTTTTCTATTGCTCTGTTGACAACTTCAAAATTAGCATGACTAATACAAGTAATAACTTTTTTTGTTCAGAAAAGAACATATATAGTATACTCCCTATATCATTTTCGAATAGAGTACACCTTTTATTAAAAGCCAAAACGGGCATTAAATCACACAATAAAAAACTGAAAAACTAATGGCTACATTAAACGCCAAAACGGGCATTATTTTTAATTGATCTTTTAAACCCATTGGAGGATTGTACAGTGGTACTTAATAGCAGCAGACTTCACAAAAGCATGACAACAGAGATAGGCTGCTTTCTTCTTATAGCCTCCCTATATTTATGAAGTGAGTGAGTCACTTCACAGTTATTATTATCTACTACAGCAACTGAACTACAGGTGATCTCATACAGTGATACAGATGTAACGGCAATATACACCCACACACCTACTCTCTAGCTCTTGTTTATTGACTGATGATTACAGCAGTGTTGTTGGGAGTAGACTCGCAGGTAGAAATATGAGAGATTGTGTCTTCCTTTGATATGGCGACATAGTTCACAGGAGCAACTGACTGTGCAATTTCTCTCTTCACACCACCCTCCTTAGTTGTTGACCGTGGACTATTCTGATGAGAGTTTAAAGATAGCCTCCTGCTACTCGTACCTACATAGGCATTCTCATTTGCTCGTGGGCCCACAACCTTCTTTGTACCCAGTTGCCGAGCTGGACTTGGTGTGGCTGCCGTTTCTTGTTCTTTGCTTGTCTGATCATGGACCTTCTTTTGATCCTACGTATACCAAAAACAGATAAAACAAGTGTTTAGATGATCTGTTTGTTACTCTCTTTCTCCCAAAATTATCTCCTTGTTTTGATTTGACACACTTGTTATGAGGTGTGCTTTCAAAATAAAAAAAGGTGCTGAAATTTGGGTTGGAGTGAGTGAAATGGAATTATGCATTTTTTCTTAAAAGAAAAACCTAAAAGAAAACATGAAGATAAATATTAGGACAGACTAGAAAGGAAAACAGCAAGATAATTTCACTACCAGAGTACAGGAAATATGAGATACATTAACTAGTAATTTGACCATATTACCCTCAACTTTCTTTTCTCTTCTTCTTTCTCATGCCTCAGCATCATATACTCATCTAGCATGGTAAGCAAGGGAACACCATCATAAGTGAATGATGTGCCATGTTGTTCTTCCCATGCCCTTGTTTTACTAACCAGGGCATCAACAAGAGCTACATAATTCAAACAAAATTCATTGAGGCATTAGTTTAGATGCTGGGAAAAAATAATCAAACTGTGAACTGTTTGTACTTTGTACTCTTCATGAATGAAGTGAACTGAGATGGAAAATACTTTATTGATAAAAAACGATTTAAGTTACTGTTTAAAACGATTGCTTGAGCTCCAAGTTTACACTAAGAAAATGAACATTTATAACAGGTCATAGTTTGAAAGCGCTTTTGGCAACAAAAAAAAACTCAAGTATGAATGTTTGAAGTACTCAAGATCAATCGATGTACAGATCAAAGGTATAGCATAAATATGTAACCATATTCAGCCCGTAATATGCATATTGAAACCCTATAGTGATATTTGGTTGTGGACTTGTGGTTCAGCATTCCTGTAAATTAGCACCTGGAATTTTGTTGACAAATATCCTTGCCTTTTCAGCCCGCTTTAGGTTCAAGTGGGCACCTCTGGTCGCACTGTACCTATTCTCATCCTGTTTTGGTAATCCAGATAAAGTCATAAAGGTACCACATGAGAAGTGTTTATCTCAGAGAGAACATGTCTTAAGAAGTATAGCTATCCGGCACTAAGTGCACTACTACAAAAAAACTCTATCCAGTTTTGCATACAAAGCTGTGTCTTTAGATATTGTTAATAATTATAAATAAGTGAATGACACCTCAAAAATAAGCTCATGAAAAGAAACAGGATATTCAAACTTTACTGTTCCAACGTCACCACTCATTTCCTTTTAGAATTTGTATACATGGTTCACATTGTTTCTCTCCTCTTATAAATGAATATCAGCAGACAGTTTCAATTTCTTAATATCTGTGTCCAGTCAAAGTGGGTACTTATTTACGGACGGAGGAGGGCATATAATATTTGGTTAGAAGATATTCAGCTGGTTTTAGAATTCCTTCATAAAAAAAGATTACGGAAAAGGCAATGGATCCAATGAAACAACTTTTTTAAGCAAGAGAGTGTAAAACTTACCCGATTATAGTCCTCAAGCCAGCTCTCTTCTTCGCAAGCAGACATCCATTTCTCAACCTTATCCAATATTTCTTTTCTGCTCAGGGCCTCTTCTTTTGCTCTTGTAATCTGGTTATCCATGTCAGCCAATAGCTCCACAGGTTCAACACTACCAGAGTCGACCATCATCATGATTTTTTCTCGAGCAGCATCAGTATTAATCTCAATGTGAGCACGTGCAAAAATTTCTTCGAGCACAGCCTGCTTTTTAAAGGCTATCTCCTTCATCCTGCTAGCTTTTAGCTGATCAAGTCTTTCAACTTCAACTTCAGCCTTGATCAGAAAGCAAGAAAGTCGTACTAGTAGTTAATGATAAGCCCAGTCAATTTATGTATATTTACAGTCTCCATAGAGTTCTTGTTTATCACCTGCTCAATTAGATCTAGAGCAAGAGCACCAGGAACGCTCACTTCGTTCACTGAAGCTGATACTTTGCAAGTAACATGATCAAACAATCTCCTCTCCTCTTCAGGGGTATCCATCAAATTCCAAAGATCAGTTAGCTGAGCTGCTAAGGCTTTAAGCTGTTGGATAGATCACGAATATCAAAAGTCAGAACAGGTATTTTTTCATAAAGCAGAACTCAGAAGGCATTAGAATAAAGCTTTACGATGAAGAGTGCAGACAAAATATGCTACCACATTAGTTTCAAGTCAAATTGCACCAAATATTCTGTCCAGATGCTATCACAAATATCAAAAGTCAAAACAGGTATTTTTTCATAAAGCAGAACTCAGAAGGCATTAGAATAAAGCTTTACGAAGAAGAGTGCGGACAAAATATGCTACCACATTAGTTTCAAGTCAAATTGCACCAAAGGTTCCGTCCAGATGTTATCTCAAAGAAATATTGTCAACCATTGTTAAAGGAAACTATGAGCAAAATATTTTTGCATTCTGTTTCTTTGGTTTGGGTGCTCTTCGTTGATCTGTAGTGTCTACCAGGAATGCCTCACTTGACAGTTTGAAATAAAGGCATGTTCATTTATTAAAACATAAATTCTGTATGAGGAAGCGGTCCAGCTCAGCTGATCACCAACTCACTCTCCCATATGGGAGGTCTCGACCTCTCGGGTTCGAAACTCCATGGAAGGAGTTTTAGCCCTGTTTACTCCGGGCTCCCCTAGCCCCCCTCCCCCTGACCCCCCGGGGTAAAAAAAACATGAATTCTGTATCTTGCTAAATGACCATCTCTTCCATTCCTAAATTCAATGATCAATCCTATCATCTAATTTTTAGGTGATAAAATAGTAACCTTTTGTAACCTCTGCTCCTTATCATCCTTGAGAGCCAAGACTGTTTTTGCGAGATTCATCAGTGTATCATCAGTTATGCTTTTTGATTGAAAATCAGTCGAGTCATTCAGACTCGGGTGAACTTCAGTAACAGTTGAGGAAAAATCTATCCCAAGAACAGCACAAAGATCATGCACAGTGCTTACAAATTCAAGAACCTTGTGCAACCTCTTGCTCTATACAGCACAGAGAAGATAAACTTGTTAGAAGTGTGAAATTAATATCAACTAGCAAGAGAGATTTGTGTCCTTGCAACATTTACTGGTTTCACCTTTTCATTTTGAAGTTCTTGGAGCTGAGCATGCAACTCATCTAATCTTCTCAGGGATATATCAGACTTATCCACTGTTGGACTTGCCATCTGGCCACTGGCCCCAGAAATCTCATTGGATAACTTCTGTATTTGTGATTGCACATCAAAGAACTCATTTTCCCTCTCCTCTTTCAGCACCCATAACTTTTCTAGTGCAGGATTTATAGACAAAAGTTGTTCCTTGATTGTTCCTGATGTCTTCTCTGGCTGCAAATTGGGAGTAAATTAGATGGAATGCAATAAAAACTCCGTAATAATCACTGAGCATCACATCCCTAAGTATCCCACTCACAATTCCAACAGATGAATTCTCCCCAAGTGCTGATTCAAGCTTTGTAAGTTCCGCGGTGGCATCTGCTAGTGCCTGAAGGAGTTGAGCCCTTGTATTCATAGCCTGGTCAACCTTTCTCTTGTAAACAGCCAAACATTCTTGCTGCAACTGGAGAAGCTTCCTGTCCCGCTCTTCATCACTTTCGCCAACCTCATCCCATATTTCCTACAATACAACACATTCATGTTTTGAAGTTATTGTGAAAGTGTGAAGTAACAATGCCCGATATTTACCACCACCTGAATAGAACATTGGAAGTACTAAACTACACTACCTGCAGTTGCTGCAACAATGACCCACATGTTGCTTCTCCAAGACAGCGATTTTGAACATCCATCGCGGCCATTTTCTGTCACTTCGGATCAAGCCTGAGAGATGATCCAAATAGTTATTCATATACTACGTACATATCTGTATGAGGTGAAAGCTATAAATCACCTAACCAAGAAATTGAACAAATTTCTAATCAACACTTTTTCATTCTCTAGCATATTAAGCTCAAATGCTCAATATAGTGCTAAATAAACAGGAAAAGATGGAACTTGAATCATTCAAGTTGAACAGTCACACAAACTACTCACACCCTAACTCGTAACAAAAGAAAAACCAGTCCATATTGAATGCTAAGTTCATCTCATCACCTCATCTCTAACTCAATCATAAAGCAGATAACTAAAGGCGTAAAGCCCGAGACAAACAACAAAAGCATAAAGAAAGCTTCATCTCTCAAACTACACTTGCCAGTCTAGTGACATGCAAATGGAGAAAAATCAAACCGCAACAAAAGGTCCAGTAAGTTAAAATCACTTCACTCAACTTCAGTATGGTTAGATCCTAACAAGCAAGTGGATTCACGCATCAGCAAAGCAAACAAAAAAATAGTCGTACTAAAATGATATAAAAAGCATAAAACGAAGAGAATGCTTAACTGAAGCCGAAGTTCGAGAGAGGTAAGTTGGGCCTTAGATCTACGGAGTGGCTTAAGAATCAGGGTGTGGGTGGTTGTATCGATCAGAGTGAAGAGTGAATGAAGAGAGCAATGGAGGCAGTAGTCACTCCTGTGCTAGTAGAGAACAGAGTTATGAAGCAACGGACACGAAATAGTAAGGAGAACTGTTACAAACCCTCTAACTTTAGTAAAAAGTTCAATAAATCCTTTTATAGGAGACTCTGTCCGGTCGTTGACATTTGGGGTGTTTCCGGATTGAATGTTTTGATGAATTTTTTTGAGCATCTTCTTCATTAAGTTTAGTTTATCCATATCATATTTCAGCTAAAAATTCAATCGAGAAGGTCGTCAAATGATTTTCTGAAATATATTGCGCTGTCTAACTGCGCAGTTATCTTCACAAATTCATTTGACTGCCTTCCCGAAAGAATGTTTAACTAATATTTGGTATGAATAAACTAGACTTAATGAAGAAGATACTCCAAAAGTTTCATCAAAACATTCCATCGGGAAACGCCTCAAATGGCAACGGCCGGACAAAGCCTCCTATAAAAGGATTTATTTACACTTTTTATGAAAGTTCGAGAGCTTATTCGATAGTTTTCTCAAATAGTTATGGTCAAAGAAAATACAAAAACATACGGAGTATTGTACGTAATATTGTCCGTTAGGTACGAGGCAAATCTTGGATTAGTAAAAACAATACACAATATTTACCAGAAATGTCGGGTGAACACATTTTTTGTCCATGCTTACCACATTTTGTTTATATGAAAACAGTTACTAGTACTATCTTCCGTCTCAAATTGATTTATAAATTTGAAAAGAATTACTATTACTATCTTCGTCTCAAATTGATTTGGAAATTTAATTTTTCTTGATCAAACAGTTTTATTTTATTCGTTTAATTAGGATGTCAAATTTAATTATATTCTAATTTGAAGTTTGCAAATTTGAAAAAATTGTAATGTAGTTTCTGAATATGTAAATTTTAATTATTAAAAATTGAATGAACCATTAATGAGAAGGTTTGACTTTTATTATTGATTAACAAAAAAATGTTAACTTTACAAAACAATTTGGGATAGTATAAAAACTTGTCCCTCTATTTAGAACACGTGTATAAATATTTACGCGCACAAAAAATTGGGTGTTTGGCAATTTACTCATTGGGTGTTTGCTTGTAATTATTTATGTAACTATACACTTTTTTTAGTGGAAAGGTCCGAACAAATTTATTAATCACAAGAGATGATTAATCTTTAAGATTCAAAGACCCAATAAAGTCTTTTGGATTTCGTAGGTGTTACTTCGTTACATGAGTTACTTGGGTGAGTGCTTAAGGCAAGAAAAGAGTAAGAATAAACAAGTAATTTAGAGGCAAAGTGGATCCAATTCTATTGAAGTCTTAGAACGATTAGGACATTTCTGCCAAGCGGCATTGTGACCCTCTAGATCCAGCTGAATGTTATAGAGTAAACTAGAGAGAAGTCTAATGCTTAAAAATACAAATTGTCAATCATTTACGATGAAACAAATTCTGCTATTTATAGTACTTCCTCCGTTCCCAAAAAAATACTTCTCACTTTCCTTTTTGGGTTGTTTCCAAAAATACTTCCCATTTTCCCATTTTGGATAATTTGTGTGGCTCACATTCATTTTACCTTTTTCTTACACAACCACAACCATACATTTCCACTTTATTCCACTTTCTTAATAAGCGTGTCAAGTCAAACCGGGAAGAATTTTTAGGAACGAAGGGAATACAAGTTAGTAGGTTGAAGAGGTGGTGTGTTCAAGTCTGAGTGGATGAACCTCAACCATAAAATCTTCCATATCTGTTGCATTAAATGTGTTTCCCGCCAATTCCTGATTTCCTGCCAATTGTTTGGGAGAGTTTTAGACTTGAGTGGCTCCTGGATTGAATAGAGAAGCCCGAGTGACGAGAACGGGCAGCTCGGCAATCCCCGTGCACGATTGTCGAATGCCTATCTTGAATTGGCTATACCGCGAATGGGCCTGTATGCAGATTAGGCTTTGTGGAATATTTTGACCCGTTCTGAGCCGGGACTTAATATCCAAACAATAATATTATTCTATTTATGGCCATAAAAAGCTCATAGTATTAAGTATTAACGGTCTCAAGAGAATCGTTTGATCTATAAACAATGAAAACTGAAAATGAGTGTACTTTTTTTTATTTGCATAACTATCTAAAGTTTTTCTAAAGAACTTTCTAAAGTTATAGATGCTTTGAGAAATGATCTAAACATAATAAAAGCATTATAATTCTTAACTACGGAGTATTGTTTTAATTATTGACATTATTGTTACTACGGAGTATTACTTAACCGTTTGTATTTATTAGAGTAACAAATACAGGACGGTGGAGGATTGATTTAAGTTAATTTTATTGGCGTTGGAAACATAGTGAAAGAAAATGTATTATAGGACGGGTTAACCGGTTCGATTCCGGATCGGTAAATATCCCAAAATTAGTCAATCCACAATGTCTTGCGTCCAGTTTTTTGTGCGTTGCTACATTTTTGGAGTGAAAACCTCAAACATGTTTTTTCTGAGATCCCATAGCCTAACATAGCTTTGATGTGTAATTTTAAATAAATAAGTTACTTCGTACATTTATGAGAGACTTTGTACTTAAAAAAAGTTAAAAACATAATCCTTACACCTAATTTATATCTTCAATTCTCATTCATCTTAAATTTATCTCATTTTTCTTTTAAGTAAAATATTATGTGGTTCATAATACATCAATCAATTCTCTTCTAAACAAATATCAATAATGTAATATCTATTTCTTAAGATTTATTCCAAATCTATTGGGAAGATAAAGGATGTGGGGTGTTGTAAATTTTAATCTTATTTTGTTAATTTTAATTTACTTTGTTATTATATTTACTTCGTGTTGAAAATATTGTTCATACTGAGAGGATCACATGATATAACAAAGTGAATTTTCAAAAATATATAATTAAATCCAAGCTATGCCCAATTACGCTATGAATGTCTTTCTAGTGCCAAAGGGCCTGTGTGATGAGATTGAAAAATTGATGAATGGGTTATGATGGAGGGGCTCAAAATTTGATCAAAAAAGTCTGGAGACGGTGGGAGGCTATGTGTAAGCCAAAAAATGCAGGAGGTTTGGGGTTCAGGAGAATAAGGGGATTTAATTTGGCTATGTTAGAAAAAGAGTGGGCAATGGTATTGATGTCCAGGTCTGGGGGGATGCTTGGCTATCGGGGTCGGGGCCGGGAAAATCACATTAACACGACCAGCTGGAGTTAGAGACATGAATGTAGTTGACCTTCGTGATTTTACAGGGAAGCATTGGAATCAAGAGAGAATTAGGACCATTTTTAATCCGGAAGATATGACTCTAATTATGAGTATTTGTATTAGTATGCTGGATAGGAAAGATGAATTTTGGTGGACGGGCAAAAAAGTGGTGTTTTCTCAGTCAAAAGTTGCTACAAATTAATTGTGGGAGATATGCAAATGGGGAACTCGAGTGGGTGGGCACGGTTATGGGAACTTCTGGTCCCCACAAAATTCAAATATTTATCTTGGGAGGTTTTGGACGGTACTCTACCAACTGTGGACAATCTTAGGAGGAAGGGTGTGACTATACAAGCTATGCAGGGATTTGGAGGAGTGCTTAGACCATGCGGTCCGGTCTTGTGCTCACATTGGGGGGGTCTGGCAGCTGGCCGGAATTCAGATCGAGTAGTTTCCGATGGAGCATCATTGGTTGCGGCAGAGACGGGAAAATCCGGATAAAGAGGTGCAGAGCAAGTTTATCTCCATTCTATGGAGTATCTGGATGCAGTTAAATAATGTGGTGTGGAAGGAGAAAGACAGGAGGCGGTGGGAGTCCTCAACTCCGCGACGAGAATGCTGGTGAACTGGAGGGAAGCGCAGGACAGCAGACCTGGAACAAGGCGACGGGCAACAACGGCTTGACCTCATAGCAGCGGTCAATCAGGAGGGGAAGATTAGAGCATGGGGCTGGATTGCACGAGATGACAAAGAGGAGTTTATTAAAGCCCAAGGAGTCTAAAAAAAGGTAGAGTGGTCCTGGCAGATCTGCTGAGGAGACAGAGGCTCTAGGTGTTCGGGATGCTATTTTGTGTGCAATTGAGGAAGGTTGGCAGAAGGTGGAGATCGAGACGGATGCTCTTACGGAGGTGCAGGGTCTTAAGAAAGGGAAGGATCGTCATATATACATCTGGTCCTTGATGAATGATGATATACGAAAGATTTTGGAAACAGAGAGTAATTTTGATATCTCTTTTTGTAGACGGTCTGCGAATCGTGTGGCTCATGTCTTAGCCCGAGCGCGTGTTTTTATCTCAGATCAAAGAGTTAGTTATGATGTTATTCCAGATTGTATTATCAGCCGAGTGACAATCAATTTATTGATTTAATACGGAGTATAAGTTTTGTTTTACGATAAAAAATATAATTAAATTGAAAAAGCAGAATAAAAACAATTGTTACTTTTCATATAAGAAAATTAGCAAGCAACATATCCTAAATCGATTTCGTGCTTTATTATTATGAATCTCAATCATAATGTTTTTCATCAAAAGATGACTACTTTTGACAATATAATTACAAGGTCGTGAGTTGTCTAACTTTTATCTAATGATATGAGACGATGATACAGAGTATATCTTTAAAACTCAAAAGTAACGTCTGTTTCAGAAAGGTGTGCGCACAAATGGTAATGTACCGAACTTGAGATAACATGACATTTATTTTTTCCAAAAAAAAAATGGAGGAAGATGCAGCCACAAAGAATGCTTCAACCAGCAATGAGTCATGGGGGTGGAGAAATACACACAAAGCCATTCAGAGTAAATTACATTCCATATCTAGACAACTAAACTGAAATCACCATCTGCTAGATTTAAAACTAAGCTACAATGTTCCACCTAAGATCTCACTAAACGAAGCTACCTAGTTTCTAAACTAATATCATCTAGATCCGGTGGAGTGAACATCACGTCGAGTTATTCAACTCTCCTTCCAGATGAAATCTGAACATCTATTTGGATCATTCAAATTTCACCTGGACGGTTGGAAGAGCAACTCCACGTGCAGTTAATTTCACCGGTCCATAAGAAGAAGCAGAGAGAATCATATGACATTTGCATCTTTGAGAGCACATAGCATGGAATAGGCAGCTGAGTTCTCTGCATCTCTGATCCGCAACATTTTGTTTCCAGTAGCGAAGAGCACCCGAGACTTCTTATTACCAACTGTAATAGCTAAACCATCACTGCTACCTACTTCAACTGAGCAGACAAAGTTCTTGTCGTGTGATGGGCCTATCTCATTCTCAACCCTGAAAACAATAGGACAAATATTAGCCAGGAAACAGAAACAGTTTGTTATGAATGTAGGTGACTGTTACCAACACCAGAAGTCAACTCCTGTTTATCTAGGAAACTAGAGAACATAAAAATAAATTTTGCTTTTTTGTGTTCCAAATTTAGAAAACATAAAAAAACATATTTACTTCACGAAATGTTTTAGAATATATGAAAGTTATATTAAACAAACACTTTTCCTTCACCACAACTGTTAACTACAGAACATGTGTGATATCAGAACTATGTGTTGGCAATGAAAAAAACAACTAGAGAATAGAAAAAGATGACAGAAGTGGGCCCATAACTTTCCTTAACTTGAAGACTTCATCTAACAAGTGCATACTTTGGTGCCGAGTGCCAAGGCAGTCAAGGTAATGAAGTTCATTTAAGAAATCTAGGAATGATGCAAAGAGCTTATGGAGCCAACTTCTTCTCAAGGCAGTTTTTAAAAATTTACACGAAAAGGGGTTAAACCAAGATATAAAACTGGTAATGCTAAATGTGAAAAGCCTTCCAACCATGAACCTATACTATGTTATCCATAAACACGGGAAAACAGAACTTTTAAAGTCATACGTAGTATGAATTAAAAACAACTCAGGAAAATATATTTGCACCTGTAAGTAGGTTTCGACCATTTTTTTTTCCCACAAAGTTCATACAATTTTTGTTTTGCTCCATCATTGCCTTTAGTCTCATCGAACTTAAAGTTGATTTTTTCAACTTTATAAGCCAGCTCCTGTAGTGCAGCCTTTGCAGCATGAAGCCTCGCATTTTCCTTCTGCTCTGAAGATGAAGAGACTAGGTGTTCTCCATCAATGTAGATGCTTGCAATGTTGTTCAGTCCAATCTTATTGTGTCTTATGTCAACAGATTTTCCAACTTTCTGGCAATGTTCAAATAGCATGGTCACTGGCTGAGGTTGCTTTTGCAGCACATCAGGGGTGATTATTGGCTCCAGTAAGCCTCTAAAGACCTAGCACATAAACAAAATGGAAACCATATGCGATGGATAAATTAATATAGACGGGGCTTTCGTTTTTGCAGTTATTTCTGGATCAAGAGGGAAGACAAGTCAAATCAACCAAACTCATCCTCAGTATTTCCAAAAAGAGATACTTGTCAAGTAGTTCCAAAACTGAATACAATAGGGTGCACAGTGAAACATTTATTTCTAATACTCCGTATGAGTTATAAGCAGAGAGGGACTTATAGCTTCTGTTGCAAAAATCATATAGAAATTAGTTCAAATAGAACTAAAACTATGGCAAAAACCTAAAATAGGACTTGCTATGTTTTTATTCCAAAATAGGACCATATGAGTCCTATTGGAAACATACCTATTTTTGCATTCCATTCTTACCCTTCCATTAAATATGAATTAAAAATAGTCAAAAGCCATAATTAAATGTTTAATTCATAATAAATTCGAAAAAAATTCAAAAATTCGTAGAAATATAATTAAAAAAATTATAAAATTTTTATAAAATAAAAAATTCAAAAACTTTTTTTTTAAATAATTTTATTTTTAAAAAAATAATAAAAATAGTAAAACTCCGTAAAAAAAATTAAAAAAATATGGATGCCTTTCCCACCGCTTGTACTACCTCCCAGCACCACCACCTCCGGCCGATGAAAAAAATGCCATTTTCCCAGAAAAATGCCATTTTTTTCTGAAAATGTCAAAAAAGTGGCATATTTCTCTTTTCGAATGCCAACATTTTCATTTTTTTCTGCCATAAATATGGCATTCGTAATGAACTTGGCATTTTTCCCCTCTGGTGACTGGAGGTGGTGGTGCTGAGGCGGCAGAGGCGGAGGCGTTTTTTTTAATTTTTTTTTTAATTTTTTTAATTTTTTGAAAAAAAAATTAATTAAATTTTTTAATATCGAAATGTTTTTCTTAATTTTTTAGTATTTTTTACGAATTTTTTATTATTTTTTATTATTTTATTAGGAATTAAAACATTTTAATAGCTATAAGGGTATAATTGTCCAAGGTACACATAATTAGTCCTATGCAAACATAGTTTATTTTTTGGTCCTATTTGTGAAAAGTGAATGACTTTTAGTCCTATTTTGATAATTAACTCAAAATCATATTCTAACGTAGCACTAGGTTATTCTTCATTTGCCCACTTTCTGTTACTTGGGATGGCATGAAACATCACAGGCATGGCATGAGACAGCACAAACATGTCACAGAAAGAATTTGTGCATTATTTGTCACACACACTTACCAAAATTGTATTAGTTGGAGGCTGAATGTATAAACTGAGTTGCCTAAGAAAGAAGAATTAGGCACTTAGGACATGTTTACTTCACCGCTAAAGTCACAGTTAGATTAGTAAGACAGGTGAACTAAACACGCAAGCTGCTTAAAAATCTGCTTACTAACCGAAAGAGGTGCTTACAGTGCCGTTTATTAAGAATATCACCCCCCACGTTTTAATTAAGCTTTTTTAGTTTCCGAATTTACCCTTACCCTACCCCTTATTGTTACCCCTACTACTACCCCTGCCCACCCCCTTCCCTACCGCACTACCCGTACGCGTATCCTTACCCTTAACCCCCACCCTACACCTACCCACCCCAAACCCCTTACCCCCATCCCCTACCTGTCCCCCCATACCCCCTTACCCCTGCCCCTTACCGCGACCCTTACCCCCTATCCCGCCCTAACCCTTACCCCTACCCCTACCCACCAAACCCCCTAACCCTAGCACGGCCATACCCCTACCACGGCCACAACCCCCTATACACCACTCCTAATGAAGCTAAAAAATGCAAGAGAATCACATAATTACATCAGCTAAATTGTTTTTACATCAAATCAAGATTATTAAGCATTTTACTGCAAAGACCATAACATTATCTCCACTTTGTGTTTTGAAGAAAACTCTTCAAAAAAATGAATATGAAGACATAGAACAAATTCAAAATAGCCCTATGTCAGCCAACGAGATCCATCCTTAATTGATCACAACAATGCTTATAGACTTCCACACAACCTTCCATATTTCCATGTATAGAGTGTGTAAGAAAGCACCCCTTAAGAAGATATTTTTAGCCATATTAGACTAGCAATGAAAATGTGGTCATTATGCACCAATTAGCAGACACTGTACTACGTAATAAATAAGTCACAGAAAATATACTACTAAAATGGAATGAAAAAATAGATACAAACCTTCCAAAACTCCTTCAAATCGAGTCCAACGTCAATGTATACAGCAGCAGCTACAGACTCAACTATATCTGCAAGAATTTTTGGTGCTTTGATTGCTCCGCCATAGAATTCGGTCTCGTCTTCTTCCTGGACTGCTAACACAAACTCCTTCACCTAATACAACTCAAATTCAGCCAAATTTCAATCAAACAAAATCAATTCTTTCAAACTAAGTCATCAATTCCCATCCTTTTAAGGCAGGTACATCGAATTCTACCCGCATTGGAGGAAATAAAAATTGAACTAATGACCACTGCAGAATTCAAATGTGTATGCTAAGCTATGATCACACAAACATGTATACCTTTTCTTCAAGAGAAGGGGCATTGTGGCGGACATATCTGTAGAGGCTGTGATGGACAGCTACCCTAGCGAGCTTTTCGGTGCTGACATTGGCTGACCGAACAAGAGAGAGTTGGCCGGGGTCAAGCTCAGGATAGGACAAGTAGACGAAGTTGGAGATGGCCAGCCCTAAAGCCATGTCACCTAGGAATTCCAGACGCTGGTAAGAGGACGACTCTGTGAAAGAAGAGTGGGTAAGAGCTTCTTCCAGAAGCTTCCTGTTCTTGAAACGGTACCGCAAAAGGTGCTCCAGTGTGTTAATAGAAGCCTCCATGTCGGAGATGGGCGGCAACAGAGCTGAGACACTCGTCACTGCAAATGGATTCATAATCCGTAGCCGTGTTCAGACAGTTATCAATAGGAAACTAGTAAAAGACTTCCTGAAGACAGAAAGAAATAAGCTATGGAACGTACAAGATGACACCTAACCAAGAAATTGAACAAATTTATTCCCAACACATTTTCATTCTCTAGCATATTAAGCTCAATATCTTGCTAAGTAAACAGGAAAAGATGGCACTTGAATAGTCGCAATTCACAAACTACTCACACCCTAAAGCTTAATTTTTTTTTTGAAGTAAAATAACTAAGATGTCTTCTTCCATAAAGCTTAATTATTTGGTGCAATTCCTACCAAATGAAAAGAATCCATATCGAATACCAAGTGTTGGATCAGGAAAATAGCTTGACAACTTGGGCTTATATTCCGCCGAGGCCCAATGACAGCAAGGGCCGAACCCATTGGCGTGGGTAAGCGAACAAAGCCTGGTCTATCTGAAGACCAATTGCACGACTAAATACTAAGTCAAACAAATAAGGATGAGATAAGCACACTCGGTTAGTAATGGAGAAAAAAGCGGAAAGCGGGCCCTAAGCTTGGGGAAGGAGTGATTTTATCTAATAAAGGAAAAAGGGGCAAATAAACCTACGTACTAACAAAAAAAGATCAAATAAGTCCTTATACAGGAGGCTATGTCCGGCCGTCGTCATTTGGGGCGATTCTCAATGGAAATTTTTGATGCAATTTTTCGAGCATATTACTCATTAAGTTTAGTTTACTCATACCAAATTTCAGCTAAAACTTCAATCGGGAAGGAATTCAAATGAATTCTTGAAGATAACTACGCAGTTAAAAGCGCAGTTATCTTCAAGAATTTATTTGTATGTCTTTCCGATTGAATTGTTATCTGAAATTTGGTATGAGTAAACTAGACTTAATGAAGAAGATTCTCAAAAAATTCCATCAGGAACTGCCCCAAATGGCGACGACCGGACAAAACCTCCTATATAAGGGCTTATTTGACCTTTTTTTATTAGTACGTGGGCTTATTCGCCCCTTTTTCCTCTAATAAATGGAGTGCCTAGTTAACCTTGTACGGATGATTCATAGCAATCAACTCTAATTAAACTAGCTCAACACCTTGTAATCAAGCTCTCAATACTATACGAGATATTCCAATATACTTAATTCATATTTCACACACTTTTATTTGTGATTAGTCCATTATCGATTCATAATTGTTCGATTTCCATTTCATTCTTAGAATAATTTATTTTTAGCACAAACACTAAGTTCATCTCAGCAGCTCACCTCCAACTCAATCATAAAGCAGTTAATAAAGGCGTGAAGCCCGAGACAAACAACAAAAGCATAAAAAGTTATGCTATTAGAGAACAGAGTTATGAAGCAACGGACAGGAAAATAGTTATGGAGCAAAGGTAATAAAAACTTCACTAAATGCAGGTGAGAAGGTGAAAAGTATAAAAGTAACTGTAATCGTGTATTTTTAAAGAAAATCTTATTAAAAAAAGTATAACAAACTTTTAAATATAATAGAAAGGAAAGTATAGTAAGCATTTAAATACATAGAGTAGAAAATACAAAAACATACTCGGTATTGTAATATTGAAGGTAAATGTTATAAATATATTCATGTAGTATTAGTGTGACCATAAATATATTCTTGTTATAGTTTTTGGAACAAATATATCTCTAATGTTTATGTACCGTAGAGTGTAGAGGTGTATATATACTGTGAACCTTCAAAAGATGCAAAAATATCACTCATATTTCTATAGAGGAGCAAATTGACTTTAAATAAATAAAATAAAAATTTTAAAAACACTAAAAATAAATTATAAATTCAAAATTGAAACATAAAATATTAAATAGTTCCAAATAAAGATTTGTTTTTATTTTAAAATATTAGCTCTTTAATTTTAAATTGCAAAACTAATAATCCTTCTGTTGTAAATGAAGCACTTCAAATTCATAAAAATTTATTTTATTTTGTTGAAATTTTTTGAACATATTGTTAAAGTTTTTGAAATAACATTCTTTGGTTTTATTTAACATTGATAAAATTAAATTCACGATTTTGTAGTTTGGGACTATTTATCATCATACAAAATATGTGATTTTATAGTGCAAAGAATACAAAAAAATGTTTTTTTACATTGCCACACATATGTTAACACGTTCCTGAAAGAATCTTAAATATATAGTAAAAGTTTGAAGTAATATTTTATATTAACAATATTATATTTTTGATGGGGTTATGGGACTAGGCCCAGAGCCTAATCGGCCCAGGCCCCGAACTTGGACCAGCGGGCCCAAGCCCAGCAACCCAGAGCTCGAGTCAGCCCAACCAACCAGGGCAATCAAGGAGCGGAAGCCCAAGAGAGCCTGTCGACCAGCCCAGTGGGGAGCCTGCCTTCCAGCCCAGTGGGGAGCCCGCCTTCCAGCCTAGCCAGGAGCCTGCCGATCACCAGCCCAGCTGGGAGCCTGCGGTCCAGCCCAACTGGGAGCCTGCGGTCCAGCCTACCCGGGAGCCTGCCTTCCAGCCCAGTGGGGAGCCTACCTTCCAGCCTAGTCAGGAGCCTGCCGACCACCAGCCCAGCTGGGAGCCTGCGGTCCAGCCCAACTGGAAGCCTGCGGTCCAGCCTACCCGGGAGCCTGCCTTCCAGCCTACCCGGGAGCCTGCCTCCAGCCCGGTCAGAAGCCTTCCTCCAACCTAGCGGGAAGCCCACCATCCAGTCCAGCAGGAGGGAGCTCAAGCGTCCAGCCTGCCTGCCAGGCTGACCTGCTAGCCAAGAAGAGTAACGGCCAACAATTAATGCGCGACTTAATTATGTGTTTAATTCTGTATTAATGTTGTAATTAATTTAGTCATTATTATGTTCGACATTTACCATTTGTAATCGCCTATAAAAGGCAATTCGAATTTCAAATACAGATATGCTATTTCTGGCTAACTTTCCATATTCGTACTTTCCTAATTCCTGCTTGAGTGTCGTACATAGCTTTCCTAAACGCCTACGAGCGTCCTATTTTGGACCAACATTGGTGCTTTCATTGAGAGCCTCTATTGTCTCTCACATAACTGGAGTAGGAATCACACAGGAAGATGGCCGGAATCTCGTCTCGACGTGACCATGTCTCAGTCCACACCGAGGAGTCCGCCCGGTCTGGCCGCCAGCGTGCCCTCGACAACCATGCACAGGGCAGGAGGGCGGCGCGCCAAGGCGACCTTCGGAACCAATTATCAGGCCACGGCGACCTAAGGGCGACGCTCAACCACACCCAAGGTGAGCGCTCGGTCCGCAGCCGGCGGGGGGGAGGCCGACGTCATGCTCCGCGCATGGACCCGGCTCGACTCAATGCCGGGGTGGAAGCCCTGCAGGAGGCAACTCGGGTTCTGGGGACCTTGGCTCAAAATTTCCAAGAGATGGTGTCTGGCGGAAATGTGGATGAGCCTGCCCGTCAACGGACGCCAGCGGATGTGGAGGTGTCCTCCAGGCGGCGTGATGAGCGACGCTCTGGATCCAACCAAAACAGGGGGGAAGAAGTCTCCCATCGGCGGGGGGAAGAAGTCTCTGAGCAGCCTAGCCGACCCCATTGGCAGACGGGGAGGGGCGCCCAGCAGGGGCGCCCAACGCAGATGGAAGGAGGCGAGTCCTCTCGCCACTCTCACCGGGCGAGCAGTCGGACCAGCTCCACGGAGAGGCAAAACGTGGGCCCCTGACCTCACGTGCACGGACGACTGGGAGGTGCCGCCGGACATGCCCAGCCCCGTGCTGGAGCTGTCCGGGGGAACCCACCGCCGGCCGAGGTGGAAGATCTACGAGAGCGCCTTGACGAGTTGAGAAGGAGGGTCGTCGGGGGGGAGCCTTACACGGCCGACCTCCGGATACCCGAACCCTTCACCCGGGCGGTCATGGATGCGCCGTTGCCGAGGGGCTACAAGCCCTGCGCCATTGAAGCATACAAGGGCGCTTCTGACCCCCAACATCATGTATCTCGGTACCTTTCCTACATGGTCATGATGGGGTATGAGGACGCCATCCGATGCCACGGTTTCTCCGCCACTTTGGATGGCCCGGCTCGTGAATGGTATGATTCTCTACCCGACAGGAGTATCACGAATTTCCGTGAGTTGGCTCAGCGCTTTCTCTTGAGGTTCGCGAGCTCCCGAGACGTCAAGAAAAACTTCAGCCACCTGTTCGGTCTAAAACAGGGGAAGAAGGAATCATTGTCGACCTTCCTAGCGAGGTGGAGGGCCGAGTCAGTCAAGGTTCAGGGCCTTGATGACAGGACCGGGGTGGCCATGCTCACAAACTCTATCCGATCGGGCGAGCTTTACAAAGATTTCGTCAGAAGTCCCCCCACCTCGTACGAGGAGGCGCTCGGCCGTGCCGACCGGCAAGCCGAGGCGGAGGACGCCTTGCAGAGGAAAAGAGATGAGGAAGAAGGTGCAAAAGAAGAAAAGAAGAAGGAAGCCGGTTCGGGTGCTGAGAAAGCTGACGGCAAAGCTAGCAACAAAAACAACAAGTTCAGAGGTAACAAAAGTAGAGGCAAGGGCAAGGCGGACGTCCCGAGCGGACCGCTACATCCCGTCAAGCAATTGACCCCACTTGCTCAGCCGGTCGGGGCCATCCTCGACTACGCGGAGGAGCAAGGTTTAGTCGACTTTCCGGAGGAGTGTGATGTGGTGACTGCCAAGCGCAACCACGACCAATATTGTCGATTCCATCGGAGAGCAGGGCATGATATAGATGATTGCGTCATTCTCCGACGGCAAATTGAAGAACTCATCCAGAAAGGGTACCTGGGCCAATTCGTTGGCAAACAAGGAGGCATCCCGCAGAAGAGGAGCCTGACGTGGCAGCGGTCCGACCAAGCTACCACGTCAAAGGAGACACCGCCTGCCAAGAAGCAAGAGCTCGGCGCCTTCTCCGAGGAAGACGATGCCGACCTAGGGAACGGCCCCCGGAAGTACCATCGATGTTCATTCATATTCGGGGGACCCTAGGGAGGCGACACCTCTGGAGAGCGGAAGCAGTGGGCCCGAGCCCTATACGTTGGGGAGATAACCAGGGCTCCCGCCGACAAGAGGGTGAAGAGGGACCCCATCTTCTTCACCGACGCAGATTTGCCACCGATGCCTCCGCCGCACAGGGAAGCCTTGGTCATCAAGGTCGAAATCAACAACACGATCGTCCACCGAGTCCTGGTGGACAATGGGAGCTCCGTTAACATCATGTACTATGACACCTTCCAAGGTCTCGGGCTGGACCGAAAAGACTTGATCCCGGTGAGAACCCCACTCTCAGGCTTCACCGAGGACTCCATTGAGTCGGAGGGCAGCATAGTCCTCCCTGTGATGGTGGGCTCCGAGCCCTGCGTATCCAAGTTAGACGTCGAGTTTATCGTCGTACGCCTAACTTGTGCGCATAAGATCATCATGGGAAGGCCGGCCCTGGAAGACCTCAAATGTGTGATATCCCAGGAGCACCTATGCATGAAGTTTCCCACTCCGAATGGCGTCGGAGTCGCCAGGGGAGATCAGCGAATGGCGAGGAGCTGCTATCTGAAAGCTTGCAAACAAATCGGTCAAAAAGACTTGAGGATCCACACTATCAACAGCAAAGCCATGAAGTATGAGGAGGGTCAGCTCCGCGCTGAACCCACCTCAGACGTGGAGGAGATCCAGATTGACCCCGAGAGGCCGGAGCGGAAGGTCAAGATCGGGACCGGGCTCCCGGCCGGCTTGAGGGAGAGGATTATCCAGGTACTTGTCCTTTTTAGCGTTGTCTTCGCGTGGGGACCGGAGGACATGCCTGGCCTTGACCGAAGCATCGCTGTTCATCGGCTGGCGGTCAATCCAATGGCGAAGCCCATCCAGCAGAAGAGAAGACACCTCTCAACCGAGAGGAGGGAATTCGTGAAGAAGGAGGTCAATATGCTCCTGAGTATCAAGCATATCCGGGAGGTCTTGTACCCGGTCTGGCTGGCAAACGTGGTCCTGGCCCCGAAGCCGCCAACCTGGAGGATGTGTGTTGATTACACTGATCTCAACAAGGCATGCCCGATGGATCCATTCCCATTGCCTAACATCGACCAACTAGTCGATGGGACGACCGGATGTGAGCTCCTTAGCTTCATGGACGCTTTTCGAGGATACCATCAGATTTTCATGCATGAAGAAGATGCGGAGAAGACCTCATTCGTCACCCCAGAGGGGATTTTTTGTTATCTTGTCATGGCCTTTGGGCTGAAGAACTCTGGGGCGACGTACACGAGGATGGTGGCCAAGGTATTCCGGAAGGTGCTCGGAAGGAACATGGAGGCGTATGTTGACGACATGATCGTCAAGAGCACCCGGGCATCCGATCATGCAGATGATTTGGCAGATATCTTCGGGATCATGAAGGCAGTCCGTCTGCGCCTGAACCCGAAGAAATGTACCTTTGCCGTCCAAGGAGGCAAGTTCCTGGGGTACATGGTCACACGGAGGGGGATTGAGCCAAATCCTGAGAAGGTAAGGGCAATACTTGACATGGAACCCCCGAGGTCGGTGAAAGAAGTCCAGATTCTCACCGGCCGGCTAGCAGCCCTTGGACGTTTCATGTCCAAGTCCGCCGAGAAGTCCCTACCCTTCTTCCAAGTCCTAAAGAAACAAAATGGTTTCGTCTGGAATGATGAGTGTCAGCGAGCCTTCGACGACTTGAAGAAGTACCTCCTCTCTGAGCCTTTACTCAGCAAGCCGGAGAGGGGGGAGACGTTAATCCTTTATCTTGGGGTTTCCCAAGGTGCAATCAGTTCCGTGCTGGTTCGTGAGGAGGAAGGCGTTCAGCGTCCCGTCTACTATGTAAGCAAGACCCTCCAGAATGCTGAGCTCCGGTACACCCCGCTCGAGAAGACAATATATGCTGCCTACATCACCGCCAAGAAGTTGACACACTACTTCCAAGCGCACCCGATCAGAATCCTGTCGGACCAACCCCTAGGTGCCGCTCTGAGGGCGCCCGGCACAACCCGGGTGGTGAAGTGGTCGATGCTCCTCAACCAATACGAGGTTGACTTCCAGCCTCGGACGTCCATCAAAGGCCAGGCTCTGGCTGATTTCATTGTGGAATGCACGGCCCGAGAAGTGGCAGATAGGCAACAGGAGAGCAATGAACAATGGTGGACTCTAGCGACTGATGGGTCGGCAGGAGCCAAGGGATGCGGGGGCGGAATCGTCCTCATCTCACCCGAGGGATTCCGAGCCTACTATGCCTACCGCTATCTTTTCAAAGTCTCCAACAATGAGGTGGAGTACGAGGCCCTACTATCTGGACTACGATTGGCGGCCGCCATGGGAGCAAAGTGGATAACGGTGAAATGTGACTCCCGTCTGGTGGTTTCACAGGTCAAAGGTGAGTTCGAAGCGAAGGAAGAAAGAATGATGAAGTATCGAGATGTTGTTCGGGAGTTGCTCGGGTTGTTCAAGCAAGCAGAGTTGATCTGCATCCCGAGAAATCAAAACTCCGATGCAGACCTCCTCTCAAAGCTATCCCAAGGGTTACCTGAACATATATCGAGAATTGCACGCATTGAGGAGATGACGACCTCAAGCATATCAGCCTCACCGTCCATTGACGTCCTTCCCCTGCAACCAGTCGCCTGGTGTTGGGTGGATGACCTCCTACGCTACATAGCCGATGGGACGCTCCCCGAGAGAGAAGAGGAGGCAAGGTTAGTCCGGCGACGAGCTCCGGGCTACGTCGTCTTGGATGGGAATTTGTACAAGAGGTCCTACAATGGGACCTTGCTAAAGTGTTTACGCCCACATGAGGCGGAAATGATCGTCTCTGAACTTCATGGGGGCGTATGCTCCGCCCATCAGGGGGCAGGCACGTTAGCTAGGAAGGTCGTCCTCCAGGGGTACTTTTGGCCAACAATAATGAAGGATTGCGCTGAATATGCAAGGAGATGCAAGACATGCCAGAAATTCCAGAAGAGCCCCGGCCGACCAGCAACGATGTACACACCGATCAGCACCGCCCTTCCATTCACAAGATGGGGTGTCGACCTGGTCGGTCCCTTACCAACCGGGTCGGGAAACCGGAAGTTTGTCATCGTCGCGGTGGACTACTTTACGAAGTGGGTTGAGGCCGAGCCGCTTGCCAGCATCACACATCTCCAATGTAAGAAGTTCATATGGAAGAATATTTTCTGCCGGTTTGGGGTTCCCCTCCAAATAATCTCCGACAACGGAAGGCAGTTTGACTGCAAAGCCTTCCGGCAATTCTGTGCAGAGTGGGGAGTAGAATCCAGCCGAGTTGCGGTCTGCTACCCCCAGGCAAATGGACAGGTGGAGAACACCAACCGGACGATCGTCGATGGACTGCAAAAGAAGTTGGAGGCCCTCGGGACTGCCTGGGTGGAGGAGTTGAACAATATACTCTGGACCTTCAGAACAACCCCAAGGAAGGCAACAGGAGAGACCCCATTTGCCTTGTGTTATGGCTTTGAGGCGAGGGCACCGTTCGAGGCCGTAGTTCCCGGCCGGCGAGTAGAAGAGTTTGAACCAGCTAGCAATGAGGAGAGGCTCCGAGCCGAGCTCCACCTCATTGAGGAAAGAAGAGACCGTGCCTTCATCAAAGCGGAAAACTATCGACGACAAGTCAAGGCGTACCAAGACAGCCGAGCCCGACCCCGGAGTTTTGACGTCGGTGATTATGTCCTAAGACGTAGGAAGGCCAGCAGGCCGACAGAGGGAGGTAAGCTCTCCGTCAAGTGGGAAGGCCCTTACGTGGTTGACGCAGTGATCGGCCCTGGGACATACAAGTTGAAGACAACAACAGGCCGGTTGGTAGACCGCGTCTGGAATGCCGAGCACCTGATGAAGTTTTACCAGTAGAAAATCGAAGTTTCACTTTTCTTTGTAAACTCCTGTGCTCCGAGCACGGGATTACAATTTGTAATTCTTCATGTGGTCCGCCCACATCATGAATTCAATATACTTTGCTAGCGATATTTTGTCATCAAAAGAGGTCCGACCTCACTTAGCAATAAAGGGTGGCGGCAAAAAAAAAAAAGGTACTATGCCCCCCCTCGGTGTTTGGCCGACCTCGGCCAGGCTCTTTAACCGAAAATAGCCAAGCGATTTTCAAGAATCTGGGCAATTTTCTAAAGTAAAGAGCTAGCCGCGACAGTCGAGGTGACGGTAGGGCCGGCCTCCGGGTCGAGGGTACTCAGGATGCTGACCTCCGGGTCCTTTCGAGTGCTCGCCGCCTAACATCGCTGGCCAAGCAGCTCGCACTCTCGTCATCCCTGAGTTGGCGGTGCGGGTTCGTTCTGGTGGATCATGCAGGGTCCGCCCCTGTTGTTTGGCTATCCATGCGGGAGTAACCAGATTATTCCCCAAGTCCGGGCAAACTGGACGGGTTAAAGTGACAGTAGGACTGACCCCCGGGTCATGAACGTTCAGGATACCGACCTAAGGGTCTTCCTCGTCGGTTCAATGTCCGACCTTGCTGGCCAAACAAGTCGCTTACTTGTTGATTCCATATCAATAGCGAACATATCACTTCTATCCAACTAGGAGAGGCACGGATAGGCTCGGCCACGCCAGCCTAACCGCCCCCGGGAGGTTAGAGAAGCCAGATCCCCGAATAAATTGCTAAGTATTCGTAATGCAAAGTATAGAAAAGGAAACATATGAATTAAAAGGTAATATTCATTCGAATTTTACATATGGTGGCTACAAGCTACAAAAAAAAAAGAGGTGCAACAGTCATGGCCGGATGTTCCCATGGCCATCAAGTACAATGATCCAGACACGGGAATTGCTAGGAATCTCAAGGAACTCTCCTGGAATCTGAATTCAATGCGGTCTTAATCATGGTTGTTCACCTCTCGATGGGTGGTCGCCAAGTTCAGTGGAGGTCTCTCGTCATCAGTATTCTCTCAGCCGGTTCAATGTGTAACATTTTACTAATGCTTGTCTGCTCACCTTGGGGAATGGATCACCTTCCTATTTCTCACTGCCCGGGAGCCTTGGCTGCAAGGACATCACTGCCTAGGAGCCATGGTAGCTATGGAGTCCCCAAATTCTGAAAACAATTCAGCCGGACGGGAAGCGAACCTGCAAAGACAAAAAAAAAGAGAAGTAACAAAGCCTCAAACCCCAGTAAAATTCGCCGACCAACATGGAGCCCAAACCCGCCGACCATATTTACCGGACCCCGAGAACGACGCCCAGCCAGCTTGCCTTCGCCTGGGGATGCCGAGCGACACCCTATTGCCCGAGAATCCATCGGATCCCAATTGGCCGCCCATGGCACCAACCTTCTGGTATCTCGCCTAGGGTCGATACAGCCAGCCACCAACACCCGTCCATCTGGTCCGAGAGGGATCTGACTCCAGCAGCGCACCATAGCTCGTTCGCCCTGCCACCACCAACGTCAGCCTGCTGCTCGCTAGGGACAAAGGATTTGCCCACCTGAGAATCATCACACGCCGTCCCAACCTAGAAGCACTGCCGCTAACCGATGGGGCTGCCGACTTGGGAAGACGGGATGTTGCCATGGCCCGGTGGGTTGCCGACAGAAGCAGAGGGGTCATCGGACGTGCCTGGCCTTGAAATTCCGACGGCCCTTGGTCGCCGGCCCCCTCCCTCGCCAAGCTCGTCGGCCGGTCGCGTGTGGATGTCGGGCCTGAGGTACCAACTACTCAATTCGTCATCCGGTATGGAAGAAGAGGTGACGGCCTGCTGGATTTCCATCTGCGGCGCTGGGCTACGCGAGGAAGACGCACGCACGCGGTTCCAGGAGAGAGAGGAAAAAGAAAAGAAAGGAAAGAAAAAGAAAAGGAAAGAAAAGAAAGGAAGAAAAGAAAAGAAAGGAAAAGAAAAAAACAGGAAAGAAAAGAAAAGGAAAGAAAAGAAAAGGAAGGAATTTATTTGGAGCCTTTTTTGGGAGCCTGATTTAATTTGGGAATTTCCATAAATTCTGGGATTCCCATAATCCACAATTATGGCTCCCTGATATGTGAATATTTTTAAATCGGCAGCTGACTTAAACTACTCCCTCTTAGCCGAGTCTACTACTCGACTAAAGGAGTGGGGGACTCGTGATGGGGTTATGGGACTAGGCCCAGAGCCTAATCGGCCCAGGCCCCGAACTTGGACCAGCGGGCCCAAGCCCAACAACCCAGAGCTCGAGTCAGCCCAACCAACCAGGGCAATCAAGGAGCGGAAGCCCAAGAGAGCCTGTCGACCAGCCCAGTGGGGAGCCTGCCTTCCAGCCCAGTGGGGAGCCCGCCTTCCAGCCTAGCCAGGAGCCTGCCGACCACCAGCCCGGCTGGGAGCCTGCGGTCCAGCCCAACTGGGAGCCTGCGGTCCAGCCTACCCGGGAGCCTGCCTTCCAGCCCAGTGGGGAGCCTACCTTCCAGCCTAGCCAGGAGCCTGCCGACCACCAGCCCAGCTGGGAGCCTGCGGTCCAGCCCAACTGGAAGCCTGCGGTCCAGCCTACCCGGGAGCCTGCCTTCCAGCCTACCCGGGAGCCTGCCTCCAGCCTGGTCAGAAGCCTTCCTCCAGCCTAGCGGGAAGCCCACCATCCAGTCCAGCAGGAGGGAGCTCAAGCGTCCAGCCTGCCAGCCAGGCTGACCTGCTAGCCAAGAAGAGTAACGGCCAACAATTAATGCGCGACTTAATTATGTGTTTAATTCTGTATTAATGTTGTAATTAATTTAGTCATTATTATGTTCGGCATTTACCATTTGTAATCGCCTATAAAAGGCAATTCGAATTTCAAATACAGATATGCTATTTCTGGCTAACTTTCCATATTCGTACTTTCCTAATTCCTGCTTGAGTGTCGTACGTAGCTTTCCTAAAAGCCTACGAGCGTCCTATTTTGGACCAACAATTTTGATAAAAAAATAATAGAAGGGAGAATTGGACACAAGTAAATTTTTGTTTTTTATTTTATTTTTCAATTTCAAATTTATAATTTGTTTAGGTGTTTTTTGAAATTTACTTGATCTATCTAAAGTCAATAAGGATAAATTTGTTCCTTTATAAAAAATGAAGGGTATTTTTGCACATTTTAAAAGTTCATGAGTATATATGCACTTCCACATAAACTTCAGGAGTATATTTGTTCCAAACAAATAAAACAGGAATATATTTATTCCCATTCTCATACTAAATGGTTATGTTTATACTTTTTCCAAAAAAAGTATTTACCAGAAATGTTTTTTGACAACGTATTTACCAGAAATGTTGGGTGAACACATTTTTTGTTTATATATGGCAACAACTAGTATAAAATTTTATCCATCTATTTAGAGCATGTATAAGGGTGGGGTTTAAAAGACGTGTACAAAGATGTTTTTTCAATATTCAAGTACAAAAAATTGGGTGTTTGGCAACTCCCTTTATTGGTTTGAACTTTTTATATCTAGATGGTTTGTCTGTCTCGTAACTTATACATGTATTTGTAATTATTTTCATAACTATACACTTTTTATTGTGTCTTGTTACTAATAAATAAAGATCTTTCCATCGGAATGTACGGGCATAAAACAAACTAGAAATTTTGCAAGCATTATGTAGTTTTACGCTAAAAGTAGTATATTGCAGGTAATGACCCGCAAATAAGTATATTACCCTGTATAAAACTTATAATGAGCATATACATAAATTGAGGGCTTAAATATGTTTTTAGTTCCTGCAAATATGACACCCTGTTTTATATGAAGCAAGTAATAACTAGGATTTATAAATTTGTTATATTGTCTGCTTTCAAAAATTCGGTGAAAGTTACTTGAGTTAAGTTTTGGAAAATGAGTTGAAGTTGAAGTTTATTGTTTGATTTTAGAATGAACCCTAATATATTCTCTGACAATCTCTTCACAAGGATGTTTGTTGTCTTAATGAGGGCTTGCCATATGGTCGTCGCATTTCATATTGCTATCATATGAAAAATCATAAAAAATTGTAAATTTTGATATATATATTTTGTAAAGGTTTGGTTATAGATAAAAAGAATATATTTTTTGATACATTTTTTAACCTTTTTTTATTAAAGAAAAAACAGTTTTTCCCTAAATCATGCGTCGAACATTTTCCTTTCTTGACACTTCCTTTTCCAACAAAGGGGTGAATGGATGTAACAAATATCCCATCGATATCGGCGATACATGTCATACATGCATTTTAGATTCTCGACACCTTTATGAAACAAAATTGTGAGTTGTGCCATTTTTAAGTAAAAATCTCAAAAACGCCTTTTTTCAGAGTGATTGTAACCTAACATAGCTCTGATATGTAATTTTAAATAAATAAGTTACTTTGTATATTTATGACAAAGTATTGTACTTAAAAAAAGTTTAAAACATAATTCTTCCATGTAATTTATATCTTCAATTCTCATTCACCTTAAATTTATCTCGTATTTTCTTTTAAGTAAAACATTATGTAGTTGAGGAAAATAATTTAAATATTCCAAAATTTGAAGGAGTGTCTAATAAATACTCCAATCTTGTACATGTACTATATATATCCCAAACTTTACATAAAATGTTATGTTAGCACCATGATCATTTTTTTACAAATGTAATTTTATGGTGTTAAGTACATAATTTAAAATACACAAAACATTTATGAAGGAGCGGCTAAAATTTAATTATAGTGGATATAATGTTATTTATTTCACAAATGAAATTTTAGAATGTTAATTGCACTCTAACAAAGCTTAAGAGTAATTTAAATTATGTAATCATTTCAATAAATTTGTATTTGTAAAAAAATGTACAATCCTGCTGCGTAAATAACTTTATATATAAAGTTCGAGGTATATATATTACATATGCAAGTTTGGGGTACTTATCTCACACCTCATTAAAATTTGGGGCATTTAAATTATTTTTCCTATGTAGTTCAGAATATTTCATTCTCTTCTAATCAAATATTAACAATTCAATATCTATTTCTTAAGATTTATTCCAAATCAGTTTGAAAGATAAAGGGCGTCGTGTGTTGTAAATTTTAATATTAATCTTATTTTGTTGTTTTAATTTACTTTGTTATTATATTAGTGTTTTTACCCCTAGCTTCAACCTGAAAATGTTGGCCCCCCCGAATGGGTCAGTACAAGTATCGAGCGAGTAGCAGACTAAATATAGAATAACTAGCGTTTCAAGTATAAGACTCAAACGTAGGGTGATACTTATGTAAATAGTCCTTTCCCCCAAGATAAGAAATACTTAATAGTATATATATATATATATATATACTTGGAAAATACCCGATCCGTAGATCACCGTTTTATTTGGGGGGAAATAGTAATAGCCAATATTCTTGACTAAAAACTCCAACCCACCCATATACCTATGAGTGTATAGGACTCCTCATTGTCCATATTTCAATATCATAGTCTATGAGTTTTGAGGATCTAAATCCTTGGGTACTCCACCAATTTATATTTGAGTGTTAAGGACTTTTAGTTCTAGGGTCCTCCACCAATTTATTATCCGAGTGTTAAGGACTTTTAGTCCTAGGATCCTCCACCAATTTATTATCCGAGTGTTAAGGACTTTAAGTCCTAGGGTCCTCCACCAATTTATTATCCGAGTGTTAAGAACTTTAAGTTCTAGGGTCCTCCACAAATGTATAATTTGAGTGTTAAGGACTTTAAGTCCTAGGGTCCTCCACCAATATATAATCCTATGATCAAGCTCCTATCAACCTAGATAGTGTTTATATCATATTTATTCATTCATAGCTAAATCAATACATAAAGCTTATGTATCACAATCCATGCAACGCCATGCGTTTATATAAATTCATAATTAACTAATACCATTCGGTATTAATTAATCCATTATCCATCGGTAAACTTTTTCGTTGACCGCCATTTCAAGCCTTATACGTATCAACTTAATCATCATATAATTAAGATTAAAATGTTCATTTGTACTCCTCTTATACTTCAAGCAAATATGCATTTTTACATAATTCCTCATAACATATTTCATGCATAAACAATGAATTCCTTTCGTACCAACTTAACCATGTTGGCTAATCACATGTTTAAATACCTTTTAAACATAATTATGAACACATATAACATTTATTTAGGTAATCTCATAATTAACCCAAAAGTTATAAGATATTAAGCCGTCCACTCACCTTAAATGAGCTTAAGCGCGTTCTACGATCCACGGTTGAACTCCGGTGAAACTCCGGCGAACTCCGGCGAAACTCCGACGAAATCTAGAAACCCTTTTGTCAAGTTCCTAACAAGGTTTTATCATCATAAAACTTATATCAATACAAATAACCTTTAAAAGGTTATTTTCCGGCGAACCGGTAGTTTTGGCTTCTAAGTTCGTTCTTGGACTTAAAACCACCTTCCAACCCCTCTTTCTACACTTCTAGACATGTAGAATAATCCTAGGGGTCATCCATATGATATATAAATCATATGATAAATAAAAAATGGAGGAAGAATTATTGTGAGGTCATTACCTTAGTTTTTCTCAAATTTCCTACACTTTTAGCAACTTAGACTTCTCCTTGAACAACACGTGCCAACTCCAAAAACGTAGAAGACAAGAACCTGGCCCTCGGCGACGTCAACGCCCCCGAAGCCTCTCACAAGGCTCCCGAGGGCAGTGTCATCGCTAGGCTGGAACAGGCGGCTGTCGACCTACGCCTTCAGATCCAGCAGAATGCCCCCGATGCCCGCCTCGGCATCGAGGCCAAGAAGAAAAACCGGAGCGATGACCAAGTCAGCCCTCCGGTCCTCACCATCGACGTTCATTCGGCACTCTCCGCCTTCATCCAGACGCTAACTCAGAACCCGGGTGCCTTCGGCACCCTGGCTCCGGCTCAACCCCAGGTTGGGGAGAACATCGTACTTCCCCCTCTGCCACACCCCTTCGGAAACCCCATCCCTCGGGATAGGAATGACGAAGGGGTAGTGGCCCAAGACACGGCCTCCCAGGAAGTTCAGTCCCGGGACCGCCACAATGACAACAGAGAAAGGCCCCGCACTTCCGCACTCAACCGGCTCGGAGGGGGGCAAGACCGCTGAGGGCCCCAAGAAAGCGGAGGGTCTGTCTCGAGGGCAGACGAGGAGCGTCCCCCTCGGGACAAAGGCAAGGCACCCCTTCATGCCGACGATGCTCGCCACCAGATCAACCAGGCCCACTCGGCCCGGGTTCGTTCGCAGGGGGCGGAGACCCTCCCGAAGGACCCCCGGGACGAAATTATTGCGGCCCTGCAACGCCGACTTGATGAAATGGAGGCCGACAAAGCTCACGCCACCACCTCCACCCCTCATTCAGACCTCAAATACGAGGCCATGATGGCCAAAATGGAGGAATTACAGAAGAAGGTAGCCGAGGGCTCCGGGGAACCCATCATCCAGCTCCGGACCCGGACGCCATTCACCCCAAGGGTATTGGCGGCCCAAATCCCGGAAAAGTACCGAGGGCAACTCATCAAGCCCTATGAAGGAAAAACTGACCCCCAGGAGCACTACAACAGGTATCAAAACAGCATGATGATGATGGGGGCATCAGATGAATACTTATGTCGTTGGTTCCTTTCCACCTTGGAGGAACCAGCATACGAATGGTTCAATCGATTGCCCGAGGGCAGCATTGACTCTTGGCAAGATCTTGCCCAACGCTTCCTCACCCATTTTGCCGGAAGGAAGCGCGCGAGAAAGCACTTCTCCCAGCTCCTCTCCGTCAAACAACAGCCTGACGAAACACTTCGGTCCTTCATTGACCGGTGGATGAAGGAGACAGACGAGGTCGAGGGCGCCGACGAGCGTACCCTCCTCGTCCTCTTCCAGGGGGTTCTCCGCAGCAGCCCCTACGCACGGAGCCTCATCACCGACCCCCCAAAATCATACCTCAGAGCACTCCAGCGGGGGAGCCTATACGTCGACGCCGACGACCTCCACTCCTTCAAGAAGAACGAGGGCCAGCCCTTGAAGAAGATAAACAACACGCCGGCCCCAAATGTGCCCTCGGCCGGAGGCCGAGACCATGGAAGCCACACCCAGCAGGGCCGTAACGAACGCCAATGGCGCCCTCGGCTGGACATGCCGAGGACTCCCCTCACGCACCCGGTGAGCACTATCCTCAACTATGCGGAAGAGCAGGACCTTTTCCCCAAGGACCCTCGGTCGGCGAGGGAGATCTACGCCATCCACCAAGGCGGCACTTATTGCCGTTACCACAAAAGCACCTCCCACAATACAGACGATTGTGTCTCGTTAAAGAAGGCTATTGAACTCTTAATTCAACGGGGTGAGCTCCACCAATTCATCAAAAATGCCCCAAGGAAAAACACCGGGGAGAACACCGATAAAGAAGAAGGGGACATCGCAACAAAGAAACATGAAATCGGGAGGCTCAGTGACGGAGAGGAGTTCGAGGAGCCCCAGCCGAAGAAGCGCCACCTCCGTTAATCATGTTCCTCACCTTCGGCGTTAGTCTCAGCCTTGGGCCCTCGACCTCGAGGCACATTACCATCCCCTCAGCCTAGAGCCCTCGGCCTTGAGCGGTGAATCTTAACAAAGCCGTTGTCAAACAACGCAACCCTTGTATTCCGCTTATTTCTATGAATTTAAGTAAACTACAACACAATCCAGACATCTTATCGGCCCCTTCGAGGCCAAATGCCCAGGTATGGCCGATGGTTTCTAAAGACGAGGGGCCTGCAAAAGGCCCGCGTTTTTGGAGCGGGACGCTCGTCGCGTCGCCGGCGCGCAACGCACGGCGACAGGCCTGAAAGAATGGCTGAGGTGACGAAATCCCCAAACTTGGGGGTGAAACGGCAGTCGCCGGAAACCGACCAAGCCTAGCCCGCGCCGTAAATAGACGACGGGACCCCCCAAGGTCAAGGGACGGTTCAGCGCCGGGGGACTAACAGACGAACCCCCGGACGGATCACTTGGACCCCCTTCCGGCCGAGGCGGGGAAGCAACCCCCTCGGCCGAAGCCTAGAAGAAGGAACACACATCAGGAGGACTAACATACGACCTCCTGGCACAATCAAGGGACGGCCCAGCGCCGGGGGACTAACAGACGAACCTCCGGACGGATCACTTGGACCTCCTTTCGGCCGAGGTGGGGAATCAACCCCTCGGCCGAAGCCTAGAAGAAGGAACACACATCAGGAGGACTAACATACGACCTCCTGGCACAATCAAGGGACGGCCCAGCGCCGGGGGACTAACAGACGAACCCCCGGACGGATCACTTGGACCTCCTTTCGGCCGAGGTGGGGAATCAACCCCTCGGTCGATGCCTGAAAGAAGGAACATACACCCAGAGGACTCCTGGAACTATCAAGGAAAGGCCCTCGGCCTCAATTCGATTCCACGTCACCAATGGCCCTCGGCCTTGGCATGATTCCACGTCACCAACGGCCCTCGGCCTCTGCGTGATCCCACATCACAATGGCCCTCGGCCTCAACATCAGACGGCCCTCGGCCTCAACATCAACAACGGCCCTCGGCCTCAACGTCAGAACGGCCCTCGGTCGCAAAATCAACAACGGCCCTCGGCCTCAACATTAGGATGGCCCTCGGCCTCAACATCACCAAAAGCCCTCAGCCTCAACGTGATTCAACATCAACAACGGCCCTCGGCCTCAGCGTGATCCCACATCACAACGGCCCTCGGCCTCAGCATCAGAACGGCCCTCGGCCTCAACATCAACAACGGCCCTCGGCCTCAGCGTGAGGACATCACAATGGCCCTCGGCCTCAACATCAGACGGCCCTCGGCCTCAACATGACTCTATGTCATAACGGTTTTGGCCTTAGCGTGATCTCACATCACCAACGGCCCTCGGCCTCAGCGTGATCCCACATCACAACGGCCCTCCGCCTCAACATCAGGACGACCCTCGGCCTCAACATCACCAACGGCCCTCGGCCTCAGCATGATTCCACATCACAATGGCCCTCGGCCTCAACATCAGACGGCCCTCGGACTCAACATCAACAACGTCCCTCGACCTCAGCATCAGAACGGCCCTCGGCCTCAACATCAACAACGGCCCTCGGCCTCAGCGTGAGGACATCACAATGGCCCTCGGCCTCAACATCAGACGACCCTCGGCCTCAACATGACTCTATGTCATAACGGTCTTGGCCTTAGCGTGATCTCACATCACCAACGGCCCTCGGCCTTAGCGTGATTCCACATCACAACGGCCCTCGGCCTTCATCCCTCCGACATCTTTATTTGATGTCAGGGGCTATCATACAGGCCCATCGGCCTTCATCCCCCTGGCATCTTTATTTGATGTTGGGGGCAATCACACAGGTCCCTCGGCCTTCATCCCTCCGGCATCTTTATTTGATGCCAGAGGCTATCATACAAGCCCATCGGCCTTCATCCCTCCGACATCTTTATTTGATGTCGAGGGCCCTCACACAGGCCTTCAGCCTTCAGCCCTCCGCCATCTTTATTTGATGTCGGGAGCTATCATACAGGCCCCTCGGCCTTCATCCCTCCGACATCTTTATTTGATGTCGGGGGCCATCATGAAGACCCCTCGGTCTACATCCCTCTAGCATCTGTATTTGATGCCAGGGGCTCTAACACAAGCCCACCTGGCCTTGCACCCCTCCGTCACCTTTATTTGATAACGGGGGGGGGGGGGGGGGGGGGGGTCCTTACAAGCTCCTTAGCTTTTTCATGCAGGATCTAAGGCTGATCTTGGATGTCCCCTCAGCAGACGGACACAACCGCCGCTCAACAATCAAGGCCGAAGGGTGCACTCCTTTTGCTTCATTCTGAGGGCATCCGGTGTACTCTTTTTCCCTCATTAGGATTTTTTCCCACAGGGTTTTTTCCTAATGAGGTTTTTAACGAGGCATCTCCCCATCGTGGAGCAAAAGGCGTCACCCCTCGGCGGCTCCTGCTGAAGGCATGCATCACTCTACTCCTGTTTCCCTCG